>OX424449.1:17161105-17673605 GCA_949152495.1 Lasius fuliginosus | reverse complement strand
CAGATCACTGGTCGGAACTTCGTGACCGGGGCCACTACCAATTTGGGGTCCCTACACCCCCGGCATTGGTCAACCGCTCCTCAGGAACCTCCGTCTTTCCTTTTATCTCCGGTCTCTTCTTCTCTGAAAGACACAATTCACTTACTCTCTTACGCATTCATACCTTTCCTTACACTCCAACATCTGCCCCACATCCACACTACCATCCTCGCGCACAGTCACTCCCCATTCGCACAGCTTTCTCACATCTTCATACAACGGACACTCAACCAAAACATGCTTCCAATCCTCGCACTCTGCTCCACACGCACAACTTTCATGCTCGGACAAACCACGTTTATACAAGAATCCATTCAAGCTCCCGTGCCCAGTCAGGATGTAGCCCAACCACAGACTCGGCTCAAACACACAACACTCTTCCGCAAACCTAACATTCTTTATAAACTCATACGTCACCCGTCCATTCTGACATTCATCCCATCTCTTCTGCCACACATCATACAGCCTATCACTCACCATCTTCACGCACTCATCCACGCTCCTCTCGCGCAAGTCGTCATCACTCACAACATCATGCTCACTCATGCTCATACCATTCTTAATCTTATAGCACACGCCTCTTCTCACGCACTCCAGGTCCCACGGCAGCCCACCCATCAACACCTGCATCGCCGCCGTGGAAACCGTTCTACATACATTCAGACAAGCACTCAGAACCACTCTCTGACATTTATTCATCAAGTCTCTCGCATACCCAAACCGCATTGCTTCATACCATACACTCGCACCATACATAACACACGCGGAAAACAGACCCCTGTATAACACACGCAACGCTCTCTTTCGCAATCCCCATTCGCACCTCATCACCCGTCGCAGCTTCCCAACAACATTCACACATTTCTTCCGCAAGCTCTCCAGATGCAACCTGAAGTTCATCCTCTCGCTCACCCATACACCCAGATACTTAACACAACTAGCATACTTAACACTCCTACCATTCACTCGCACATTCGGATGCCTCGTCCCAGCCATACTACCTTTCATAAACATCTGCACAGTCTTACTCTCGGACACACTTACACCAACTTTCACACCCCATTCGTACACCATCTTCATCCACTCTGTTCCCTTTCTCTCCAATTCCACTCGGTTCCGTCCTTCCACAATCAGCAACAGATCATCCGCATAAGCAACTACCTTACATTCACTCTCGCGCAGCTGCCACAGGAGCCCATCCACCATCAAGTTCCATATAAACGGACCGCAGATAGACCCCTGCGGGCAGCCTCGCCGTACATCCTTCCACACCGTATCACATACTCCAGTCATGCACACCCGTCTCTCACTGAAGTAGCTCTCCCATAGCCCAATCTCCTCGCATCCGATCTCACGCAGCTTCTCAATCACGCAGTCCCATTCCAGGTTGTCAAACGCACCCCTGAAATCCACAAACACTCCAAGCACATACTTACTTTCAGAACCATTTACCCACTCTTGCACACGGCTCCACGCACCCTCGGTCGACCGGCCCCTGACAAAGCCATACTGCGCATCACACAACCTTTCACCCACCAGTCGCTCAAGCCTTTTAACCATCATTCGCTCCAACACTTTACCCAGCACAGACAGCAGGCAGATAGGCCGGTACGACCCAGGATCCGACCTCACTTTCTCAGGGGACTTTAGCAATACGACCACTCGCGCACTCTTCCACGCCGAGGGGAAACGCATCGTACTCAGACATACATCGTACACTCTCTTCAACCATTCCGGAATCGCACGCCAGATCGCACGCAACATCTCCGTACATACACCATCCAGACCAGGTGCCTTACCCACTTTCATCGATCTCACAGCCTCACTCACTTCGGACCATTCAAACTGTCTTTCATCCGTCCTCATTTCACACCCCACATCGAAATCCGCACTCGTCCTTGCAGCTGGGAAGAATCTCTCCATCAACACATCCACACTCTCCTTCCACGTGCTCGTTGTCCTATCACCAACTTTCATACCGCTCAGCCTCACTCTACCACGCTTTCCCATACACACCTTGTACACGTCACCCCATGGATCCCGATTACCAGACACACTTACAAATTCTCTCCAGTTATTCTCTTTCACTCTCCACATTTCATTCTTGTATTCGTACATGGCACGCTTGTACTCATTCGCTCTCCCATCCGCTCCTCTACGATCACCCTCTCTCGCACGCTGGTAGGCTCGCCTACACCTTCTCACTCTCTTCTTCATTCTCTCAAGCTCATCCGACCACCACACAAGCTTCCTTCTATTCTTACACTCAAACCTCTTCATCCTACAATCATTCGCACTCCGGATCCAAGACATGACAAGTTCAAGCAGTTTCTCCGCATCCATCACGTCCATCGCACTCGCAGCATTCTCCGACGCACCCTCTCTCAGATCGCACATGTATCCTGCCCAGTCTGCACCCTTCCAAATCCACTTACATACATCATCATTCGCACCAGCATCCTCACCATACAGCATTCGTATCAGCAGAACATTATGATCACTGATACCCCAGTCATGCTTTATGTCCCACTCAAACCGGCACCCCGCACACGCATCATTCACGAGAGTGACATCGATGTCACTCTCTCCGTTCGGACCACTGAACGTATAAAGGTCGCTCGGCTCATTCAACACATTCATTCCATTCGCAACGATCCATTCTTCCAAAACTCTTCCACGCAGCTCTCGTTCTCTACCACCGCCTTCTCCCTTGCTGTACCACAATGGAGAGACGGCGTTCGCATCCATACCAACTAGCAGACGCTTTCCCCTGGCCACCTTGCACACGCCGTCCATGTACGCCAAGTACGGCTCGATACTCTTGCCGTACTGGCAGTACACAGACACCACATACATCTCACCGAAGCCCCCTTTCAGCCATACACACACCCCATATTCATTCGTACATTCTCTCACACACATCACATCCAGCTTGGAATCATTCACCACCACTGCTGCTTTTACAGATTCATTCTCACAGACAACTACATCCATACTCACAGGCAGGCCGGTCACACGACCATCTCTCACGTACGGCTCCTGCAGCAGTGCCACACTCACTCGGCGCTCACACAGCAACTCACCCAAATCACACATCACAGCATACGCCCTTTGGCAGTTGCTCTGCACCACATTCAAACACGATTCACTCATCATTCACCCTCGCTCTTTCTCTCGCCAGAGCTCTCATGTATTCCGGGCACTCCTCGGAGAGAACCGAGTGGTCACACTTACTCCCTCGTAGCTTACAGTTTCTGCAGACACACTCTCTCTTGCAATCTTTCATAATGTACCCACTCTGTCCACACTTTTGGCACAAACGCTCCTTCTCACCACACTCCCTCATCATGTGGCCATAGGCAAAACACCTATGGCACCTCATTACATTCGCAAACTCTTTCACTCTGAAGGCCTTCCAATTAACATACATACGTCCTTCCTCACATACAATTCTTTTCACTTTGCTCATCACTTCCAATATCACGTTCCCACAGGTTGCATCCTTTTTGCTGTTCCTACTCACAATTCTCACCCGTTCCTTAAATTCACCCTCATTCACGCGTCCTTTCAAATTCTTCTCATACATCTCTTTCAAAAAGTCATCATTCGTCAACTCATTCGGCACATCATACACAATAACCTTGGGTCCTATTTTCCGCGGCATCTCCACTTTCAGACCAGCATCCCCAAATTTCGCACACTCAGCCAATCTCTTCAATTCACTCTCACTCACAGTCTCAATCGCAACACCACCACTTCTCGTCTTTCTCACAGCTTTCACACGGACATTCAACGACTTGCTAACATCACGCATCACTTTCTCTTTCACCTGCTCACTCGTCATTTTCACATTCGCATCTTTCGCTCTGACCACCACTGCGAAACTACGCTCCTTCTCTTTCACTAACACACTCGCTTTCTCACTCACTTTACTCGCAACACTCGCACCAGCCACATTCGCGTAACTCGCACACACACCTTGGGCCACATCCCGACTCACACGACTCACACACTCATCCAGTCTCCCTTGCAATCTCTCATTCCTACAGATCATTCGCATCATCTGCTCTTCGTACTCACCCACACAGTTCAATATATACTCACTCGCAATCTTCGAGACCCTACTCGTCTCCGCAAACAGATACTTGCGAAGCCTCACACCGATTTTTCTCATACACGTCAATTCGCTCACATCCACACCATCACACACGCCCATACGCTTACGCTTGACACTCGAACTACCATCACTCATCACGCTCGACACACTCTCACACCTTTTCCGCTCACTCACAGCCATCTCGACACAGTCATTCACGGGAGCTGAGGACTCCCTTTCTCCTTCCTCTCTCTTGCCCCCCTTATCCCCGAATTTAAAGATTTGTTTTGTGATGTCCATAAGTTTCCCACGAGAACGGCGGGTCCTGATGACCGTCCAGGCAGAGCCCCCATTACCTGAAGAAGGCGACTAAAATACCACTGGGGTTGCGCCAGGTGCCCCAGGGGAATCGTTCGCGACCGTACCGCTTTAAGTCCCTACGGCCATGCAGCTCTCGGCACGCTATCTCCCACCTTAGCTTGGGACCTCCGCAACTATTCAACCACAATGCTCAAGGGCGGGCTTGGCGTTGCCTGATGGTCGGCTACCGTGGAAGCATGTGGCGCCAACGGACACTTAGCCGTTGCGCTGATTAGCCCAACGTTACCGGCAGGTACCGCGAGGAGGCGGACCGTTGACTGAACGCAGGAGAGGCTGTGAATTACGCATCCCGCATCCGGCAACGAGTGCCCCCCTACCAGATACACGGGGACGTGAGAGGCTGAAGGACCTAACTAGAGGTCTGAATCGCATCAACGTCCCAACCATAGCTTGCTCAGACCCCAGGCTTGCCTGCTGCGCATCATCTGCGCTTTTAGACGCAGGCTCAGCGCAGCAGTGACACCCAGGCGTCTTAATGAGAAGCATGGCTACTCTGGGGAGGACATAGTCGCCGTGGTAACCGGACTCTCCGCCCCGTCAGGAGTTAAGATGGAGTTTACTCCTGTGTGCCGCTCTAAGAACCAAAGCATACACAAAAGCTGCTGGCGGCGTGTTGCTATCGCAACGACTCTTAAAGTTCGCCCGCGGCGTGTTGCTTCTGCCGCACTCAAGACTCTAAAAACTTTCAAGTATATATACACTGGCAGCGACAAGCCAACGCATCCCACAGCAAAGCAAATTGCCTAGGATGACGATCGGCATTCCATCAGGCATCAGGATATGACGTCCCGTGGTCAGCGTTCTGCCTCGCACCATAAAAGGCCGATCAGAGCTGGCTGATGTTAAAGACGCCCAGCGGCGTGTTGCTTTTGCAACGGATGTTAAGTCGCCTAGCGGCGTGTTGCTTTCAATTGCAGAACGCTAGCCAAGAAGGTTCTTTGCCTGGGATGACGGGCGGCGTATTGCTTACAGGCTACATGATGTTATGAGCCTGTAGACGTCAAGCGGCCAAAAAGAATTGAAAGAAAAATTGGAGAAGAGTAGCAACAAGTCGGTGAAAGTATTAAAACAAAAATAAAAATAAAATAAAATAAAAATGATGAAACGGAACAGAAGCAAAGCAACGCAATAAATTGCGTCACTTCGCTCCCGTCCCGTTCCATCGGGCGTGGCTGTAAAAACGCCCTTAGCGCACTCTAGCTCATCCCTGCGGGAGACACTACCGCAAGAGAGAGCGAGTGCGCTCTTTGACTGTTCTTCGGACGCGTGCCAGGCCAGGGATGGGATGCAAGCCGCCGTGTGTGTCTCGTCCCGAACCTCTATTCTCCAAGGTTCAGGACACACGGCTACTCGCGATGCCCGTTTGAAACAAAGCTTCCCTTAGCCTTAGCAACGACGTCCGCGCCTAAGAACAGCCAGTACATCGTTTCTTAAGAGGGGCCACCCTTCGAGGTCGGCAGGCGAGCCGGACCATCGGAAGTTGTGGACCCCAATCGACACCTCGTTTCTTTCTTAGGATCACCTTTCTATTTATAGCTGCGGGATCACCTCACTCCCCAGCTGGATCACCTCTTGTATCTGCTTGTCGGCTCTTATACAAGCGCTACTCTTCTCCGGCCGCATGATGCCTGCGTATAGCATTTGCTATGTTCAACGGCGACTCGCCGCCACCAGTGCAAAACCGTCAATTCCAAGATATAATCCACAAAACTTATCTTATCCACAAAACTTATACAGCTTTTGTATATGCTCCGGCTCTCATCGCAACACAGATAGGGACAGAAGCAGAGAGTCACAGTCACCCCTGCCCAGTAGATAGGGACAAGTATGTTGTCGAAGTTTAACGTGCAGTACCTGCTCCAAGAGCCTAACCCACACGGCCCCCATGGGCAAGGGAATTAGCGGCCTGTGCAGTTGGACACGAGAATGGGCGGCCTGTGCATTTGGACACGAGAATGGGCGGCCTGTGCATTTGGACACGAGAATGCACGGCCTGTGCATTTGGACACGAGAATGCATGGCCTGTGCAGTTGGACAAGTGAATGCGCGGCATGTGCTGTTGGACACGAGAATGCGCGGCCTGTGCATTTGGACACGAGAATGGACGGCCTTTGCATTTGGACACGAGAATGCACGGCCTGTGCATTTGGACACGAGAATGCATGGCCTGTGCAGTTGGACACGGGAATGGGCGGCCTGTGCATTTGGACACGAGAATGCACGGCCTGTGCAGTTGGACACGATAATGCATGGCCTGTGCAGTTGGACACGAGAATGCGCGGCATGTGCAGTTGGACACGAGAATGGGCGGCCTGTGCAGTTGGAAACGAGAATGGGCGGTCTGTGCATTTGGACACGAGAATGCACGGCCTGTGCAGTTGGACACGAGAATGCATGGCCTGTGCAGTTGGAGACGAGAATGCGCGGCCTGTGCAGTTGGACACGAGAATGGGCGGCCAGTGCATTTGGACACGAGAATGGGCGGTCTGTGCATTTGGACACGAGAATGGACGGCCTGTGCATTTGGACGCGAGAATGCACGGCCTGTGCAGTTGCACACGAGAATGCATGGCCTGTGCAGTTGGACACGAGAATCCATGGCCAGTGCAGTTGGACACGAGAATGCGCGCCTGTGCAGTTGGACACGAGAATGCGCGACCTGTGCAGTAGGACACGAGAATGCGTGATTTGTGCAATGGACACGAGAATGGGCGGCCTGTGCAGTTGGATACGAAAATGCGCGACTTGTGCAGTTGGACACGAGAATGGGCGGCCTGTGCATTTGGACACGAGAATGGACGGCCTGTGCATTTGGACACGAGAATGCACGGCCTGTGCATTAGGACACGAGAATGCATGGCCTGTGCAGTTGGACACGAGAATGCGCGGCATGTGCAGTTGGACACGAGAATGCGCGGCCTGTGCAGTTGGATAAGAGAATTAGCGGCCTGTGCAGTTGGACACGAGAATGGGCGGCCTGTGCATTTGGACACGAGAATGGACGGCCTGTGCATTTGGACACGAGAATGCATGGTCTGTGCAGTTGGACACGTGAATGCGCGGCATGTGCTGTTGGACACTGGAATGCGCGGCCTGTGCATTTGGACACGAGAATGCACGGCCTGTGCAATTGGACACGAGAATGCACGGCCTGTGCATTTGGACACGAGAATGCATGGCCTGTGCAGTTGGACACGGGAATGGGCGGCCTGTGCATTTGGACACGAGAATGCACGGCCTGTGCAGTTGGACACGAGAATGCATGGCCTGTGCAGTTGAAGACGAGAATGCGCGGCCTGTGCAGTTGGACACGAGAATGGGCGGCCAGTGCATTTGGACACGAGAATGGACGGCCTGTGCATTTGGACGCGAGAATGCACGGCCTGTGCAGTTGCACACGAGAATGCATGGCCTGTGCAGTTGGACACGAGAATCCATGGCCAGTGCAGTTGGACACGAGAATGCGCGCCTGTGCAGTTGGACACGAGAATGCGCGACCTGCGCAGTAGGACACGAGAATGCGTGATTTGTGCAATGGACACGAGAATGCGCGACATGTACAGTTGGACACGAGAATGGGCGGCCTGTGCGTTGGACACGAGAATGGGCAGTCTGTGCATTTGGACACGAGAATGGGCGGCCTGTGCATTTGGACACGAGAATGCACGGCCTGTGCATTTGGACACGAGAATGCATGGCCTGTGCAGTTGGACACGTGAATGCGCGGCATGTGCTGTTGGACACGAGAATGCGCGGCCTGTGCATTTGAACACGAGAATGGACGGCCTGTGCATTTGGACACGAGAATGCACGGCATGTGCATTTGGACACGAGAATGCATGGCCTGTGCAGTTGGACACGGGAATGGGCGGCCTGTGCATTTGGACACGAGAATGCACGGCCTGTGCAGTTGGACACGATAATGCATGGCCTGTGCAGTTGGACACGAGAATGCGCGGCATGTGCAGTTGGACACGAGAATGGGCGGCCTGTGCAGTTGGACACGAGAATGGGCGGTCTGTGCATTTGGACACGAGAATGCACGGCCTGTGCAGTTGGACACGAGAATGCATGGCCTGTGCAGTTGGAGACGAGAATGCGCGGCCTGTGCAGTTGGACACGAGAATGGGCGGCCAGTGCATTTGGACACGAGAATGGGCGGTCTGTGCATTTGGACACGAGAATGGACGGCCTGTGCATTTGGACGCGAGAATGCACGGCCTGTGCAGTTGCACACGAGAATGGGCGGCCTGTGCATTTGAACGCGAGAATGCACGGCCTGTGCAGTTGGACACGAAAATGCATGGCCTGTGCAGTTGGACACGAGAATATATGGCCTGTGCAGTTGGACACGAGAATGCGCGCCTGTGCAGTTGGACACGAGAATGCGCGACCTGTACAGTAGGACACGAGAATGGGCGGCCTGTGCAGTTGGACACGAAAAAGCGAGGTCTGTGCATTTGGACACGAGAATGCGCGGCCTGTGCAGTCGGACACGGGAATGCGTGACCTGTGCAATGGACACGAGAATGGGCGGCCTGTGCAGTTGGACACGAGAATGGGCGGCCTGTGCGTTGGACACGAGAATGGGCAGTCTGTGCATTTGGACACGAGAATGGGCGGCCTGTGCATTTGGACACGAGAATGCACGGCCTGTGCATTTGGACACGAGAATGCATGGCCTGTGCAGTTGGACACGTGAATGCGCGGCATGTGCTGTTGGACACGAGAATGCGCGGCCTGTGCATTTGAACACGAGAATGGACGGCCTGTGCATTTGGACACGAGAATGCACGGCATGTGCATTTGGACACGAGAATGCATGGCCTGTGCAGTTGGACCCGGGAATGGGCGGCCTGTGCATTTGGACACGAGAATGCACGGCCTGTGCAGTTGGACACGATAATGCATGGCCTGTGCAGTTGGACACGAGAATGCGCGGCATGTGCAGTTGGACACGAGAATGGGCGGCCTGTGCAGTTGGACACGAGAATGGGCGGTCTGTGCATTTGGACACGAGAATGCACGGCCTGTGCAGTTGGACACGAGAATGCATGGCCTGTGCAGTTGGAGACGAGAATGCGCGGCCTGTGCAGTTGGACACGAGAATGGGCGGCCAGTGCATTTGGACACGAGAATGGGCGGTCTGTGCATTTGGACACGAGAATGGACGGCCTGTGCATTTGGACGCGAGAATGCACGGCCTGTGCATTTGCACACGAGAATGGGCGGCCTGTGCATTTGAACGCGAGAATGCACGGCCTGTGCAGTTGGACACGAAAATGCATGGCCTGTGCAGTTGGACACGAGAATATATGGCCTGTGCAGTTGGACACGAGAATGCGCGCCTGTGCAGTTGGACACGAGAATGCGCGACCTGTACAGTAGGACACGAGAATGGGCGGCCTGTGCAGTTGGACACGAAAAAGCGAGGTCTGTGCATTTGGACACGAGAATGCGCGGCCTGTGCAGTCGGACACGGGAATGCGTGACCTGTGCAATGGACACGAGAATGGGCGGCCTGTGCAGTTGGACACGAAAATGCGCGACTTGTGCAGTTGGACACGAGAATGGGCGGCCTGTGCATTTGGACACGAGATTGCACGGCATGTGCATTTGGACACGAGAATGCATGGCCTGTGCAGTTGGACACGTAAATGCGCGGCATGTGCAGTTGGACACGAGAATGCGCGGCCTGTGCAGTTGGACAAGAGAATTAGCGGCCTGTGCAGTTGGACACGAGAATGGGCTGCCTGTGCATTTGGACACGAGAATGGGCGGCCTGTGCATTTGGACACGAGAATGCACGGCCTGTGCATTTGGACACGAGAATGCATGGCCTGTGCAGTTGGAAACGTGAATGCGCGGCATGTGCTGTTGGACACGAGAATGCGCGGCCTGTGCAGTTGGACAAGAGAATAAGCGGCCTGTGCAGTTGGACACGAGAATGGGCGGCATTTGCAGCTGGACACGAGAATGGGCGGCATTTGCAGCTGGACACGAGAATGGGCGGCCTGTGCATTTTGACACGAGAATGGGCGGCCTGTGCATTTGGACACGAGAATGCACGGCATGTGCATTTGGACACGAGAATGCATGGCCTGTGCAGTTGGACACGAGAATATATGGCCTGTGCAGTTGGATACGAGAATGCGCGCCTGTGCAGTTGGACACGAGAATGCATGGCCTGTGCAGTTGGACACGTAAATGCGCGGCATGTGCAGTTGGACACGAGAATACGCGGCCTGTGCAGTTGGACAAGAGAATTAGCGGCCTGTGCAGTTGGACACGAGAATGGGCGGCCTGTGCATTTGGACACGAGAATGGGCGGCCTGTGCATTTGGACACGAGAATGCACGGCCTGTGCATTTGGACACGAGAATGCGCGGCATGTGCTGTTGGACACGAGAATGCGCGGCCTGTGAGTTGGACAAGAGAATTAGCGGCCTGTGAAGTTGGACACGAGAATGGGCGGCATTTGCAGCTGGACACGAGAATGGGCGGCCTGTGCATTTTGACACGAGGATTGACGGCCTGTGCATTTGGACACGAGAATGCACGGCCTGTGCATTTGGACACGAGAATGCATGGCCTGTGCAGTTGGAAACGTGAATGCGCGGCATGTGCTGTTGGACACGAGAATGCGCGGCCTGTGCAGTTGGACAAGAGAATAAGCGGCCTGTGCAGTTGGACACGAGAATGGGCGGCATTTGCAGCTGGACACGAGAATGGGCGGCATTTGCAGCTGGACACGAGAATGGGCGGCCTGTGCATTTTGACACGAGAATTGGCGGCCTGTGCATTTGGACACGAGAATGCACGGCATGTGCATTTGGACACGAGAATGCATGGCCTGTGCAGTTGGACACGAGAATATATGGCCTGTGCAGTTGGATACGAGAATGCGCGCCTGTGCAGTTGGACACGAGAATGCGCGACCTGTACAGTAGGACACGAGAATGGGCAGCCTGTGCAGTTGGACACGAGAAAGCGAGGTCTGTGCATTTGGACACGAGAATGCGCGGCCTGTGCAGTTGGACAAGAGAATTAGCGGCCTGTGCAGTTGGACACGAAAATGGGCTGCCTGTGCAGATGGACACGAAAATGGGCGGCCTGTGCATTTGG
Organism: Lasius fuliginosus; assembly: GCA_949152495.1. Classification (NCBI taxonomy): domain Eukaryota; kingdom Metazoa; phylum Arthropoda; class Insecta; order Hymenoptera; family Formicidae; genus Lasius; species Lasius fuliginosus. The sequence goes on along the minus strand of OX424449.1, from coordinate 17,661,964 downwards.
ACACGAGAATGGGCGGCCTGTGCGTTGGACACGAGAATGGGCAGTCTGTGCATTTGGACACGAGAATGGGCGGCCTGTGCATTTGGACGCGAGAATGCACGGCCTGTGCAGTTGGACACGAGAATGCATGGCCTGTGTCGTTGGACACGAGAATCCATGCCCAGTGCAGTTGGACACGAGAATGCGCGCCTGTGCAGTCGGACACGGGAATGCGTGACTTGTGCAATGGACACGAGAATGGGCGGCCTGTGCAGTTGGACACGAAAATGCGCGACTTGTGCAGTTGGACACGAGAATGGGCGGCCTGTGCATTTGGACACGAGAATGCACGGCCTGTGCATTTGGACACGAGAATGCATGGCCTGTGCAGTTGGACACGTAAATGCGCGGCATGTGCAGTTGGACACGAGAATGCGCGGCCTGTGCAGTTGGACAAAAGAATTAGCGGCCTGTGCAGTTGGACACGAGAATGCGCGGCCTGTGCAGTTGGACACGAGAATGCACGGCCTGTGCATTTGGACACGAGAATGCATGGCCTGTGCAGTTGGATACGTAAATGCGCGGCATGTGCAGTTGGACACGAGAATGCGCGGCCTGTGCAGTTGGACAAGAGAATTAGCGGCCTGTGCAGTTGGACACGAAAATGCGCGACTTGTGCAGTGGGACACGAGAATGGGCGGCCTGTGCATTTGGACACGAGAATGCACGGCCTGTGCATTTGGACACGAGAATGCGCGGCCTGTGCAGTTGGACACGTAAATGCGCGGAATGTGCAGTTGGACACGAGAATGCGCGGCCTGTGCAGTTGGACAAAAGAATTAGCGGCCTGTGCAGTTGGACACGAGAATTCGCGGCCTGTGAAGTTGGACACGAGAATGCACGGCCTGTGCATTTGGACACGAGAATGCATGGCCTGTGCAGTTGGACACGTAAATGCGCGACATGTGCAGTTGGACACGAGAATACGCGGCCTGTGCAGTTGGACAAGAGAATTAGCGGCCTGTGCAGTTGGACACGAGAATGGGCGGCCTGTGCATTTGGACACGAGAATGGGCGGCCTGTTCATTTGGACACGAGAATGCACGGCCTGTGCATTTGGACACGAGAATGCGCGGCATGTGCTGTTGGACACGAGAATGCGCGGCCTGTGAGTTGGACAAGAGAATTAGCGGCCTGTGAAGTTGGACACGAGAATGGGCGGCATTTGCAGCTGGACACGAGAATGGGCGGCCTGTGCATTTTGACACGAGGATTGACGGCCTGTGCATTTGGACACGAGAATGCACGGCCTGTGCATTTGGACACGAGAATGCATGGCCTGTGCAGTTGGAAACGTGAATGCGCGGCATGTGCTGTTGGACACGAGAATGCGCGGCCTGTGCAGTTGGACAAGAGAATAAGCGGCCTGTGCAGTTGGACACGAGAATGGGCGGCATTTGCAGCTGGACACGAGAATGGGCGGCATTTGCAGCTGGACACGAGAATGGGCGGCCTGTGCATTTTGACACGAGAATTGGCGGCCTGTGCATTTGGACACGAGAATGCACGGCATGTGCATTTGGACACGAGAATGCATGGCCTGTGCAGTTGGACACGAGAATATATGGCCTGTGCAGTTGGATACGAGAATGCGCGCCTGTGCAGTTGGACACGAGAATGCGCGACCTGTACAGTAGGACACGAGAATGGGCAGCCTGTGCAGTTGGACACGAAAAAGCGAGGTCTGTGCATTTGGACACGAGAATGCGCGGCCTGTGCAGTTGGACAAGAGAATTAGCGGCCTGTGCAGTTGGACACGAAAATGGGCTGCCTGTGCAGATGGACACGAAAATGGGCGGCCTGTGCATTTGGACACGAGAATGGGCGGCCTGTGCGTTGGACACGAGAATGGGCAGTCTGTGCATTTGGACACGAGAATGGGCGGCCTGTGCATTTGGACGCGAGAATGCACGGCCTGTGCAGTTGGACACGAGAATGGATGGCCTGTGCCGTTGGACACGAGAATCCATGCCCAGTGCAGTTGGACACGAGAATGCGCGCCTGTGCAGTCGGACACGGGAATGCGTGACTTGTGCAATGGACACGAGAATGGGCGGCCTGTGCAGTTGGACACGAAAATGCGCGACTTGTGCAGTTGGACACGAGAATGGGCGGCCTGTGCATTTGGACACGAGAATGCTCGGCCTGTGCATTTGGACACGAGAATGCGCGGCATGTGCTGTTGGACACGAGAATGCGCGGCCTGTGAGTTGGACAAGAGAATTAGCGGCCTGTGAAGTTGGACACGAGAATGGGCGGCATTTGCAGCTGGACACGAGAATGGGCGGCCTGTGCATTTTGACACGAGGATTGACGGCCTGTGCATTTGGACACGAGAATGCACGGCCTGTGCATTTGGACACGAGAATGCATGGCCTGTGCAGTTGGACACGAGAATATATGGCCTGTGCAGTTGGACACGAGAATGCGCGCTTGTGCAGTTGGACACGAGAATGCGCGACCTGTACAGTAGGACACGAGAATGGGCAGCCTGTGCTGTTGGACACGAAAAAGCGAGGTCTGTGCATTTGGACACGAGAATGCGCGGCCTGTGCAGTCGGACACGGGAATGCGTGACCTGTGCAATGGACACGGAATGGGCGGCCTGTGCATTTGGACACGAAAATGCGCGACTTGTGCAGTTGGACACGAGAATGGGCGGCCTGTGTATTTGGACACGAGAATGCACGGCCTGTGCATTTGGACACGAGAATGCATGGCCTGTGCAGTTGGACACGTAAATGCGCGGCATGTGCAGTTGGACACGAGAATGCGCGGCCTGTGCAGTTGGACAAGAGAATTAGCGGCCTGTGCAGTTGGACACGAGAATGCGCGGCATGTGCAGTTGGACACGAGAATGGGCGGCCTGTGCAGTTGGACACGAGAATGGGCGGTCAGTGCATTTGAACACGAGAATGCACGGCCTGTGCATTTGGACACGAGAATGCATGGCCTGTGCAGTTGGACACGAGAATGGGCGGCCTGTGCATTTGTACACGAGAATGCACGGCCTGTGCAGTTGGACACGATAATGCATGGCCTGTGCAGTTGGACACGAGAATGCGCGGCATGTGCAGTTGGACACGAGAATGGGCGGCCTGTGCAGTTGAACACGAGAATGGACGGTCTGTGCATTTGGACACGAGAATGCACGCCCTGTGCAGTTGGACACGAGAATGCATGGCCTGTGCTGTTTGAGAGGAGAATGCGCGGCCTGTGCAGTTGGACACGAGAATGGGCGGCCAGTGCATTTGGACGCGAGAATGCACGGCCTGTGCAGTTGGACACGAGAATGCATGGCCTGTGCAGTTGGACACGAGAATGCACGGCCCGTGCAGTTGGACAAGAGAATTAGTGGACTGTTTAGTTGGACACGAGAATGCGCGACCTGTGCAGTTGGACACTTAAATACGCGACTTGTGCAGTAGGACACGAGAACGCGCGTCCTGTGCAGTTGGACACGAGAATCCATGGCCTGTGTTGTTGGACACGAAAATGCGAGGCCTGTGCATTTGGAATCGAGAATGCGCGGCTCGTGCAGTTGGACACGAGAATCCTTGGTCTGTGCAGTTGGACACGAGAATACGCGACCTGTGCAGTTGGACACGAGAATGCGTGACCTGTGCAATGGACACGAGAATGGGCGGCCTGTTCATTTGGACACGAAAATGCGCGACTTGTGCAGTTGGACACGAGAATGGGCGGCCTGTGCAGTTGGACCCGAGAATGGGCGACCAGTGCATTTGGAAGCGAGAATGCACGGCCTGGTCAGTTGGACACGAGAATGCACGGCCTGTGCAGTTAGACACGAGAATGCATTGCCTGTGCAGTTGGACACGAGAATGCGCGGCCTGTGCAGTTGGACACGAGAATGCATGGCCTGTGCAGTTGGACACTAGAATGCGCGGCCTGTGCAGTTGGACAAGAGAATTAGCGGCCTGTGAAGTTGGACACGAGAATGCGCGGCCTGTGAAGTTGGACACGAGAATGAGCCGCCTGTGCAGTTGGACACGAAAATGGGCTGCCTGTGCAGTTGGACACGAGAATCCATGGCCTGTGCAGATGGACATGAGAATGCGCGACCTGTGCAGTTGGACACGAGAATGCGTGACCTGTGCAATGGACACGAGAATGGGCGGCCTGTTCAGTTGGACACGAAAATGCGCGACTTGTGCAGTTGGACACGAGAATGGGCGGCCTGTGCAGTTGGACCCGAGAATGGGCGACCAGTGCATTTGGAAGCGAGAATGCACGGCCTGTGCAGTTGGACACGAGAATGCACGGCCTGTGCAGTTGGACACGAGAATGCATGGCCTGTGCAGTTGGACACGTGAATGCGCGGCATGTGCAGTTGGACACGAGAATGCGCGGCCTGTGCAGTTGGACAAGAGAATTAGCGGCCTGTGCAGTTGGACACGAGAATGGGCGGCCTGTGCAGTTGGACACGAGAATACGTGACCTGTGCAATGGACACGAGAATGGGCGGCCTGTGCAGTTGGAAACGAAAATGCGCGACTTATGCAGTTGGACACGAGAATGGGCAGCCTGTGCAGTTGGACACGTGAATGGGCGGCCTGTGCAGTTGGACACGAGAATGCGTGACCTGTGCAATGGACACGAGAATGGGCGGCCTGTGCAGTTGGAAACGAAAATGCGCGACTTATGCAGTTGGACAAGAGAATTAGCGGCCTGTGTAGTTGGACACGAGAATGCGCGGCCTGTGCAGTTGGACACGAGAATGGGCGGCCTGTGCATTTGGTCACGAGAATGGGCGGCCTGTGCATTTGCACACGAGAATGCAAGGCCTGTGCATTTGGACACGAGAATGCATGGCCTGTGCAGTTGGACACGTGAATGCGCGGCATGTGTAGATGGACACGAGAATGCGCGGCCTGTGCAGTTGGACAAGAGAATTAGCGGCCTGTGCAGTTGGACACGAGAATGGGCGGCCTGTGCAGTTGGACACGAGAATGGGCGGCCTGTGCATTTGGACACGAGAATGGGCCGGCTGTGCAGTTGGACACGAGAATGCATGGCCAGTGCAGTTGGACACGAGAATGCGCGCCTGTGCAGTTGGACACGAGAATGGGCGGCCTGTGCAGTTGGACACGAGAATGCATGGCATGTGCAGTTGGACACGAGAATGCGCGCCTGTGCAGTTGGACACGAAAATGCGCGACCTGTGCAGTTGGACACGAGAATGGGCCGCCTGTGCAGTTGGACACGAGAATGGGCGGCCAGTGCATTTGGACGCGAGAATGCATGGCCTGTGCAGTTGGACACGAGAATGCGCGGCATGAGCAGTTGGACACGAGAATGCGCGGCCTGTGCAGTTGGACAAGAGAATTAGCGGCCTGTGCAGTTGGACACGACAATGGGCTGCCTGTGCAGATGGACATGAGAATGGGGGTTCTGTGCATTTGGACACGAGAATGCACGGCCTGTGCAGTTGGGCACGAGAATGCATGGCCTGTGCAGTTGGAGACGAGAATGCGCGGCCTGTGCAGTTGGACACGAGAATGGGCGGCCAGTGCATTTGGACGCGAGAATGCACGGCCTGTACAGTTGGACACGAGAATGCATGGCCTGTGCAGTTGGACACGAGAATGCACGGCCCGTGCAGTTGGACAAGAGAATTAGTGGCCTGTTTAGTTGGACACGAGAATGCGCGACCTGTGCAGTTGGACACAAAAATACGCGACTTGTGCAGTAGGACACGAGACGCGCGTCCTGTGCAGTTGGACACGAGAATCCATGGCCTGTTTTGTTGGACACGAAAATGCGAGGCCTGTGTATTTGGACTCGAGAATGCGCGGCTCGTGCAGATGGACACGAGAATCCATGGTCTGTGCAGTTGGACACGAGAATACGCGACCTGTGCAGTAGGACACGAGAATGCGTGACCTGTGCAATGGACACGAGAATGGGCGGCCTGTTCAGTTGGACACGAAAATGCGCGACTTGTGCAGTTGGACACGAGAATGGGCGGCCTGTGCAGTTGGACACGAGAATGGGCGACCAGTGCATTTGGAAGCGAGAATGCACGGCCTGTGCAGTTGGACACGTGAATGCACGGCCTGTGCAGTTGGACACGAGAATGGGCTGCCTGTGCATTTGGACACGAGAATGGGCGGCCAGTGCATTTGGACACGAGAATGGGCGGTCTGTGCATTTGGACACGAGAATGGACGGCCTGTGCATTTGGACGCGAGAATGCACGGCCTGTGCAGTTGCACACGAGAATGGGCGGCCTGTGCATTTGAACGCGAGAATGCACGGCCTGTGCAGTTGGACACGAAAATGCATGGCCTGTGCAGTTGGACACGAAAATATATGGCCTGTGCAGTTGGACACGAGAATGCGCGCCTGTGCAGTTGGACACGAGAATGCGCGACCTGTACAGTAGGACACGAGAATGGGCGGCCTGTGCAGTTGGACACGAAAAAGCGAGGTCTGTGCATTTGGACACGAGAATGCGCGGCCTGTGCAGTCGGACACGGGAATGCGTGACCTGTGCAATGGACACGAGAATGGGCGGCCTGTGCAGTTGGACACGAGAATGGGCGGCCTGTGCGTTGGACACGAGAATGGGCAGTCTGTGCATTTGGACACGAGAATGGGCGGCCTGTGCATTTGGACACGAGAATGCACGGCCTGTGCATTTGGACACGAGAATGCATGGCCTGTGCAGTTGGACACGTGAATGCGCGGCATGTGCTGTTGGACACGAGAATGCGCGGCCTGTGCATTTGAACACGAGAATGGACGGCCTGTGCATTTGGACACGAGAATGCACGGCATGTGCATTTGGACACGAGAATGCATGGCCTGTGCAGTTGGACCCGGGAATGGGCGGCCTGTGCATTTGGACACGAGAATGCACGGCCTGTGCAGTTGGACACGATAATGCATGGCCTGTGCAGTTGGACACGAGAATGCGCGGCATGTGCAGTTGGACACGAGAATGGGCGGCCTGTGCAGTTGGACACGAGAATGGGCGGTCTGTGCATTTGGACACGAGAATGCACGGCCTGTGCAGTTGGACACGAGAATGCATGGCCTGTGCAGTTGGAGACGAGAATGCGCGGCCTGTGCAGTTGGACACGAGAATGGGCGGCCAGTGCATTTGGACACGAGAATGGGCGGTCTGTGCATTTGGACACGAGAATGGACGGCCTGTGCATTTGGACGCGAGAATGCACGGCCTGTGCAGTTGCACACGAGAATGGGCGGCCTGTGCATTTGAACGCGAGAATGCACGGCCTGTGCAGTTGGACACGAAAATGCATGGCCTGTGCAGTTGGACACGAGAATATATGGCCTGTGCAGTTGGACACGAGAATGCGCGCCTGTGCAGTTGGACACGAGAATGCGCGACCTGTACAGTAGGACACGAGAATGGGCGGCCTGTGCAGTTGGACACGAAAAAGCGAGGTCTGTGCATTTGGACACGAGAATGCGCGGCCTGTGCAGTCGGACACGGGAATGCGTGACCTGTGCAATGGACACGAGAATGGGCGGCCTGTGCAGTTGGACACGAAAATGCGCGACTTGTGCAGTTGGACACGAGAATGGGCGGCCTGTGCATTTGGACACGAGATTGCACGGCATGTGCATTTGGACACGAGAATGCATGGCCTGTGCAGTTGGACACGTAAATGCGCGGCATGTGCAGTTGGACACGAGAATGCGCGGCCTGTGCAGTTGGACAAGAGAATTAGCGGCCTGTGCAGTTGGACACGAGAATGGGCTGCCTGTGCATTTGGACACGAGAATGGGCGGCCTGTGCATTTGGACACGAGAATGCACGGCCTGTGCATTTGGACACGAGAATGCATGGCCTGTGCAGTTGGATACGTGAATGCGCGGCATGTGCTGTTGGACACGAGAATGCGCGGCCTGTGCAGTTGGACAAGAGAATAAGCGGCCTGTGCAGTTGGACACGAGAATGGGCGGCATTTGCAGCTGGACACGAGAATGGGCGGCATTTGCAGCTGGACACGAGAATGGGCGGCCTGTGCATTTTGACACGAGAATTGGCGGCCTGTGCATTTGGACACGAGAATGCACGGCATGTGCATTTGGACACGAGAATGCATGGCCTGTGCAGTTGGACACGAGAATATATGGCCTGTGCAGTTGGATACGAGAATGCGCGCCTGTGCAGTTGGACACGAGAATGCGCGACCTGTACAGTAGGACACGAGAATGGGCAGCCTGTGCAGTTGGACACGAAAAAGCGAGGTCTGTGCATTTGGACACGAGAATGCGCGGCCTGTGCAGTTGGACAAGAGAATTAGCGGCCTGTGCAGTTGGACACGAGAATTCGCGGCCTGTGAAGTTGGACACGAGAATGCACGGCCTGTGCATTTGGACACGAGAATGCATGGCCTGTGCAGTTGGACACGTAAATGCGCGGCATGTGCAGTTGGACACGAGAATACGCGGCCTGTGCAGTTGGACAAGAGAATTAGCGGCCTGTGCAGTTGGACACGAGAATGGGCGGCCTGTGCATTTGGACACGAGAATGGGCGGCCTGTGCATTTGGACACGAGAATGCACGGCCTGTGCATTTGGACACGAGAATGCGCGGCATGTGCTGTTGGACACGAGAATGCGCGGCCTGTGAGTTGGACAAGAGAATTAGCGGCCTGTGAAGTTGGACACGAGAATGGGCGGCATTTGCAGCTGGACACGAGAATGGGCGGCCTGTGCATTTTGACACGAGGATTGACGGCCTGTGCATTTGGACACGAGAATGCACGGCCTGTGCATTTGGACACGAGAATGCATGGCCTGTGCAGTTGGAAACGTGAATGCGCGGCATGTGCTGTTGGACACGAGAATGCGCGGCCTGTGCAGTTGGACAAGAGAATAAGCGGCCTGTGCAGTTGGACACGAGAATGGGCGGCATTTGCAGCTGGACACGAGAATGGGCGGCATTTGCAGCTGGACACGAGAATGGGCGGCCTGTGCATTTTGACACGAGAATTGGCGGCCTGTGCATTTGGACACGAGAATGCACGGCATGTGCATTTGGACACGAGAATGCATGGCCTGTGCAGTTGGACACGAGAATATATGGCCTGTGCAGTTGGATACGAGAATGCGCGCCTGTGCAGTTGGACACGAGAATGCGCGACCTGTACAGTAGGACACGAGAATGGGCAGCCTGTGCAGTTGGACACGAAAAAGCGAGGTCTGTGCATTTGGACACGAGAATGCGCGGCCTGTGCAGTTGGACAAGAGAATTAGCGGCCTGTGCAGTTGGACACGAAAATGGGCTGCCTGTGCAGATGGACACGAAAATGGGCGGCCTGTGCATTTGGACACGAGAATGGGCGGCCTGTGCGTTGGACACGAGAATGGGCAGTCTGTGCATTTGGACACGAGAATGGGCGGCCTGTGCATTTGGACGCGAGAATGCACGGCCTGTGCAGTTGGACACGAGAATGCATGGCCTGTGTCGTTGGACACGAGAATCCATGCCCAGTGCAGTTGGACACGAGAATGCGCGCCTGTGCAGTCGGACACGGGAATGCGTGACTTGTGCAATGGACACGAGAATGGGCGGCCTGTGCAGTTGGACACGAAAATGCGCGACTTGTGCAGTTGGACACGAGAATGGGCGGCCTGTGCATTTGGACACGAGAATGCACGGCCTGTGCATTTGGACACGAGAATGCATGGCCTGTGCAGTTGCACACGTAAATGCGCGGCATGTGCAGTTGGACACGAGAATGCGCGGCCTGTGCAGTTGGACAAAAGAATTAGCGGCCTGTGCAGTTGGACACGAGAATGCGCGGCCTGTGCAGTTGGACACGAGAATGCACGGCCTGTGCATTTGGACACGAGAATGCATGGCCTGTGCAGTTGGATACGTAAATGCGCGGCATGTGCAGTTGGACACGAGAATGCGCGGCCTGTGCAGTTGGACAAGAGAATTAGCGGCCTGTGCAGTTGGACACGAAAATGCGCGACTTGTGCAGTGGGACACGAGAATGGGCGGCCTGTGCATTTGGACACGAGAATGCACGGCCTGTGCATTTGGACACGAGAATGCGCGGCCTGTGCAGTTGGACACGTAAATGCGCGGAATGTGCAGTTTGACACGAGAATGCGCGGCCTGTGCAGTTGGACAAAAGAATTAGCGGCCTGTGCAGTTGGACACGAGAATTCGCGGCCTGTGAAGTTGGACACGAGAATGCACGGCCTGTGCATTTGGACACGAGAATGCATGGCCTGTGCAGTTGGACACGTAAATGCGCGACATGTGCAGTTGGACACGAGAATACGCGGCCTGTGCAGTTGGACAAGAGAATTAGCGGCCTGTGCAGTTGGACACGAGAATGGGCGGCCTGTGCATTTGGACACGAGAATGGGCGGCCTGTGCATTTGGACACGAGAATGCACGGCCTGTGCATTTGGACACGAGAATGCGCGGCATGTGCTGTTGGACACGAGAATGCGCGGCCTGTGAGTTGGACAAGAGAATTAGCGGCCTGTGAAGTTGGACACGAGAATGGGCGGCATTTGCAGCTGGACACGAGAATGGGCGGCCTGTGCATTTTGACACGAGGATTGACGGCCTGTGCATTTGGACACGAGAATGCACGGCCTGTGCATTTGGACACGAGAATGCATGGCCTGTGCAGTTGGAAACGTGAATGCGCGGCATGTGCTGTTGGACACGAGAATGCGCGGCCTGTGCAGTTGGACAAGAGAATAAGCGGCCTGTGCAGTTGGACACGAGAATGGGCGGCATTTGCAGCTGGACACGAGAATGGGCGGCATTTGCAGCTGGACACGAGAATGGGCGGCCTGTGCATTTTGACACGAGAATTGGCGGCCTGTGCATTTGGACACGAGAATGCACGGCATGTGCATTTGGACACGAGAATGCATGGCCTGTGCAGTTGGACACGAGAATATATGGCCTGTGCAGTTGGATACGAGAATGCGCGCCTGTGCAGTTGGACACGAGAATGCGCGACCTGTACAGTAGGACACGAGAATGGGCAGCCTGTGCAGTTGGACACGAAAAAGCGAGGTCTGTGCATTTGGACACGAGAATGCGCGGCCTGTGCAGTTGGACAAGAGAATTAGCGGCCTGTGCAGTTGGACACGAAAATGGGCTGCCTGTGCAGATGGACACGAAAATGGGCGGCCTGTGCATTTGGACACGAGAATGGGCGGCCTGTGCGTTGGACACGAGAATGGGCAGTCTGTGCATTTGGACACGAGAATGGGCGGCCTGTGCATTTGGACGCGAGAATGCACGGCCTGTGCAGTTGGACACGAGAATGGATGGCCTGTGCCGTTGGACACGAGAATCCATGCCCAGTGCAGTTGGACACGAGAATGCGCGCCTGTGCAGTCGGACACGGGAATGCGTGACTTGTGCAATGGACACGAGAATGGGCGGCCTGTGCAGTTGGACACGAAAATGCGCGACTTGTGCAGTTGGACACGAGAATGGGCGGCCTGTGCATTTGGACACGAGAATGCACGGCCTGTGCATTTGGACACGAGAATGCGCGGCATGTGCTGTTGGACACGAGAATGCGCGGCCTGTGAGTTGGACAAGAGAATTAGCGGCCTGTGAAGTTGGACACGAGAATGGGCGGCATTTGCAGCTGGACACGAGAATGGGCGGCCTGTGCATTTTGACACGAGGATTGACGGCCTGTGCATTTGGACACGAGAATGCACGGCCTGTGCATTTGGACACGAGAATGCATGGCCTGTGCAGTTGGACACGAGAATATATGGCCTGTGCAGTTGGACACGAGAATGCGCGCTTGTGCAGTTGGACACGAGAATGCGCGACCTGTACAGTAGGACACGAGAATGGGCAGCCTGTGCTGTTGGACACGAAAAAGCGAGGTCTGTGCATTTGGACACGAGAATGCGCGGCCTGTGCAGTCGGACACGGGAATGCGTGACCTGTGCAATGGACACGGAATGGGCGGCCTGTGCATTTGGACACGAAAATGCGCGACTTGTGCAGTTGGACACGAGAATGGGCGGCCTGTGTATTTGGACACGAGAATGCACGGCCTGTGCATTTGGACACGAGAATGCATGGCCTGTGCAGTTGGACACGTAAATGCGCGGCATGTGCAGTTGGACACGAGAATGCGCGGCCTGTGCAGTTGGACAAGAGAATTAGCGGCCTGTGCAGTTGGACACGAGAATGCGCGGCATGTGCAGTTGGACACGAGTATGGGCGGCCTGTGCAGTTGGACACGAGAATGGGCGGTCAGTGCATTTGAACACGAGAATGCACGGCCTGTGCATTTGGACACGAGAATGCATGGCCTGTGCAGTTGGACACGAGAATGGGCGGCCTGTGCATTTGTACACGAGAATGCACGGCCTGTGCAGTTGGACACGATAATGCATGGCCTGTGCAGTTGGACACGAGAATGCGCGGCATGTGCAGTTGGACACGAGAATGGGCGGCCTGTGCAGTTGAACACGAGAATGGACGGTCTGTGCATTTGGACACGAGAATGCACGCCCTGTGCAGTTGGACACGAGAATGCATGGCCTGTGCTGTTTGAGAGGAGAATGCGCGGCCTGTGCAGTTGGACACGAGAATGGGCGGCCAGTGCATTTGGACGCGAGAATGCACGGCCTGTGCAGTTGGACACGAGAATGCATGGCCTGTGCAGTTGGACACGAGAATGCACGGCCCGTGCAGTTGGACAAGAGAATTAGTGGACTGTTTAGTTGGACACGAGAATGCGCGACCTATGCAGTTGGACACTTAAATACGCGACTTGTGCAGTAGGACACGAGAACGCGCGTCCTGTGCAGTTGGACACGAGAATCCATGGCCTGTGTTGTTGGACACGAAAATGCGAGGCCTGTGCATTTGGAATCGAGAATGCGCGGCTCGTGCAGTTGAACACGAGAATCCTTGGTCTGTGCAGTTGGACACGAGAATACGCGACCTGTGCAGTTGGACACGAGAATGCGTGACCTGTGCAATGGACACGAGAATGGACGGCCTGTGCATTTGGACGCGAGAATGCACGGCCTGTGCATTTGGACACGAGAATGCATGGCCTGTGCAGTTGGACACGAGAATGCGCGGCCTGTGCAGTTGGACACGAGAATGCATGGCCTGTGCAGTTGGACACGAAAATGCGCGGCCTGTGCAGTTGGACAAGAGAATTAGCGGCCTGTGAAGTTGGACACGAGAATGCGCGGCCTGTGAAGTTGGACACGAGAATGAGCCGCCTGTGCAGTTCGACACGAAAATGCGCGACTTGTGCAGTTGGACACGAGAATGGGCGGCCTGTGCATTTGGACACGAGAATGCACGGCCTGTGCATTTGGTCACGAGAATGCATGGCCTGTGCAGTTGGACACGTGAATGCGCGGCATGTGCAGTTGAACACGAGAATGTGCGGCCTGTGCAGTTGGACAAGAGAATTAGCGGCCTGTGCATTTGGACACGAGAATGCGCGGCATGTGCTGTTGGACACGAGAATGCGCGGCCTGTGAGTTGGACAAGAGAATTAGCGGCCTGTGAAGTTGGACACGAGAATGGGCGGCATTTGCAGCTGGACACGAGAATGGGCGGCCTGTGCATTTTGACACGAGGATTGACGGCCTGTGCATTTGGACACGAGAATGCACGGCCTGTGCATTTGGACACGAGAATGCATGGCCTGTGCAGTTGGACACGAGAATATATGGCCTGTGCAGTTGGACACGAGAATGCGCGCTTGTGCAGTTGGACACGAGAATGCGCGACCTGTACAGTAGGACACGAGAATGGGCAGCCTGTGCTGTTGGACACGAAAAAGCGAGGTCTGTGCATTTGGACACGAGAATGCGCGGCCTGTGCAGTCGGACACGGGAATGCGTGACCTGTGCAATGGACACGGAATGGGCGGCCTGTGCATTTGGACACGAAAATGCGCGACTTGTGCAGTTGGACACGAGAATGGGCGGCCTGTGTATTTGGACACGAGAATGCACGGCCTGTGCATTTGGACACGAGAATGCATGGCCTGTGCAGTTGGACACGTAAATGCGCGGCATGTGCAGTTGGACACGAGAATGCGCGGCCTGTGCAGTTGGACAAGAGAATTAGCGGCCTGTGCAGTTGGACACGAGAATGCGCGGCATGTGCAGTTGGACACGAGAATGGGCGGCCTGTGCAGTTGGACACGAGAATGGGCGGTCAGTGCATTTGAACACGAGAATGCACGGCCTGTGCATTTGGACACGAGAATGGGCGGCCTGTGCGTTGGACACGAGAATGGGCAGTCTGTGCATTTGGACACGAGAATGGGCGGCCTGTGCATTTGGACGCGAGAATGCACGGCCTGTGCAGTTGGACACGAGAATGGATGGCCTGTGCCGTTGGACACGAGAATCCATGCCCAGTGCAGTTGGACACGAGAATGCGCGCCTGTGCAGTCGGACACGGGAATGCGTGACTTGTGCAATGGACACGAGAATGGGCGGCCTGTGCAGTTGGACACGAAAATGCGCGACTTGTGCAGTTGGACACGAGAATGGGCGGCCTGTGCATTTGGACACGAGAATGCACGGCCTGTGCATTTGGACACGAGAATGCGCGGCATGTGCTGTTGGACACGAGAATGCGCGGCCTGTGAGTTGGACAAGAGAATTAGCGGCCTGTGAAGTTGGACACGAGAATGGGCGGCATTTGCAGCTGGACACGAGAATGGGCGGCCTGTGCATTTTGACACGAGGATTGACGGCCTGTGCATTTGGACACGAGAATGCACGGCCTGTGCATTTGGACACGAGAATGCATGGCCTGTGCAGTTGGACACGAGAATATATGGCCTGTGCAGTTGGACACGAGAATGCGCGCTTGTGCAGTTGGACACGAGAATGCGCGACCTGTACAGTAGGACACGAGAATGGGCAGCCTGTGCTGTTGGACACGAAAAAGCGAGGTCTGTGCATTTGGACACGAGAATGCGCGGCCTGTGCAGTCGGACACGGGAATGCGTGACCTGTGCAATGGACACGGAATGGGCGGCCTGTGCATTTGGACACGAAAATGCGCGACTTGTGCAGTTGGACACGAGAATGGGCGGCCTGTGTATTTGGACACGAGAATGCACGGCCTGTGCATTTGGACACGAGAATGCATGGCCTGTGCAGTTGGACACGTAAATGCGCGGCATGTGCAGTTGGACACGAGAATGCGCGGCCTGTGCAGTTGGACAAGAGAATTAGCGGCCTGTGCAGTTGGACACGAGAATGCGCGGCATGTGCAGTTGGACACGAGAATGGGCGGCCTGTGCAGTTGGACACGAGAATGGGCGGTCAGTGCATTTGAACACGAGAATGCACGGCCTGTGCATTTGGACACGAGAATGCATGGCCTGTGCAGTTGGACACGAGAATGGGCGGCCTGTGCATTTGTACACGAGAATGCACGGCCTGTGCAGTTGGACACGATAATGCATGGCCTGTGCAGTTGGACACGAGAATGCGCGGCATGTGCAGTTGGACACGAGAATGGGCGGCCTGTGCAGTTGAACACGAGAATGGACGGTCTGTGCATTTGGACACGAGAATGCACGCCCTGTGCAGTTGGACACGAGAATGCATGGCCTGTGCTGTTTGAGAGGAGAATGCGCGGCCTGTGCAGTTGGACACGAGAATGGGCGGCCAGTGCATTTGGACGCGAGAATGCACGGCCTGTGCAGTTGGACACGAGAATGCATGGCCTGTGCAGTTGGACACGAGAATGCACGGCCCGTGCAGTTGGACAAGAGAATTAGTGGACTGTTTAGTTGGACACGAGAATGCGCGACCTATGCAGTTGGACACTTAAATACGCGACTTGTGCAGTAGGACACGAGAACGCGCGTCCTGTGCAGTTGGACACGAGAATCCATGGCCTGTGTTGTTGGACACGAAAATGCGAGGCCTGTGCATTTGGAATCGAGAATGCGCGGCTCGTGCAGTTGAACACGAGAATCCTTGGTCTGTGCAGTTGGACACGAGAATACGCGACCTGTGCAGTTGGACACGAGAATGCGTGACCTGTGCAATGGACACGAGAATGGGCGGCCTGTTCATTTGGACACGAAAATGCGCGACTTGTGCAGTTGGACACGAGAATGGGCGGCCTGTGCAGTTGGACCCGAGAATGGGCGACCAGTGCATTTGGAAGCGAGAATGCACGGCCTGGTCAGTTGGACACGAGAATGCACGGCCTATGCAGTTAGACACGAGAATGCATTGCCTGTGCAGTTGGACACGAGAATGCGCGGCCTGTGCAGTTGGACACGAGAATGCATGGCCTGTGCAGTTGGACACTAGAATGCGCGGCCTGTGCAGTTGGACAAGAGAATTAGCGGCCTGTGAAGTTGGACACGAGAATGCGCGGCCTGTGAAGTTGGACACGAGAATGAGCCGCCTGTGCAGTTGGACACGAAAATGGGCCGCCTGTGCAGTTGGACACGAGAATCCATGGCCTGTGCAGATGGACACGAGAATGCGCGACCTGTGCAGTTGGACACGAGAATGCGTGACCTGTGCAATGGACACGAGAATGGGCGGCCTGTTCAGTTGGACACGAAAATGCGCGACTTGTGCAGTTGGACACGAGAATGGGCGGCCTGTGCAGTTGGACCCGAGAATGGGCGACCAGTGCATTTGGAAGCGAGAATGCACGGCCTGTGCAGTTGGACACGAGAATGCACGGCCTGTGCAGTTGGACACGAGAATGCATGGCCTGTGCAGTTGGACACGTGAATGCGCGGCATGTGCAGTTGGACACGAGAATGCGCGGCCTGTGCAGTTGGACAAGAGAATTAGCGGCCTGTGCAGTTGGACACGAGAATGGGCGGCCTGTGCAGTTGGACACGAGAATACGTGACCTGTGCAATGGACACGAGAATGGGCGGCCTGTGCAGTTGGAAACGAAAATGCGCGACTTATGCAGTTGGACACGAGAATGGGCAGCCTGTGCAGTTGGACACGTGAATGGGCGGCCTGTGCAGTTGGACACGAGAATGCGTGACCTGTGCAATGGACACGAGAATGGGCGGCCTGTGCAGTTGGAAACGAAAATGCGCGACTTATGCAGTTGGACAAGAGAATTAGCGGCCTGTGTAGTTGGACACGAGAATGCGCGGCCTGTGCAGTTGGACACGAGAATGGGCGGCCTGTGCATTTGGTCACGAGAATGGGCGGCCTGTGCATTTGCACACGAGAATGCAAGGCCTGTGCATTTGGACACGAGAATGCATGGCCTGTGCAGTTGGACACGTGAATGCGCGGCATGTGTAGATGGACACGAGAATGCGCGGCCTGTGCAGTTGGACAAGAGAATTAGCGGCCTGTGCAGTTGGACACGAGAATGGGCGGCCTGTGCAGTTGGACACGAGAATGGGCGGCCTGTGCATTTGGACACGAGAATGGGCCGGCTGTGCAGTTGGACACGAGAATGCATGGCCAGTGCAGTTGGACACGAGAATGCGCGCCTGTGCAGTTGGACACGAGAATGGGCGGCCTGTGCAGTTGGACACGAGAATGCATGGCATGTGCAGTTGGACACGAGAATGCGCGCCTGTGCAGTTGGACACGAAAATGCGCGACCTGTGCAGTTGGACACGAGAATGGGCCGCCTGTGCAGTTGGACACGAGAATGGGCGGCCAGTGCATTTGGACGCGAGAATGCATGGCCTGTGCAGTTGGACACGAGAATGCGCGGCATGAGCAGTTGGACACGAGAATGCGCGGCCTGTGCAGTTGGACAAGAGAATTAGCGGCCTGTGCAGTTGGACACGACAATGGGCTGCCTGTGCAGATGGACATGAGAATGGGGGTTCTGTGCATTTGGACACGAGAATGCACGGCCTGTGCAGTTGGGCACGAGAATGCATGGCCTGTGCAGTTGGAGACGAGAATGCGCGGCCTGTGCAGTTGGACACGAGAATGGGCGGCCAGTGCATTTGGACGCGAGAATGCACGGCCTGTACAGTTGGACACGAGAATGCATGGCCTGTGCAGTTGGACACGAGAATGCACGGCCCGTGCAGTTGGACAAGAGAATTAGTGGCCTGTTTAGTTGGACACGAGAATGCGCGACCTGTGCAGTTGGACACAAAAATACGCGACTTGTGCAGTAGGACACGAGACACGCGTCCTGTGCAGTTGGACACGAGAATCCATGGCCTGTTTTGTTGGACACGAAAATGCGAGGCCTGTGTATTTGGACTCGAGAATGCGCGGCTCGTGCAGACGGACACGAGAATCCATGGTCTGTGCAGTTGGACACGAGAATACGCGACCTGTGCAGTAGGACACGAGAATGCGTGACCTGTGCAATGGACACGAGAATGGGCGGCCTGTTCAGTTGGACACGAAAATGCGCGACTTGTGCAGTTGGACACGAGAATGGGCGGCCTGTGCAGTTGGACACGAGAATGGGCGACCAGTGCATTTGGAAGCGAGAATGCACGGCCTGTGCAGTTGGACACGTGAATGCACGGCCTGTGCAGTTGGACACGAGAATGCATTGCCTGTGCAGTTGGACACGAGAATGCGCGGCCTGTGCAGTTGGACACGAGAATGCATGGCCTGTGCAGTTGGACACGAGAATGCGCGGCCTGTGCAGTTGGACAAGAGAATTAGCGGCCTGTGAAGTTGGACACGAGAATGCGCGGCCTGTGAAGTTGGACACGAGAATGAGACGCCTGTGCAGTTCGACACGAGAATGCATGGCCTGTGCAGTTGGACACGTGAATGCGCGGCATGTGCTGTTGGACACGAGAATGCGCGGCCTGTGCATTTGGACACGAGAATGGGCGGCCTGTGCAGTTGGACACGAAAATGCGCGACTTGTGCTGTTGGACTCGAGAATGGGCGGCCCGTGCAGTTGGACAAGAGAATTAGTGGCCTGTTTAGTTGGACACGAGAATGCGCGACCTGTGCAGTTGGTCACAAAAATACGCGACTTGTGCAGTAGGACACGAGACGCGCGTCCTGTGCAGTTGGACACGAGAATCCATGGCCTGTTTTGTTGGACACGAAAATGCGAGGCCTGTGTATTTGGACTTGAGAATGCGCGGCTCGTGCAGATGGACACGAGAATCCATGGTCTGTGCAGTTGGACACGAGAATACGCGACCTGTGCAGTAGGACACGAGAATGCGTGACCTGTGCAATGGACACGAGAATGGGCGGCCTGTTCAGTTGGACACGAAAATGCGCGACTTGTGCAGTTGGACACGAGAATGGGCGGCCTGTGCAGTTGGACACGAGAATGGGCGACCAGTGCATTTGGAAGCGAGAATGCACGGCCTGTGCAGTTGGACACGTGAATGCACGGCCTGTGCAGTTGGACACGAGAATGCATTGCCTGTGCAGTTGGACACGAGAATGCGCGGCCTGTGCAGTTGGACACGAGAATGCATGGCCTGTGCAGTTGGACACGAGAATGCGCGGCCTGTGCAGTTGGACAAGAGAATTAGCGGCCTGTGAAGTTGGACACGAGAATGCGCGGCCTGTGAAGTTGGACACGAGAATGAGACGCCTGTGCAGTTCGACACGAGAATGCATGGCCTGTGCAGTTGGACACGTGAATGCGCGCATGTGCTGTTGGACACGAGAATGCGCGGCCTGTGCATTTGGACACGAGAATGGCGGCCTGTGCATTTGGACACGAGAATGCACGACCTGTGCATTTGGACACGAGAATGCATGGCCTGTGCAGTTGGACACGAGAATCCATGGCCAGTGCAGATGGACACGAGAATGCCCGCCTGTGCAGTTGGACACGAGAATGCGCGACCTGTGCAGTAGGACACGAGAATGCGTGATTTGTGTAATGGACACGAGAATGGGCGGCCTGTGCAGTTGGATACGAAAATGCGCGACTTGTGCAGTAGGACACGAGAATGGGCGCCTGTGCATTTGGACACGAGAATGGACGGCCTGTGCATTTGGACACGAGAATGCACGGCCTGTGCATTAGGACACGAGAATGCATGGCCTGTGCAGTTGGACACAAGAATGCGCGGCATGTGCAGTTGGACACGAGAATGCGCGGCCTGTGCAGTTGGACAAGAGAATTAGCGGCCTGTGCAGTTGCACACGAGAATGGCGGCCTGTGCATTTGACACGAGAATGCACGGCCTGTGCAGTTGGACACGATAATGCATGGCCTGTGCAGTTGGACACGAGAATGCGCGGCATGTGCAGTTGGACACGAGAATGGGCGGCCTGTGCATTTGGTCACGAGAATGGGCGGCCTGTGCATTTGCACACGAGAATGCAAGGCCTGTGCATTTGGACACGAGAATGCATGGCCTGTGCAGTTGGACACGTGAATGCGCGGCATGTGTAGATGGACACGAGAATGCGCGGCCTGTGCAGTTGGACAAGAGAATTAGCGGCCTGTGCAGTTGGACACGAGAATGGGCGGCCTGTGCAGTTGGACACGAGAATGGGCGGCCTGTGCATTTGGACACGAGAATGGGCCGGCTGTGCAGTTGGACACGAGAATGCATGGCCAGTGCAGTTGGACACGAGAATGCGCGCCTGTGCAGTTGGACACGAGAATGGGCGGCCTGTGCAGTTGGACACGAGAATGCATGGCATGTGCAGTTGGACACGAGAATGCGCGACCTGTGCAGTTGGTCACAAAAATACGCGACTTGTGCAGTAGGACACGAGACGCGCGTCCTGTGCAGTTGGACACGAGAATCCATGGCCTGTTTTGTTGGACACGAAAATGCGAGGCCTGTGTATTTGGACTTGAGAATGCGCGGCTCGTGCAGATGGACACGAGAATCCATGGTCTGTGCAGTTGGACACGAGAATACGCGACCTGTGCAGTAGGACACGAGAATGCGTGACCTGTGCAATGGACACGAGAATGGGCGGCCTGTTCAGTTGGACACGAAAATGCGCGACTTGTGCAGTTGGACACGAGAATGGGCGGCCTGTGCAGTTGGACACGAGAATGGGCGACCAGTGCATTTGGAAGCGAGAATGCACGGCCTGTGCAGTTGGACACGTGAATGCACGGCCTGTGCAGTTGGACACGAGAATGCATTGCCTGTGCAGTTGGACACGAGAATGCGCGGCCTGTGCAGTTGGACACGAGAATGCATGGCCTGTGCAGTTGGACACGAGAATGCGCGGCCTGTGCAGTTGGACAAGAGAATTAGCGGCCTGTGAAGTTGGACACGAGAATGCGCGGCCTGTGAAGTTGGACACGAGAATGAGACGCCTGTGCAGTTCGACACGAGAATGCATGGCCTGTGCAGTTGGACACGTGAATGCGCGGCATGTGCTGTTGGACACGAGAATGCGCGGCCTGTGCATTTGGACACGAGAATGGGCGGCCTGTGCATTTGGACACGAGAATGCACGACCTGTGCATTTGGACACGAGAATGGGCGGCCTGTGCATTTGGACACGAGAATGCACGACCTGTGCATTTGGACACGAGAATGCATGGCCTGTGCAGTTGGACACGAGAATCCATGGCCAGTGCAGATGGACACGAGAATGCCCGCCTGTGCAGTTGGACACGAGAATGCGCGACCTGTGCAGTAGGACACGAGAATGCGTGATTTGTGTAATGGACACGAGAATGGGCGGCCTGTGCAGTTGGATACGAAAATGCGCGACTTGTGCAGTAGGACACGAGAATGGGCGCCTGTGCATTTGGACACGAGAATGGACGGCCTGTGCATTTGGACACGAGAATGCACGGTCTGTGCATTAGGACACGAGAATGCATGGCCTGTGCAGTTGGACACAAGAATGCGCGGCATGTGCAGTTGGACACGAGAATGCGCGGCCTGTGCAGTTGGACAAGTGAATTAGCGGCCTGTGCAGTTGCACACGAGAATGGGCGGCCTGTGCATTTGGACACGAGAATGCACGGCCTGTGCAGTTGGACACGATAATGCATGGCCTGTGCAGTTGGACACGAGAATGCGCGGCATGTGCAGTTGGACACGAGAATGGGCGGCCTGTGCAGTTGAACACGAGAATGGGCGTTCTGTGCATTTGGACACGAGAATGCACGGCCTGTGCAGTTGGGCACGAGAATGCATGGCCTGTGCAGTTGGAGACGAGAATGCACGGCCCGTGCAGTTGGACAAGAGAATTAGTGGCCTGTTTAGTTGGACACGAGAATGCGCGACCTGTGTAGTTGGACACAAAAATACGCGACTTGTGCAGTAGGACACGAGAACGCGCGTCCTGTGCAGTTGGACACGAGAATCCATGGCCTGTTTTGTTGGACACGAAAATGCGAGGCCTGTGCATTTGGACTCGAGAATGCGCAACTCGTGCAGTTGGAAACGAGAATCCATGGTCTGTGCAGTTGGACACGAGAATACGCGACCTGTGCAGTTGGACACGAAAATGCGTGACCTGTGCAATGGACACGAGAATGGGCGGCCTGTTCAGTTGGACACGAAAATGCGCGACTTGTGCTGTTGGACACGAGAATGGGCGGCCTGTGCAGTTGGACACGAGAATGGGCGATCAGTGCATTTGGAAGCGAGAATGCACGGCCTGTGCAGTTGGACACGTGAATGCACGGCCTGTATAGTTGGACACGAGAATGCATTGCCTGTGCAGTTGGACACGAGAATGCGCGGCCTGTGCAGTTGGACACGAGAATGCATGGCCTGTGCAGTTGGACACGAAAATGGGCGGCCTGTGCAGTTGGACAAGAGAATTAGTGGCCTGTGTAGTTGGACACGAGAATGCGCGGCCTGTGCAGTTGGACACGAGAATGTGCGACCTGTGCAGTTGGACACGAAAATGCGCGACTTGTGCAGTAGGACACGAGAATGGGCGGCCTGTGCAGTTGGACACGGGAATGCGTGACCTGTGCAATGGACATGTGAATGGGCGGCCTGTGCAGTTGGACACGAAAATGCGCGACTTGTGCTGTTGGACTCGAGAATGGGCGGCCCGTGCAGTTGGACAAGAGAATTAGTGGCCTGTTTAGTTGGACACGAGAATGCGCGACCTGTGCAGTTGGACACAAAAATACGCGACTTGTGCAGTAGGACACGAGACGCGCGTCCTGTGCAGTTGGACACGAGAATCCATGGCCTGTTTTGTTGGACACGAAAATGCGAGGCCTGTGTATTTGGACTTGAGAATGCGCGGCTCGTGCAGATGGACACGAGAATCCATGGTCTGTGCAGTTGGACACGAGAATACGCGACCTGTGCAGTAGGACACGAGAATGCGTGACCTGTGCAATGGACACGAGAATGGGCGGCCTGTTCAGTTGGACACGAAAATGCGCGACTTGTGCAGTTGGACACGAGAATGGGCGGCCTGTGCAGTTGGACACGAGAATGGGCGACCAGTGCATTTGGAAGCGAGAATGCACGGCCTGTGCAGTTGGACACGTGAATGCACGGCCTGTGCAGTTGGACACGAGAATGCATTGCCTGTGCAGTTGGACTCGAGAATGCGCGGCCTGTGCAGTTGGACACGAGAATGCATGGCCTGTGCAGTTGGACACGAGAATGCGCGGCCTGTGCAGTTGGACAAGAGAATTAGCGGCCTGTGAAGTTGGACACGAGAATGCGCGGCCTGTGAAGTTGGACACGAGAATGAGACGCCTGTGCAGTTCGACACGAGAATGCATGGCCTGTGCAGTTGGACACGTGAATGCGCGGCATGTGCTGTTGGACACGAGAATGCGCGGCCTGTGCATTTGGACACGAGAATGGGCGGCCTGTGCATTTGGACACGAGAATGCACGACCTGTGCATTTGGACACGAGAATGCATGGCCTGTGCAGTTGGACACGAGAATCCATGGCCAGTGCAGATGGACACGAGAATGCCCGCCTGTGCAGTTGGACACGAGAATGCGCGACCTGTGCAGTAGGACACGAGAATGCGTGATTTGTGTAATGGACACGAGAATGGGCGGCCTGTGCAGTTGGATACGAAAATGCGCGACTTGTGCAGTAGGACACGAGAATGGGCGCCTGTGCATTTGGACACGAGAATGGACGGCCTGTGCATTTGGACACGAGAATGCACGGCCTGTGCATTAGGACACGAGAATGCATGGCCTGTGCAGTTGGACACAAGAATGCGCGGCATGTGCAGTTGGACACGAGAATGCGCGGCCTGTGCAGTTGGACAAGAGAATTAGCGGCCTGTGCAGTTGCACACGAGAATGGGCGGCCTGTGCATTTGGACACGAGAATGGGCGGTCTGTGCATTTGGACACGAGAATGCACGGCCTGTGCATTTGGACACGAGAATGCACGGCCTGTGCATTTGGACACGAGAATGCATGGCCTGTGCAGTTGGACACGAGAATGGGCGGCCTGTGCATTTGGACACGAGAATGCACGGCCTGTGCAGTTGGACACGATAATGCATGGCCTGTGCAGTTGGACACGAGAATGCGCGGCATGTGCAGTTGGACACGAGAATGGGCGGCCTGTGCAGTTGAACACGAGAATGGGCGTTCTGTGCATTTGGACACGAGAATGCACGGCCTGTGCAGTTGGGCACGAGAATGCATGGCCTGTGCAGTTGGAGACGAGAATGCGCGGCCTGTGCAGTTGGACACGAGAATGGGCGGCCAGTGCATTTGGACGCGAGAATGCACGGCCTGTACAGTTGGACACGAGAATGCATGGCCTGTGCAGTTGGACACGAGAATGCACGGCCCGTGCAGTTGGACAAGAGAATTAGTGGCCTGTTTAGTTGGACACGAGAATGCGCGACCTGTGTAGTTGGACACAAAAATACGCGACTTGTGCAGTAGGACACGAGAACGCGCGTCCTGTGCAGTTGGACACGAGAATCCATGGACTGTTTTGTTGGACACGAAAATGCGAGGCCTGTGCATTTGGACTCGAGAATGCGCAACTCGTGCAGTTGGAAACGAGAATCCATGGTCTGTGCAGTTGGACACGAGAATACGCGACCTGTGCAGTTGGACACGAAAATGCGTGACCTGTGCAATGGACACGAGAATGGGCGGCCTGTTCAGTTGGACACGAAAATGCGCGACTTGTGCTGTTGGACACGAGAATGGGCGGCCTGTGCAGTTGGACACGAGAATGAGCGATCAGTGCATTTGGAAGCGAGAATGCACGGCCTGTGCAGTTGGACACGTGAATGCACGGCCTGTATAGTTGGACACGAGAATGCATTGCCTGTGCAGTTGGACACGAGAATGCGCGGCCTGTGCAGTTGGACACGAGAATGCATGGCCTGTGCAGTTGGACACGAAAGTGGGCGGCCTGTGCAGTTGGACAAGAGAATTAGTGGCCTGTGTAGTTGGACACGAGAATGCGCGGCCTGTGCAGTTGGACACGAGAATGTGCGACCTGTGCAGTTGGACACGAAAATGCGCGACTTGTGCAGTAGGACACGAGAATGGGCGGCCTGTGCAGTTGGACACGGGAATGCGTGACCTGTGCAATGGACATGTGAATGGGCGGCCTGTGCAGTTGGACACGAAAATGCGCGACTTGTGCTGTTGGACTCGAGAATGGGCGGCCTGTGCAGTTGGACACGAGAATGGGCGGCCAGTGCATTTGGACGCGAGAATGCAAGGCCTGTGCAGTTGGACACGAGAATGCGCGGCCTGTGCAGTTGGACACGAGAATGCATGGCCTGTGCTGTTGGACACGAGAATGCGCGGCCTGTGCAGTTGGACAAGAGAATTAGCGGCCTGTGCAGTTGGACACGAGAATGGGCGGCCTGTGCAGTTGGACTCGAGAATGGGCGGCCTGTGCATTTGGACACGAGAATGGGCCGCCTGTGCAGTTGGACACGAGAATGCATGGCCTGTGCAGTTGGACACGAGAATGCGCGCCTGTGCAGTTGGACACGAGAATGGGCGGCCTGTGCAGTTGGACACGAGAATGCATGGCCTGTGCAGTTGGACACGAGAATGCGCGCCTGTGCAGTTGGACACGAAAATGCGCGACCTGTGCAGTTGGACACGAGAATGGGCCGCCTGTGCAGTTGGACACGAGAATGCATGGCCTGTGCAGTTGGACACGAGAATGCGCGACATGTGCAGTTGGACACGAGAATGGGCGGCCTGTGCAGTTGGACACGAGAATGGGCGGTCTGTGCATTTGGACACGAGAATGGGCGGCCTGTGCATTTGGACGCGAGAATGCACGGCCTGTGCAGTTGGACACGAGAATGCATGGCCTGTGCAGTTGGACACGAGAATCCATGGCCAGTGCAGATGGACACGAGAATGCGCGCCTGTGCAGTTGGACACGAGAATGCGCGACCTGTGCAGTAGGACACGAGAATGCGTGATTTGTGTAATGGACACGTAAATGCGCGGAATGTGCAGTTGGACACGAGAATGCGCGGCCTGTGCAGTTGGACAAAAGAATTAGCGGCCTGTGCAGTTGGACACGAGAATTCGCGGCCTGTGAAGTTGGACACGAGAATGCACGGCCTGTGCATTTGGACACGAGAATGCATGGCCTGTGCAGTTGGACACGTAAATGCGCGACATGTGCAGTTGGACACGAGAATACGCGGCCTGTGCAGTTGGACAAGAGAATTAGCGGCCTGTGCAGTTGGACACGAGAATGGGCGGCCTGTGCATTTGGACACGAGAATGGGCGGCCTGTGCATTTGGACACGAGAATGCACGGCCTGTGCATTTGGACACGAGAATGCGCGGCATGTGCTGTTGGACACGAGAATGCGCGGCCTGTGAGTTGGACAAGAGAATTAGCGGCCTGTGAAGTTGGACACGAGAATGGGCGGCATTTGCAGCTGGACACGAGAATGGGCGGCCTGTGCATTTTGACACGAGGATTGACGGCCTGTGCATTTGGACACGAGAATGCACGGCCTGTGCATTTGGACACGAGAATGCATGGCCTGTGCAGTTGGAAACGTGAATGCGCGGCATGTGCTGTTGGACACGAGAATGCGCGGCCTGTGCAGTTGGACAAGAGAATAAGCGGCCTGTGCAGTTGGACACGAGAATGGGCGGCATTTGCAGCTGGACACGAGAATGGGCGGCATTTGCAGCTGGACACGAGAATGGGCGGCCTGTGCATTTTGACACGAGAATTGGCGGCCTGTGCATTTGGACACGAGAATGCACGGCATGTGCATTTGGACACGAGAATGCATGGCCTGTGCAGTTGGACACGAGAATATATGGCCTGTGCAGTTGGATACGAGAATGCGCGCCTGTGCAGTTGGACACGAGAATGCGCGACCTGTACAGTAGGACACGAGAATGGGCAGCCTGTGCAGTTGGACACGAAAAAGCGAGGTCTGTGCATTTGGACACGAGAATGCGCGGCCTGTGCAGTTGGACAAGAGAATTAGCGGCCTGTGCAGTTGGACACGAAAATGGGCTGCCTGTGCAGATGGACACGAAAATGGGCGGCCTGTGCATTTGGACACGAGAATGGGCGGCCTGTGCGTTGGACACGAGAATGGGCAGTCTGTGCATTTGGACACGAGAATGGGCGGCCTGTGCATTTGGACGCGAGAATGCACGGCCTGTGCAGTTGGACACGAGAATGGATGGCCTGTGCCGTTGGACACGAGAATCCATGCCCAGTGCAGTTGGACACGAGAATGCGCGCCTGTGCAGTCGGACACGGGAATGCGTGACTTGTGCAATGGACACGAGAATGGGCGGCCTGTGCAGTTGGACACGAAAATGCGCGACTTGTGCAGTTGGACACGAGAATGGGCGGCCTGTGCATTTGGACACGAGAATGCACGGCCTGTGCATTTGGACACGAGAATGCGCGGCATGTGCTGTTGGACACGAGAATGCGCGGCCTGTGAGTTGGACAAGAGAATTAGCGGCCTGTGAAGTTGGACACGAGAATGGGCGGCATTTGCAGCTGGACACGAGAATGGGCGGCCTGTGCATTTTGACACGAGGATTGACGGCCTGTGCATTTGGACACGAGAATGCACGGCCTGTGCATTTGGACACGAGAATGCATGGCCTGTGCAGTTGGACACGAGAATATATGGCCTGTGCAGTTGGACACGAGAATGCGCGCTTGTGCAGTTGGACACGAGAATGCGCGACCTGTACAGTAGGACACGAGAATGGGCAGCCTGTGCTGTTGGACACGAAAAAGCGAGGTCTGTGCATTTGGACACGAGAATGCGCGGCCTGTGCAGTCGGACACGGGAATGCGTGACCTGTGCAATGGACACGGAATGGGCGGCCTGTGCAGTTGGACACGAAAATGCGCGACTTGTGCAGTTGGACACGAGAATGGGCGGCCTGTGTATTTGGACACGAGAATGCACGGCCTGTGCATTTGGACACGAGAATGCATGGCCTGTGCAGTTGGACACGTAAATGCGCGGCATGTGCAGTTGGACACGAGAATGCGCGGCCTGTGCAGTTGGACAAGAGAATTAGCGGCCTGTGCAGTTGGACACGAGAATGCGCGGCATGTGCAGTTGGACACGAGAATGGGCGGCCTGTGCAGTTGGACACGAGAATGGGCGGTCAGTGCATTTGAACACGAGAATGCACGGCCTGTGCATTTGGACACGAGAATGCATGGCCTGTGCAGTTGGACACGAGAATGGGCGGCCTGTGCATTTGTACACGAGAATGCACGGCCTGTGCAGTTGAACACGATAATGCATGGCCTGTGCAGTTGGACACGAGAATGCGCGGCATGTGCAGTTGGACACGAGAATGGGCGGCCTGTGCAGTTGAACACGAGAATGGACGGTCTGTGCATTTGGACACGAGAATGCACGCCCTGTGCAGTTGGACACGAGAATGCATGGCCTGTGCTGTTTGAGAGGAGAATGCGCGGCCTGTGCAGTTGGACACGAGAATGGGCGGCCAGTGCATTTGGACGCGAGAATGCACGGCCTGTGCAGTTGGACACGAGAATGCATGGCCTGTGCAGTTGGACACGAGAATGCACGGCCCGTGCAGTTGGACAAGAGAATTAGTGGACTGTTTAGTTGGACACGAGAATGCGCGACCTGTGCAGTTGGACACTTAAATACGCGACTTGTGCAGTAGGACACGAGAACGCGCGTCCTGTGCAGTTGGACACGAGAATCCATGGCCTGTGTTGTTGGACACGAAAATGCGAGGCCTGTGCATTTGGACTCGAGAATGCGCAGCTCGTGCAGTTGGACACGAGAATCCTTGGTCTGTGCAGTTGGACACGAGAATACGCGACCTGTGCAGTTGGACACGAGAATGCGTGACCTGTGCAATGGACACGAGAATGGGCGGCCTGTTCATTTGGACACGAAAATGCGCGACTTGTGCAGTTGGACACGAGAATGGGCGGCCTGTGCAGTTGGACCCGAGAATGGGCGACCAGTGCATTTGGAAGCGAGAATGCACGGCCTGGTCAGTTGGACACGAGAATGCACGGCCTGTGCAGTTAGACACGAGAATGCATTGCCTGTGCAGTTGGACACGAGAATGCGCGGCCTGTGCAGTTGGACACGAGAATGCATGGCCTGTGCAGTTGGACACTAGAATGCGCGGCCTGTGCAGTTGGACAAGAGAATTAGCGGCCTGTGAAGTTGGACACGAGAATGCGCGGCCTGTGAAGTTGGACACGAGAATGAGCCGCCTGTGCAGTTGGACACGAAAATGGGCCGCCTGTGCAGTTGGACACGAGAATCCATGGCCTGTGCAGATGGACACGAGAATGCGCGACCTGTGCAGTTGGACACGAGAATGCGTGACCTGTGCAATGGACACGAGAATGGGCGGCCTGTTCAGTTGGACACGAAAATGCGCGACTTGTGCAGTTGGACACGAGAATGGGCGGCCTGTGCAGTTGGACCCGAGAATGGGCGACCAGTGCATTTGGAAGCGAGAATGCACGGCCTGTGCAGTTGGACACGAGAATGCACGGCCTGTGCAGTTGGACACGAGAATGCATGGCCTGTGCAGTTGGACACGTGAATGCGCGGCATGTGCAGTTGGACACGAGAATGCGCGGCCTGTGCAGTTGGACAAGAGAATTAGCGGCCTGTGCAGTTGGACACGAGAATGGGCGGCCTGTGCAGTTGGACACGAGAATACGTGACCTGTGCAATGGACACGAGAATGGGCGGCCTGTGCAGTTGGAAACGAAAATGCGCGACTTATGCAGTTGGACACGAGAATGGGCAGCCTGTGCAGTTGGACACGTGAATGGGCGGCCTGTGCAGTTGGACACGAGAATGCGTGACCTGTGCAATGGACACGAGAATGGGCGGCCTGTGCAGTTGGAAACGAAAATGCGCGACTTATGCAGTTGGACAAGAGAATTAGCGGCCTGTGTAGTTGGACACGAGAATGCGCGGCCTGTGCAGTTGGACACGAGAATGGGCGGCCTGTGCATTTGGTCACGAGAATGGGCGGCCTGTGCATTTGCACACGAGAATGCAAGGCCTGTGCATTTGGACACGAGAATGCATGGCCTGTGCAGTTGGACACGTGAATGCGCGGCATGTGTAGATGGACACGAGAATGCGCGGCCTGTGCAGTTGGACAAGAGAATTAGCGGCCTGTGCAGTTGGACACGAGAATGGGCGGCCTGTGCAGTTGGACACGAGAATGGGCGGCCTGTGCATTTGGACACGAGAATGGGCCGGCTGTGCAGTTGGACACGAGAATGCATGGCCAGTGCAGTTGGACACGAGAATGCGCACCTGTGCAGTTGGACACGAGAATGGGCGGCCTGTGCAGTTGGACACGAGAATGCATGGCATGTGCAGTTGGACACGAGAATGCGCGCCTGTGCAGTTGGACACGAAAATGCGCGACCTGTGCAGTTGGACACGAGAATGGGCCGCCTGTGCAGTTGGACACGAGAATGGGCGGCCAGTGCATTTGGACGCGAGAATGCATGGCCTGTGCAGTTGGACACGAGAATGCGCGGCATGAGCAGTTGGACACGAGAATGCGCGGCCTGTGCAGTTGGACAAGAGAATTAGCGGCCTGTGCAGTTGGACACGACAATGGGCTGCCTGTGCAGATGGACATGAGAATGGGGGTTCTGTGCATTTGGACACGAGAATGCACGGCCTGTGCAGTTGGGCACGAGAATGCATGGCCTGTGCAGTTGGAGACGAGAATGCGCGGCCTGTGCAGTTGGACACGAGAATGGGCGGCCAGTGCATTTGGACGCGAGAATGCACGGCCTGTACAGTTGGACACGAGAATGCATGGCCTGTGCAGTTGGACACGAGAATGCACGGCCCGTGCAGTTGGACAAGAGAATTAGTGGCCTGTTTAGTTGGACACGAGAATGCGCGACCTGTGCAGTTGGACACAAAAATACGCGACTTGTGCAGTAGGACACGAGACGCGCGTCCTGTGCAGTTGGACACGAGAATCCATGGCCTGTTTTGTTGGACACGAAAATGCGAGGCCTGTGTATTTGGACTCGAGAATGCGCGGCTCGTGCAGATGGACACGAGAATCCATGGTCTGTGCAGTTGGACACGAGAATACGCGACCTGTGCAGTAGGACACGAGAATGCGTGACCTGTGCAATGGACACGAGAATGGGCGGCCTGTTCAGTTGGACACGAAAATGCGCGACTTGTGCAGTTGGACACGAGAATGGGCGGCCTGTGCAGTTGGACACGAGAATGGGCGACCAGTGCATTTGGAAGCGAGAATGCACGGCCTGTGCAGTTGGACACGTGAATGCACGGCCTGTGCAGTTGGACACGAGAATGCATTGCCTGTGCAGTTGGACACGAGAATGCGCGGCCTGTGCAGTTGGACACGAGAATGCATGGCCTGTGCAGTTGGACACGAGAATGCGCGGCCTGTGCAGTTGGACAAGAGAATTAGCGGCCTGTGAAGTTGGACACGAGAATGCGCGGCCTGTGAAGTTGGACACGAGAATGAGACGCCTGTGCAGTTCGACACGAGAATGCATGGCCTGTGCAGTTGGACACGTGAATGCGCGGCATGTGCTGTTGGACACGAGAATGCGCGGCCTGTGCATTTGGACACGAGAATGGGCGGCCTGTGCAGTTGGACACGAAAATGCGCGACTTGTGCTGTTGGACTCGAGAATGGGCGGCCCGTGCAGTTGGACAAGAGAATTAGTGGCCTGTTTAGTTGGACACGAGAATGCGCGACCTGTGCAGTTGGTCACAAAAATACGCGACTTGTGCAGTAGGACACGAGACGCGCGTCCTGTGCAGTTGGACACGAGAATCCATGGCCTGTTTTGTTGGACACGAAAATGCGAGGCCTGTGTATTTGGACTTGAGAATGCGCGGCTCGTGCAGATGGACACGAGAATCCATGGTCTGTGCAGTTGGACACGAGAATACGCGACCTGTGCAGTAGGACACGAGAATGCGTGACCTGTGCAATGGACACGAGAATGGGCGGCCTGTTCAGTTGGACACGAAAATGCGCGACTTGTGCAGTTGGACACGAGAATGGGCGGCCTGTGCAGTTGGACACGAGAATGGGCGACCAGTGCATTTGGAA
Organism: Lasius fuliginosus; assembly: GCA_949152495.1. Classification (NCBI taxonomy): domain Eukaryota; kingdom Metazoa; phylum Arthropoda; class Insecta; order Hymenoptera; family Formicidae; genus Lasius; species Lasius fuliginosus. Next base: position 17,629,444 of record OX424449.1, on the reverse strand, counting down.
GCGAGAATGCACGGCCTGTGCAGTTGGACACGTGAATGCACGGCCTGTGCAGTTGGACACGAGAATGCATTGCCTGTGCATTTGGACACGAGAATGGGCCGCCTGTGCAGTTGGACACGAGAATGCATGGCCTGTGCAGTTGGACACGAGAATGCGCGCCTGTGCAGTTGGACACGAGAATGGGCGGCCTGTGCAGTTGGACACGAGAATGCATGGCCTGTGCAGTTGGACACGAGAATGCGCGCCTGTGCAGTTGGACACGAAAATGCGCGACCTGTGCAGTTGGACACGAGAATGGGCCGCCTGTGCAGTTGGACACGAGAATGCATGGCCTGTGCAGTTGGACACGAGAATGCGCGACATGTGCAGTTGGACACGAGAATGGGCGGCCTGTGCAGTTGGACACGAGAATGGGCGGCCTGTGCAGTTGGACACGAGAATGGGCGGCCTGTGCATTTGGACGCGAGAATGCACGGCCTGTGCAGTTGGACACGAGAATGCATGGCCTGTGCAGTTGGACACGAGAATCCATGGCCAGTGCAGATGGACACGAGAATGCGCGCCTGTGCAGTTGGACACGAGAATGCGCGACCTGTGCAGTAGGACACGAGAATGCGTGATTTGTGTAATGGACACGAGAATGGGCGGCCTGTGCAGTTGGATACGAAAATGCGCGACTTGTGCAGTAGGACACGAGAATGGGCGCCTGTGCATTTGGACACGAGAATGGACGGCCTGTGCATTTGGACACGAGAATGCACGGCCTGTGCATTACGACACGAGAATGCATGGCCTGTGCAGTTGGACACAAGAATGCGCGGCATGTGCAGTTGGACACGAGAATGCGCGGCCTGTGCAGTTGGACAAGAGAATTAGCGGCCTGTGCAGTTGCACACGAGAATGGGCGGCCTGTGCATTTGGACACGAGAATGGGCGGTCTGTGCATTTGGACACGAGAATGCACGGCCTGTGCATTTGGACACGAGAATGCACGGCCTGTGCATTTGGACGCGAGAATGCACGGCCTGTGCAGTTGGACACGAGAATGCATGGCCTGTGCAGTTGGACACGAGAATGCACGGCCCGTGCAGTTGGACAAGAGAATTAGTGGACTGTTTAGTTGGACACGAGAATGCGCGACCTGTGCAGTTGGACACTTAAATACGCGACTTGTGCAGTAGGACACGAGAACGCGCGTCCTGTGCAGTTGGACACGAGAATCCATGGCCTGTGTTGTTGGACACGAAAATGCGAGGCCTGTGCATTTGGACTCGAGAATGCGCAGCTCGTGCAGTTGGACACGAGAATCCTTGGTCTGTGCAGTTGGACACGAGAATACGCGACCTGTGCAGTTGGACACGAGAATGCGTGACCTGTGCAATGGACACGAGAATGGGCGGCCTGTTCATTTGGACACGAAAATGCGCGACTTGTGCAGTTGGACACGAGAATGGGCGGCCTGTGCAGTTGGACCCGAGAATGGGCGACCAGTGCATTTGGAAGCGAGAATGCACGGCCTGGTCAGTTGGACACGAGAATGCACGGCCTGTGCAGTTAGACACGAGAATGCATTGCCTGTGCAGTTGGACACGAGAATGCGCGGCCTGTGCAGTTGGACAGGAGAATGCATGGCCTGTGCAGTTGGACACTAGAATGCGCGGCCTGTGCAGTTGGACAAGAGAATTAGCGGCCTGTGAAGTTGGACACGAGAATGCGCGGCCTGTGAAGTTGGACACGAGAATGAGCCGCCTGTGCAGTTGGACACGAAAATGGGCCGCCTGTGCAGTTGGACACGAGAATCCATGGCCTGTGCAGATGGACACGAGAATGCGCGACCTGTGCAGTTGGACACGAGAATGCGTGACCTGTGCAATGGACACGAGAATGGGCGGCCTGTTCAGTTGGACACGAAAATGCGCGACTTGTGCAGTTGGACACGAGAATGGGCGGCCTGTGCAGTTGGACCCGAGAATGGGCGACCAGTGCATTTGGAAGCGAGAATGCACGGCCTGTGCAGTTGGACACGAGAATGCACGGCCTGTGCAGTTGGACACGAGAATGCATGGCCTGTGCAGTTGGACACGTGAATGCGCGGCATGTGCAGTTGGACACGAGAATGCGCGGCCTGTGCAGTTGGACAAGAGAATTAGCGGCCTGTGCAGTTGGACACGAGAATGGGCGGCCTGTGCAGTTGGACACGAGAATACGTGACCTGTGCAATGGACACGAGAATGGGCGGCCTGTGCAGTTGGAAACGAAAATGCGCGACTTATGCAGTTGGACACGAGAATGGGCAGCCTGTGCAGTTGGACACGTGAATGGGCGGCCTGTGCAGTTGGACACGAGAATGCGTGACCTGTGCAATGGACACGAGAATGGGCGGCCTGTGCAGTTGGAAACGAAAATGCGCGACTTATGCAGTTGGACAAGAGAATTAGCGGCCTGTGTAGTTGGACACGAGAATGCGCGGCCTGTGCAGTTTGACACGAGAATGGGCGGCCTGTGCATTTGGTCACGAGAATGGGCGGCCTGTGCATTTGCACACGAGAATGCAAGGCCTGTGCATTTGGACACGAGAATGCATGGCCTGTGCAGTTGGACACGTGAATGCGCGGCATGTGTAGATGGACACGAGAATGCGCGGCCTGTGCAGTTGGACAAGAGAATTAGCGGCCTGTGCAGTTGGACACGAGAATGGGCGGCCTGTGCAGTTGGACACGAGAATGGGCGGCCTGTGCATTTGGACACGAGAATGGGCCGGCTGTGCAGTTGGACACGAGAATGCATGGCCAGTGCAGTTGGACACGAGAATGCGCACCTGTGCAGTTGGACACGAGAATGGGCGGCCTGTGCAGTTGGACACGAGAATGCATGGCATGTGCAGTTGGACACGAGAATGCGCGCCTGTGCAGTTGGACACGAAAATGCGCGACCTGTGCAGTTGGACACGAGAATGGGCCGCCTGTGCAGTTGGACACGAGAATGGGCGGCCAGTGCATTTGGACGCGAGAATGCATGGCCTGTGCAGTTGGACACGAGAATGCGCGGCATGAGCAGTTGGACACGAGAATGCGCGGCCTGTGCAGTTGGACAAGAGAATTAGCGGCCTGTGCAGTTGGACACGACAATGGGCTGCCTGTGCAGATGGACATGAGAATGGGGGTTCTGTGCATTTGGACACGAGAATGCACGGCCTGTGCAGTTGGGCACGAGAATGCATGGCCTGTGCAGTTGGAGACGAGAATGCGCGGCCTGTGCAGTTGGACACGAGAATGGGCGGCCAGTGCATTTGGACGCGAGAATGCACGGCCTGTACAGTTGGACACGAGAATGCATGGCCTGTGCAGTTGGACACGAGAATGCACGGCCCGTGCAGTTGGACAAGAGAATTAGTGGCCTGTTTAGTTGGACACGAGAATGCGCGACCTGTGCAGTTGGACACAAAAATACGCGACTTGTGCAGTAGGACACGAGACGCGCGTCCTGTGCAGTTGGACACGAGAATCCATGGCCTGTTTTGTTGGACACGAAAATGCGAGGCCTGTGTATTTGGACTCGAGAATGCGCGGCTCGTGCAGATGGACACGAGAATCCATGGTCTGTGCAGTTGGACACGAGAATACGCGACCTGTGCAGTAGGACACGAGAATGCGTGACCTGTGCAATGGACACGAGAATGGGCGGCCTGTTCAGTTGGACACGAAAATGCGCGACTTGTGCAGTTGGACACGAGAATGGGCGGCCTGTGCAGTTGGACACGAGAATGGGCGACCAGTGCATTTGGAAGCGAGAATGCACGGCCTGTGCAGTTGGACACGTGAATGCACGGCCTGTGCAGTTAGACACGAGAATGCATTGCCTGTGCAGGTGGACACGAGAATGCGCGGCCTGTGCAGTTGGACAGGAGAATGCATGGCCTGTGCAGTTGGACACTAGAATGCGCGGCCTGTGCAGTTGGACAAGAGAATTAGCGGCCTGTGAAGTTGGACACGAGAATGCGCGGCCTGTGAAGTTGGACACGAGAATGAGCCGCCTGTGCAGTTGGACACGAAAATGGGCCGCCTGTGCAGTTGGACACGAGAATCCATGGCCTGTGCAGATGGACACGAGAATGCGCGACCTGTGCAGTTGGACACGAGAATGCGTGACCTGTGCAATGGACACGAGAATGGGCGGCCTGTTCAGTTGGACACGAAAATGCGCGACTTGTGCAGTTGGACACGAGAATGGGCGGCCTGTGCAGTTGGACCCGAGAATGGGCGACCAGTGCATTTGGAAGCGAGAATGCACGGCCTGTGCAGTTGGACACGAGAATGCACGGCCTGTGCAGTTGGACACGAGAATGCATGGCCTGTGCAGTTGGACACGTGAATGCGCGGCATGTGCAGTTGGACACGAGAATGCGCGGCCTGTGCAGTTGGACAAGAGAATTAGCGGCCTGTGCAGTTGGACACGAGAATGGGCGGCCTGTGCAGTTGGACACGAGAATACGTGACCTGTGCAATGGACACGAGAATGGGCGGCCTGTGCAGTTGGAAACGAAAATGCGCGACTTATGCAGTTGGACACGAGAATGGGCAGCCTGTGCAGTTGGACACGTGAATGGGCGGCCTGTGCAGTTGGACACGAGAATGCGTGACCTGTGCAATGGACACGAGAATGGGCGGCCTGTGCAGTTGGAAACGAAAATGCGCGACTTATGCAGTTGGACAAGAGAATTAGCGGCCTGTGTAGTTGGACACGAGAATGCGCGGCCTGTGCAGTTTGACACGAGAATGGGCGGCCTGTGCATTTGGTCACGAGAATGGGCGGCCTGTGCATTTGCACACGAGAATGCAAGGCCTGTGCATTTGGACACGAGAATGCATGGCCTGTGCAGTTGGACACGTGAATGCGCGGCATGTGTAGATGGACACGAGAATGCGCGGCCTGTGCAGTTGGACAAGAGAATTAGCGGCCTGTGCAGTTGGACACGAGAATGGGCGGCCTGTGCAGTTGGACACGAGAATGGGCGGCCTGTGCATTTGGACACGAGAATGGGCCGGCTGTGCAGTTGGACACGAGAATGCATGGCCAGTGCAGTTGGACACGAGAATGCGCACCTGTGCAGTTGGACACGAGAATGGGCGGCCTGTGCAGTTGGACACGAGAATGCATGGCATGTGCAGTTGGACACGAGAATGCGCGCCTGTGCAGTTGGACACGAAAATGCGCGACCTGTGCAGTTGGACACGAGAATGGGCCGCCTGTGCAGTTGGACACGAGAATGGGCGGCCAGTGCATTTGGACGCGAGAATGCATGGCCTGTGCAGTTGGACACGAGAATGCGCGGCATGAGCAGTTGGACACGAGAATGCGCGGCCTGTGCAGTTGGACAAGAGAATTAGCGGCCTGTGCAGTTGGACACGACAATGGGCTGCCTGTGCAGATGGACATGAGAATGGGGGTTCTGTGCATTTGGACACGAGAATGCACGGCCTGTGCAGTTGGGCACGAGAATGCATGGCCTGTGCAGTTGGAGACGAGAATGCGCGGCCTGTGCAGTTGGACACGAGAATGGGCGGCCAGTGCATTTGGACGCGAGAATGCACGGCCTGTACAGTTGGACACGAGAATGCATGGCCTGTGCAGTTGGACACGAGAATGCACGGCCCGTGCAGTTGGACAAGAGAATTAGTGGCCTGTTTAGTTGGACACGAGAATGCGCGACCTGTGCAGTTGGACACAAAAATACGCGACTTGTGCAGTAGGACACGAGACGCGCGTCCTGTGCAGTTGGACACGAGAATCCATGGCCTGTTTTGTTGGACACGAAAATGCGAGGCCTGTGTATTTGGACTCGAGAATGCGCGGCTCGTGCAGATGGACACGAGAATCCATGGTCTGTGCAGTTGGACACGAGAATACGCGACCTGTGCAGTAGGACACGAGAATGCGTGACCTGTGCAATGGACACGAGAATGGGCGGCCTGTTCAGTTGGACACGAAAATGCGCGACTTGTGCAGTTGGACACGAGAATGGGCGGCCTGTGCAGTTGGACACGAGAATGGGCGACCAGTGCATTTGGAAGCGAGAATGCACGGCCTGTGCAGTTGGACACGTGAATGCACGGCCTGTGCAGTTGGACACGAGAATGCATTGCCTGTGCAGTTGGACACGAGAATGCGCGGCCTGTGCAGTTGGACACGAGAATGCATGGCCTGTGCAGTTGGACACGAGAATGCGCGGCCTGTGCAGTTGGACAAGAGAATTAGCGGCCTGTGAAGTTGGACACGAGAATGCGCGGCCTGTGAAGTTGGACACGAGAATGAGACGCCTGTGCAGTTCGACACGAGAATGCATGGCCTGTGCAGTTGGACACGTGAATGCGCGGCATGTGCTGTTGGACACGAGAATGCGCGGCCTGTGCATTTGGACACGAGAATGGGCGGCCTGTGCAGTTGGACACGAAAATGCGCGACTTGTGCTGTTGGACTCGAGAATGGGCGGCCCGTGCAGTTGGACAAGAGAATTAGTGGCCTGTTTAGTTGGACACGAGAATGCGCGACCTGTGCAGTTGGTCACAAAAATACGCGACTTGTGCAGTAGGACACGAGACGCGCGTCCTGTGCAGTTGGACACGAGAATCCATGGCCTGTTTTGTTGGACACGAAAATGCGAGGCCTGTGTATTTGGACTTGAGAATGCGCGGCTCGTGCAGATGGACACGAGAATCCATGGTCTGTGCAGTTGGACACGAGAATACGCGACCTGTGCAGTAGGACACGAGAATGCGTGACCTGTGCAATGGACACGAGAATGGGCGGCCTGTTCAGTTGGACACGAAAATGCGCGACTTGTGCAGTTGGACACGAGAATGGGCGGCCTGTGCAGTTGGACACGAGAATGGGCGACCAGTGCATTTGGAAGCGAGAATGCACGGCCTGTGCAGTTGGACACGTGAATGCACGGCCTGTGCAGTTGGACACGAGAATGCATTGCCTGTGCATTTGGACACGAGAATGGGCCGCCTGTGCAGTTGGACACGAGAATGCATGGCCTGTGCAGTTGGACACGAGAATGCGCGCCTGTGCAGTTGGACACGAGAATGGGCGGCCTGTGCAGTTGGACACGAGAATGCATGGCCTGTGCAGTTGGACACGAGAATGCGCGCCTGTGCAGTTGGACACGAAAATGCGCGACCTGTGCAGTTGGACACGAGAATGGGCCGCCTGTGCAGTTGGACACGAGAATGCATGGCCTGTGCAGTTGGACACGAGAATGCGCGACATGTGCAGTTGGACACGAGAATGGGCGGCCTGTGCAGTTGGACACGAGAATGGGCGGTCTGTGCATTTGGACACGAGAATGGGCGGCCTGTGCATTTGGACGCGAGAATGCACGGCCTGTGCAGTTGGACACGAGAATGCATGGCCTGTGCAGTTGGACACGAGAATCCATGGCCAGTGCAGATGGACACGAGAATGCGCGCCTGTGCAGTTGGACACGAGAATGCGCGACCTGTGCAGTAGGACACGAGAATGCGTGATTTGTGTAATGGACACGAGAATGGGCGGCCTGTGCAGTTGGATACGAAAATGCGCGACTTGTGCAGTAGGACACGAGAATGGGCGCCTGTGCATTTGGACACGAGAATGGACGGCCTGTGCATTTGGACACGAGAATGCACGGCCTGTGCATTACGACACGAGAATGCATGGCCTGTGCAGTTGGACACAAGAATGCGCGGCATGTGCAGTTGGACACGAGAATGCGCGGCCTGTGCAGTTGGACAAGAGAATTAGCGGCCTGTGCAGTTGCACACGAGAATGGGCGGCCTGTGCATTTGGACACGAGAATGGGCGGTCTGTGCATTTGGACACGAGAATGCACGGCCTGTGCATTTGGACACGAGAATGCACGGCCTGTGCATTTGGACACGAGAATGCATGGCCTGTGCAGTTGGACACGAGAATGGGCGGCCTGTGCATTTGGACACGAGAATGCACGGCCTGTGCAGTTGGACACGATAATGCATGGCCTGTGCAGTTGGACACGAGAATGCGCGGCATGTGCAGTTGGACACGAGAATGGGCGGCCTGTGCAGTTGAACACGAGAATGGGCGTTCTGTGCATTTGGACACGAGAATGCACGGCCTGTGCAGTTGGGCACGAGAATGCATGGCCTGTGCAGTTGGAGACGAGAATGCGCGGCCTGTGCAGTTGGACACGAGAATGGGCGGCCAGTGCATTTGGACGCGAGAATGCACGGCCTGTACAGTTGGACACGAGAATGCATGGCCTGTGCAGTTGGACACGAGAATGCACGGCCCGTGCAGTTGGACAAGAGAATTAGTGGCCTGTTTAGTTGGACACGAGAATGCGCGACCTGTGTAGTTGGACACAAAAATACGCGACTTGTGCAGTAGGACACGAGAACGCGCGTCCTGTGCAGTTGGACACGAGAATCCATGGCCTGTTTTGTTGGACACGAAAATGCGAGGCCTGTGCATTTGGACTCGAGAATGCGCAACTCGTGCAGTTGGACACGAGAATCCATGGTCTGTGCAGTTGGCCACGAGAATACGCGACCTGTGCAGTTGGACACGAGAATGCGTGACCTGTGCAATGGACACGAGAATGGGCGGCCTGTTCAGTTGGACACGAAAATGCGCGACTTGTGCTGTTGGACACGAGAATGGGCGGCCTGTGCAGTTGGACACGAGAATGGGCGATCAGTGCATTTGGAAGCGAGAATGCACGGCCTGTGCAGTTGGACACGTGAATGCACGGCCTGTATAGTTGGACACGAGAATGCATTGCATGTGCAGTTGGACACGAGAATGCGCGGCCTAGGCAGTTGGACACGAGAATGCATGGCCTGTGCAGTTGGACACGAAAATGGGCGGCCTGTGCAGTTGGACAAGAGAATTAGTGGCCTGTGTAGTTGGACACGAGAATGCGCGGCCTGTGCAGTTGGACACGAGAATGTGCGACCTGTGCAGTTGGACACGAAAATGCGCGACTTGTGCAGTAGGACACGAGAATGGGCGGCCTGTGCTGTTGTACACGAGAACCCATGGCATGTGCAGTTGGACACGAAAATGCGAGGCCTGTGCATTTGGACACGAGAATGCGCGGCCTGTGCAGTTGGACACGGGAATGCGTGACCTGTGCAATGGACATGTGAATGGGCGGCCTGTGCAGTTGGACACGAAAATGCGCGACTTGTGCAGCTGGACTCGAGAATGGGCGGCCTGTGCAGTTGGACACGAGAATGGGCGGCCAGTGCATTTGGACGCGAGAATGCAAGGCCTGTGCAGTTGGACACGAGAATGCATGGCCTGTGCAGTTGGACACGTGAATGCGCGGCATGTGCTGTTGGACACGAGAATGCGCGGCCTGTGCAGTTGGACACGAGAATCCATGGCCTGTTTTGTTGGACACGAAAATGCGAGGCCTGTGCATTTGGACTCGAGAATGCGCGGCTCGTGCAGTTGGACACGAGAATCCATGGTCTGTGCAGTTGGACACGAGAATACGCGACCTGTGCAGTTGGACACGAGAATGCGTGACCTGTGCAATGGACACAAGAATGGGCGGCCTGTTCAGTTGGACACGAAAATGCGCGACTTGTGCAGTTGGACACGAGAATGGGCGGCCTGTGCAGTTGGACACGAGAATGGGCGGCCTGTGCAGTTGGACACGAGAATGGGCGACCATTGCATTTGGAAGCGAGAATGCACGGCCTGTGCAGTTGGACACGTGAATGCATGGCCTGTGCAGTTGGACATGAGAATGCATTGCCTGTGCAGTTGGACACGAGAATGCGCGGCCTGTGCAGTTGGACACGAGAATGCATGGCCTGTGCAGTTGGACACGAGAATCCATGGCCAGTGCAGATGGACACGAGAATGCGCGCCTGTGCTGTTGGACACGAGAATGCGCGACCTGTGCAGTAGGACACGAGAATGCGTGATTTGTGTAATGGACACGAGAATGGGCGGCCTGTGCAGTTGGATACGAAAATGCGCGACTTGTGCAGTAGGACACGAGAATGGGCGCCTGTGCATTTGGACACGAGAATGGACGGCCTGTGCATTTGGACACGAGAATGCACGGCCTGTGCATTACGACACGAGAATGCATGGCCTGTGCAGTTGGACACAAGAATGCGCGGCATGTGCAGTTGGACACGAGAATGCGCGGCCTGTGCAGTTGGACAAGAGAATTAGCGGCCTGTGCAGTTGCACACGAGAATGGGCGGCCTGTGCATTTGGACACGAGAATGGGCGGTCTGTGCATTTGGACACGAGAATGCACGGCCTGTGCATTTGGACACGAGAATGCACGGCCTGTGCATTTGGACACGAGAATGCATGGCCTGTGCAGTTGGACACGAGAATGGGCGGCCTGTGCATTTGGACACGAGAATGCACGGCCTGTGCAGTTGGACACGATAATGCATGGCCTGTGCAGTTGGACACGAGAATGCGCGGCATGTGCAGTTGGACACGAGAATGGGCGGCCTGTGCAGTTGAACACGAGAATGGGCGTTCTGTGCATTTGGACACGAGAATGCACGGCCTGTGCAGTTGGGCACGAGAATGCATGGCCTGTGCAGTTGGAGACGAGAATGCGCGGCCTGTGCAGTTGGACACGAGAATGGGCGGCCAGTGCATTTGGACGCGAGAATGCACGGCCTGTACAGTTGGACACGAGAATGCATGGCCTGTGCAGTTGGACACGAGAATGCACGGCCCGTGCAGTTGGACAAGAGAATTAGTGGCCTGTTTAGTTGGACACGAGAATGCGCGACCTGTGTAGTTGGACACAAAAATACGCGACTTGTGCAGTAGGACACGAGAACGCGCGTCCTGTGCAGTTGGACACGAGAATCCATGGCCTGTTTTGTTGGACACGAAAATGCGAGGCCTGTGCATTTGGACTCGAGAATGCGCAACTCGTGCAGTTGGACACGAGAATCCATGGTCTGTGCAGTTGGCCACGAGAATACGCGACCTGTGCAGTTGGACACGAGAATGCGTGACCTGTGCAATGGACACGAGAATGGGCGGCCTGTTCAGTTGGACACGAAAATGCGCGACTTGTGCTGTTGGACACGAGAATGGGCGGCCTGTGCAGTTGGACACGAGAATGGGCGATCAGTGCATTTGGAAGCGAGAATGCACGGCCTGTGCAGTTGGACACGTGAATGCACGGCCTGTATAGTTGGACACGAGAATGCATTGCATGTGCAGTTGGACACGAGAATGCGCGGCCTAGGCAGTTGGACACGAGAATGCATGGCCTGTGCAGTTGGACACGAAAATGGGCGGCCTGTGCAGTTGGACAAGAGAATTAGTGGCCTGTGTAGTTGGACACGAGAATGCGCGGCCTGTGCAGTTGGACACGAGAATGTGCGACCTGTGCAGTTGGACACGAAAATGCGCGACTTGTGCAGTAGGACACGAGAATGGGCGGCCTGTGCTGTTGTACACGAGAACCCATGGCATGTGCAGTTGGACACGAAAATGCGAGGCCTGTGCATTTGGACACGAGAATGCGCGGCCTGTGCAGTTGGACACGGGAATGCGTGACCTGTGCAATGGACATGTGAATGGGCGGCCTGTGCAGTTGGACACGAAAATGCGCGACTTGTGCAGCTGGACTCGAGAATGGGCGGCCTGTGCAGTTGGACACGAGAATGGGCGGCCAGTGCATTTGGACGCGAGAATGCAAGGCCTGTGCAGTTGGACACGAGAATGCATGGCCTGTGCAGTTGGACACGTGGATGCGCGGCATGTGCTGTTGGACACGAGAATGCGCGGCCTGTGCAGTTGGACACGAGAATCCATGGCCTGTTTTGTTGGACACGAAAATGCGAGGCCTGTGCATTTGGACTCGAGAATGCGCGGCTCGTGCAGTTGGACACGAGAATCCATGGTCTGTGCAGTTGGACACGAGAATACGCGACCTGTGCAGTTGGACACGAGAATGCGTGACCTGTGCAATGGACACAAGAATGGGCGGCCTGTTCAGTTGGACACGAAAATGCGCGACTTGTGCAGTTGGACACGAGAATGGGCGGCCTGTGCAGTTGGACACGAGAATGGGCGGCCTGTGCAGTTGGACACGAGAATGGGCGACCATTGCATTTGGAAGCGAGAATGCACGGCCTGTGCAGTTGGACACGTGAATGCATGGCCTGTGCAGTTGGACATGAGAATGCATTGCCTGTGCAGTTGGACACGAGAATGCGCGGCCTGTGCAGTTGGACACGAGAATGCATGGCCTGTGCAGTTGGACACGAGAATGCGCGGCCTGTGCAGTTGGACACGATAATGCATGGCCTGTGCAGTTGGACACGAGAATGCGCGGCATGTGCAGTTGGACACGAGAATGGGCGGCCTGTGCAGTTGGACACGAGAATGGGCGGTCTGTGCATTTGGACACGAGAATGCACGGCCTGTGCATTTGGACACGAGAATGCATGGCCTGTGCAGTCGGACACGAGAATGGGCGTTCTGTGCATTTGGACACGAGAATGCACGGCCTGTGCAGTTGGACACGATAATGCATGGCCTGTGCAGTTGGACACGAGAATGCGCGGCATGTGCAGATGGACACGAGAATGCGCGGCCTGTGCAGTTGGACAAGAGAATTAGCGGCCTGTGCAGTTGGACACAAGAATGGGCGGCATGTGCAGTTTGACACGAGAATGGGCGGCCTGTGCATTTGGACACGAGAATGGGCGGCCTGTGCATTTGGACACGAGAATGCAAGGCCTGTGCATTTGGACACGAGAATGCATGGCCTGTGCAGTTGGACACGAGAATATATGGCCTGTGCAGTTGGACACGAGAATGCGCGCCAGTGCAGTTGGACACGAGAATGCGCGACCTGTACAATAGGACACGAGAATGGCAGCCTGTGCAGTTGGACACAAAAAGCGAGGTCTGTGCATTTGGACACGAGAATGCGCGGCCTGTGCAGTCGGACACGGGAATGCGTGACCTGTGCAATGGACACGAGAATGGGCGGCCTGTGCAGTTGGACACGAAAATGCGCGACTTGTGCAGTTGGACACGTGAATGGGCGGCCTGTGCATTTGGACACGAGAATGCACGGCCTGTGCATTTGGACACGAGAATGCATGGCCTGTGCAGTTAGACACGTAAATGCGCGGCATGTGCAGTTGGACACGAGAATGCGCGGCCTGTGCAGTTGGACAAGGGAATTAGCGGCCTGTGCAGTTGGACACGAGAATGGGCGGTCTGTGCATTTGGACACGAGAATGGGCGGCCTGTGCATTTGGACGCGAGAATGCACGTCCTGTGCAGTTGGACACGAGAATGCATGGCCTGTGCAGTTGGACACGAGAATCCATGGCCAGTGCAGATGGACACGTGAATGCGCGCCTGTGCAGTTGGACACGAGAATGCGCGACCTGTGCAGTAGTACACGAGAATGCGTGATTTGTGTAATGGACACGAGAATGGGCGGCCTGTGCAGTTGGATACGAAAATGGGCGACTTGTGCAGTAGGACACGAGAATGGGCGGCCTGTGAATTTGGACACGAGAATGGACGGTCTGTGCATTTGGACACGAGAATGCACGGCCTGTGCATTTGGACACGAGAATGCATGGCCTGTGCAGTTGGACACAAGAATGCGCGGCATGTGCAGTTGGACACGAGAATGCGCGGCCTGTGCAGTTGGACAAGAGAATTAGCGGCCTATGCAGTTGCACACGAGAATGGGCGGCCTGTGCATTTGGACACGAGTATGGGCGGCCTGTGCATTAGGACACGAGAATGGACGGCCTGTGCATTTGGACACGAGAATGCATGGCCTGTGCAGTTGGACACGAGAATGCGCGGCATGTGCAGTTGGACACGAGAATGCGCGGCCTGTGCAGTTGGACAAGAGAATTAGCGGCCTGTGCAGTTGGAATCGAAAATGGGCTGCCTGTGCAGATGGACACGAGAATGGGCGGCCTGTGCATTTGGACACGAGAATGCACGGCCTGTGCAGTTGGACACGATAATGCATGGCCTGTGCAGTTGGACACGAGAATGCGCGACATGTGCAGTTGAACACGAGAATGGGCGGCCTGTGCAGTTGGACACGAGAATGGGCGGTCTGTGCATTTGGACACGAGAATGGGCGGCCTGTGCATTTGGACGCGAGAATGCACGGCCTGTGCAGTTGGACACGAGAATGCATGGCCTGTGCAGTTGGACACGAGAATCCATGGCCAGTGCAGATGGAGACGAGAATGCGCGCCTGTGCAGTTGGACACGAGAATGCGCGACCTGTGCAGTAGGACACGAGAATGCGTGATTTGTGTAATGGACACGAGAATGGGCGGCCTGTGCAGTTGGATACGAAAATGCGCGACTTGTGCAGTAGGACACGAGAATGGGCGCCTGTGCATTTGGACACGAGAATGGACGGCCTGTGCATTTGGACACGAGAATGCACGGCCTGTGCATTAGGACACGAGAATGCATGGCCTGTGCAGTTGGACACAAGAATGCGCGGCATGTGCAGTTGGACACGAGAATGCGCGGCCTGTGCAGTTGGACAAGAGAATTAGCGGCCTGTGCAGTTGCACACAAGAATGGGCGGCCTGTGCATTTGGACACGAGAATGGGCGGCCTGTGCATTTGGACACGAGAATGCACGGCCTGTGCATTTGGACACGAGAATGCATGGCCTGTGCAGTCGGACACGTGAATGCGCGGCATGTGCTGTTGGACACGAGAATGCGCGGCCTGTGCATTTGGACACGAGAATGGGCGGCCTGTGCATTTGGACACGAGAATGCACGGCCTGTGCATTTGGACACGAGAATGCACGGCCTGTGCAGTTGGACACGAGAATGGGCGCCCTGTGCATTTGGATACGAGAATGCACGGCCTGTGCAGTTGGACACAATAATGCATGGCCTGTGCAGTTGGACACGAGAATGCGCGGCATGTGCAGATGGACACGAGAATGCGCGGCCTGTGCAGTTGGACAAGAGAATTAGCGGCCTGTGCAGTTGGACACAAGAATGGGCGGCATGTGCAGTTGGACACGAGAATGGGCGGCCTGTGCATTTGGACACGAGAATGGGCGGCCTGTGCATTTGGACACGAGAATGCAAGGCCTGTGCATTTGGACACGAGAATGCATGGCCTGTGCAGTTGGACACGAGAATATATGGCCTGTGCAGTTGGACACGAGAATGCGCGCCAGTGCAGTTGGACACGAGAATGCGCGACCTGTACAATAGGACACGAGAATGGCAGCCTGTGCAGTTGGACACAAAAAGCGAGGTCTGTGCATTTGGACACGAGAATGCGCGGCCTGTGCAGTCGGACACGGGAATGCGTGACCTGTGCAATGGACACGAGAATGGGCGGCCTGTGCAGTTGGACACGAAAATGCGCGACTTGTGCAGTTGGACACGTGAATGGGCGGCCTGTGCATTTGGACACGAGAATGCACGGCCTGTGCATTTGGACACGAGAATGCATGGCCTGTGCAGTTAGACACGTAAATGCGCGGCATGTGCAGTTGGACACGAGAATGCGCGGCCTGTGCAGTTGGACAAGGGAATTAGCGGCCTGTGCAGTTGGACACGAGAATGGGCGGTCTGTGCATTTGGACACGAGAATGGGCGGCCTGTGCATTTGGACGCGAGAATGCACGTCCTGTGCAGTTGGACACGAGAATGCATGGCCTGTGCAGTTGGACACGAGAATCCATGGCCAGTGCAGATGGACACGTGAATGCGCGCCTGTGCAGTTGGACACGAGAATGCGCGACCTGTGCAGTAGTACACGAGAATGCGTGATTTGTGTAATGGACACGAGAATGGGCGGCCTGTGCAGTTGGATACGAAAATGGGCGACTTGTGCAGTAGGACACGAGAATGGGCGGCCTGTGAATTTGGACACGAGAATGGACGGTCTGTGCATTTGGACACGAGAATGCACGGCCTGTGCATTTGGACACGAGAATGCATGGCCTGTGCAGTTGGACACAAGAATGCGCGGCATGTGCAGTTGGACACGAGAATGCGCGGCCTGTGCAGTTGGACAAGAGAATTAGCGGCCTATGCAGTTGCACACGAGAATGGGCGGCCTGTGCATTTGGACACGAGTATGGGCGGCCTGTGCATTAGGACACGAGAATGGACGGCCTGTGCATTTGGACACGAGAATGCATGGCCTGTGCAGTTGGACACGAGAATGCGCGGCATGTGCAGTTGGACACGAGAATGCGCGGCCTGTGCAGTTGGACAAGAGAATTAGCGGCCTGTGCAGTTGGAATCGAAAATGGGCTGCCTGTGCAGATGGACACGAGAATGGGCGGCCTGTGCATTTGGACACGAGAATGCACGGCCTGTGCAGTTGGACACGATAATGCATGGCCTGTGCAGTTGGACACGAGAATGCGCGACATGTGCAGTTGAACACGAGAATGGGCGGCCTGTGCAGTTGGACACGAGAATGGGCGGTCTGTGCATTTGGACACGAGAATGGGCGGCCTGTGCATTTGGACGCGAGAATGCACGGCCTGTGCAGTTGGACACGAGAATGCATGGCCTGTGCAGTTGGACACGAGAATCCATGGCCAGTGCAGATGGAGACGAGAATGCGCGCCTGTGCAGTTGGACACGAGAATGCGCGACCTGTGCAGTAGGACACGAGAATGCGTGATTTGTGTAATGGACACGAGAATGGGCGGCCTGTGCAGTTGGATACGAAAATGCGCGACTTGTGCAGTAGGACACGAGAATGGGCGCCTGTGCATTTGGACACGAGAATGGACGGCCTGTGCATTTGGACACGAGAATGCACGGCCTGTGCATTAGGACACGAGAATGCATGGCCTGTGCAGTTGGACACAAGAATGCGCGGCATGTGCAGTTGGACACGAGAATGCGCGGCCTGTGCAGTTGGACAAGAGAATTAGCGGCCTGTGCAGTTGCACACAAGAATGGGCGGCCTGTGCATTTGGACACGAGAATGGGCGGCCTGTGCATTTGGACACGAGAATGCACGGCCTGTGCATTTGGACACGAGAATGCATGGCCTGTGCAGTCGGACACGTGAATGCGCGGCATGTGCTGTTGGACACGAGAATGCGCGGCCTGTGCATTTGGACACGAGAATGGGCGGCCTGTGCATTTGGACACGAGAATGCACGGCCTGTGCATTTGGACACGAGAATGCACGGCCTGTGCAGTTGGACACGAGAATGGGCGCCCTGTGCATTTGGATACGAGAATGCACGGCCTGTGCAGTTGGACACAATAATGCATGGCCTGTGCAGTTGGACACGAGAATGCGCGGCATGTGCAGTTGGACACGAGAATGGGCGGCCTGTGCAGTTGGACACGAGAATGGGCGGTCTGTGCATTTGGACACGAGAATGCGCGGCCTGTGCATTTGGACACGAGAATGCATGGCCTGTGCAGTTGGACACAAGAATGCGCGCCAGTGCAGTTGGACACGAGAATGCGCGACCTGTACAATAGGACACGAGAATGGCAGCCTGTGCAGTTGGACACGAAAAAGCGAGGTCTGTGCATTTGGACACGAGAATGCGCGGCCTGTGCAGTCGGACACGGGAATGCGTGACCTGTGCAATGGACACGAGAATGGGCGGCCTGTGCATTAGGACACGAGAATGCACGGCCTGTGCATTTGGACACGAGAATGCATGGCCTGTGCAGTTGGACACGAGAATGCGCGGCATGTGCAGTTGGACACGAGAATGCGCGGCCTGTGCAGTTGGACAAGAGAATTAGCGGCCTGTGCAGTTGGACACGAAAATGGGCTGCCTGTGCAGATGGACACGAGAATGGGCGGCCTGTGCATTTGGACACGAGAATGCACGGCCTGTGCAGTTGGACACGATAATGCATGGCCTGTGCAGTTGGCCACGAGAATGCGCGACATGTGCAGTTGAACACGAGAATGGGCGGCCTGTGCAGTTGGACACGAGAATGGGCGGTCTGTGCATTTGGACACGAGAATGGGCGGCCTGTGCATTTGGACGCGAGAATGCACGGCCTGTGCAGTTGGACACGAGAATGCATGGCCTGTGCAGTTGGACACGAGAATCCATGGCCAGTGCAGATGGACACGAGAATGCGCGCCTGTGCAGTTGGACACGAGAATGCGCGACCTGTGCAGTTGGACACGAGAATGCGTGATTTGTGTAATGGACACGAGAATGGGCGGCCTGTGCAGTTGGATACGAAAATGCGCGACTTGTGCAGTAGGACACGAGAATGGGCGCCTGTGCATTTGGACACGAGAATGGACGGCCTGTGCATTTGGACACGAGAATGCACGGCCTGTGCATTAGGACACGAGAATGCATGGCCTGTGCAGTTGGACACAAGAATGCGCGGCATGTGCAGTTGGACACGAGAATGCGCGGCCTGTGCATTTGGACAAGAGAATTAGTGGCCAGTGCAGTTGCACACGAGAATGGGCGGCCTGTGCATTTGGACACGAGAATGGGCGGCCTGTGCATTTGGACACGAGAATGCACGGCCTGTGCATTTGGACACGAGAATGCATGGCCTGTGCAGTCGGACACGTGAATGCGCGGCATGTGCTGTTGGACACGAGAATGCGCGGCCTGTGCATTTGGACACGAGAATGGGCGGCCTGTGCATTTGGACACGAGAATGCACGGCCTGTGCATTTGGACACGAGAATGCATGGCCTGTGCAGTTGGACACGAGAATGGGCGCCCTGTGCATTTGGATACGAGAATGCACGGCCTGTGCAGTTGGACACGATAATGCATGGCCTGTGCAGTTGGACACGAGAATGCGCGGCATGTGCAGTTGGACACGAGAATGGGCGGCCTGTGCAGTTGGACACGAGAATGGGCGGTCTGTGCATTTGGACACGAGAATGCTTGGCCTGTGCATTTGGACACGAGAATGCATGGCCTGTGCAGTTGGACACGAGAATGGGCGGCCTGTGCATTTGGACACGAGAATGCACGGCCTGTGCAGTTGGACACGATAATGCATGGCCTGTGCAGTTGGACACGAGAATGCGCGGCATGTGCAGTTGGACACGAGAATGGGCGGCCTGTGCAGTTGAACACGAGAATGGGCGTTCTGTGCATTTGGACACGAGAATGCACGGCCTGTGCAGTTGGGCACGAGAATGCATGGCCTGTGCTGTTGGAGACGAGAATGCGCGGCCTGTGCAGTTGGACACGAGAATGGGCGGCCAGTGCATTTGGACGCGAGAATGCACGGCCTGTACAGTTGGACACGAGAATGCATGGCCTGTGCAGTTGGACACGAGAATGCACGGCCCGTGCAGTTGGACAAGAGAATTAGTGGCCTGTTTAGTTGGACACGAGAATGCGCGACCTGTGCAGTTGGACACAAAAATACGCGACTTGTGCAGTAGGACACGAGACGCGCGTCCTGTGCAGTTGGACACGAGAATCCATGGCCTGTTTTGTTGGACACGAAAATGCGAGGCCTGTGTATTTGGACTCGAGAATGCGCGGCTCGTGCAGATGGACACGAGAATCCATGGTCTGTGCAGTTGGATACGAGAATACGCGACCTGTGCAGTTGGACACGAGAATGCGTGACCTGTGCAATGGACACGAGAATGGGCGGCCTGTTCAGTTGGACCCGAAAATGCGCGACTTGTGCAGTTGGACACGAGAATGGGCGGCCTGTGCAGTTGGACACGAGAATGGGCGACCAGTGCATTTGGAAGCGAGAATGCACGTCCTGTGCAGTTGGACACGTGAATGCACGGCCTGTGCATTTGGACACGAGAATGCATTGCCTGTGCAGTTGGACACGATAATGCATGGCCTGTGCAGTTAGACACGAGAATGCGCGGCATGTGCAGTTGGACACGAGAATGGGCGGCCTGTGCAGTTGGACACGAGAATGGGCGGTCTGTGCATTTGGACACGAGAATGCGCGGCCTGTGCATTTGGACACGAGAATGCATGGCCTGTGCAGTTGGACACAAGAATGCGCGCCAGTGCAGTTGGACACGAGAATGCGCGACCTGTACAATAGGACACGAGAATGGCAGCCTGTGCAGTTGGACACGAAAAAGCGAGGTCTGTGCATTTGGACACGAGAATGCGCGGCCTGTGCAGTCGGACACGGGAATGCGTGACCTGTGCAATGGACACGAGAATGGGCGGCCTGTGCAGTTGGACACGAAAATGCGCGACTTGTGCAGTTGGACACGTGAATGGGCGGCCTGTGCATTTGGACACGAGAATGCACGGCCTGTGCATTTGGACACGAGAATGCATGGCCTGTGCAGTTGGACACGTAAATGCGCGGCATGTGCAGTTGGACACGAGAATGCGCGGCCTGTGCAGTTGGACAAGGGAATTAGCGGCCTGTGCAGTTGGACACGAGAATGGGCGGTCTGTGCATTTGGACACGAGAATGGGCGGCCTGTGCATTTGGACGCGAGAATGCACGTCCTGTGCAGTTGGACACGAGAATCCATGGCCAGTGCAGATGGACACGAGAATGCGCGCCTGTGCAGTTGGACACGAGAATGCGCGACCTGTGCAGTAGGACACGAGAATGCGTGATTTGTGTAATGGACACGAGAATGGGCGGCCTGTGCAGTTGGATACGAAAATGGGCGACTTGTGCAGTAGGACACGAGAATGGGCGGCCTGTGAATTTGGACACGAGAATGGACGGCCTGTGCATTTGGACACGAGAATGCACGGCCTGTGCATTAGGACACGAGAATGCATGGCCTGTGCAGTTGGACACAAGAATGCGCGGCATGTGCAGTTGGACACGAGAATGCGCGGCCTGTGCAGTTGGACAAGAGAATTAGCGGCCTGTGCAGTTGCACACGAGAATGGGCGGCCTGTGCATTTGGACACGAGTATGGGCGGCCTGTGCATTAGGACACGAGAATGCACGGCCTGTGCATTTGGACACGAGAATGCATGGCCTGTGCAGTTGGACACGAGAATGCGCGGCATGTGCAGTTGGACACGAGAATGCGCGGCCTGTGCAGTTGGACAAGAGAATTAGCGGCCTGTGCAGTTGGACACGAAAGTGGGCTGCCTGTGCAGATGGACACGAGAATGGGCGGCCTGTGCATTTGGACACGAGAATGCACGGCCTGTGCAGTTGGACACGATAATGCTTGGCCTGTGCAGTTGGACACGAGAATGCGCGACATGTGCAGTTGAACACGAGAATGGGCGGCCTGTGCAGTTGGACACGAGAATGGGCGGTCTGTGCATTTGGACACGAGAATGGGCGGCCTGTGCATTTGGACGCGATAATGCACGGCCTGTGCAGTTGGACACGAGAATGCATGGCCTGTGCAGTTGGACACGAGAATCCATGGCCAGTGCAGATGGACACGAGAATGCGCGCCTGTGCAGTTGGACACGAGAATGCGCGACCTGTGCAGTTGGACACGAGAATGCGTGATTTGTGTAATGGACACGAGAATGGGCGGCCTGTGCAGTTGGATACGAAAATGCGCGACTTGTGCAGTAGGACACGAGAATGGGCGCCTGTGCATTTGGACACGAGAATGGACGGCCTGTGCATTTGGACACGAGAATGCACGGCCTGTGCATTAGGACACGAGAATGCATGGCCTGTGCAGTTGGACACAAGAATGCGCGGCATGTGCAGTTGGACACGAGAATGCGCGGCCTGTGCAGTTGGACAAGAGAATTAGCGGCCAGTGCAGTTGCACACGAGAATGGGCGGCCTGTGCATTTGGACACGAGAATGGGCGGCCTGTGCATTTGGACACGAGAATGCACGGCCTGTGCATTTGGACACGAGAATGCATGGCCTGTGCAGTCGGACACGTGAATGCGCGGCATGTGCTGTTGGACACGAGAATGCGCGGCCTGTGCATTTGGACACGAGAATGGGCGGTCTGTGCATTTGGACACGAGAATGGGCGGCCTGTGCATTTGGACGCGAGAATGCACGGCCTGTGCAGTTGGACACGAGAATGCATGGCCTGTGCAGTTGGACACGAGAATCCATGGCCAGTGCAGATGGAGACGAGAATGCGCGCCTGTGCAGTTGGACACGAGAATGCGCGACCTGTGCAGTAGGACACGAGAATGCGTGATTTGTGTAATGGACACGAGAATGGGCGGCCTGTGCAGTTGGATACGAAAATGCGCGACTTGTGCAGTAGGACACGAGAATGGGCGCCTGTGCATTTGGACACGAGAATGGACGGCCTGTGCATTTGGACACGAGAATGCACGGCCTGTGCATTAGGACACGAGAATGCATGGCCTGTGCAGTTGGACACAAGAATGCGCGGCATGTGCAGTTGGACACGAGAATGCGCGGCCTGTGCAGTTGGACAAGAGAATTAGCGGCCTGTGCAGTTGCACACAAGAATGGGCGGCCTGTGCATTTGGACACGAGAATGGGCGGCCTGTGCATTTGGACACGAGAATGCACGGCCTGTGCATTTGGACACGAGAATGCTTGGCCTGTGCAGTCGGACACGTGAATGCGCGGCATGTGCTGTTGGACACGAGAATGCGCGGCCTGTGCATTTGGACACGAGAATGGGCGGCCTGTGCATTTGGACACGAGAATGCACGGCCTGTGCATTTGGACACGAGAATGCACGGCCTGTGCAGTTGGACACGAGAATGGGCGCCCTGTGCATTTGGATACGAGAATGCACGGCCTGTGCAGTTGGACACGATAATGCATGGCCTGTGCAGTTGGACACGAGAATGCGCGGCATGTGCAGTTGGACACGAGAATGGGCGGCCTGTGCAGTTGGACACGAGAATGGGCGGTCTGTGCATTTGGACACGAGAATGCGCGGCCTGTGCATTTGGACACGAGAATGCATGGCCTGTGCAGTTGGACACAAGAATGCGCGCCAGTGCAGTTGGACACGAGAATGCGCGACCTGTACAATAGGACACGAGAATGGCAGCCTGTGCAGTTGGACACGAAAAAGCGAGGTCTGTGCATTTGGACACGAGAATGCGCGGCCTGTGCAGTCGGACACGGGAATGCGTGACCTGTGCAATGGACACGAGAATGGGCGGCCTGTGCATTAGGACACGAGAATGCACGGCCTGTGCATTTGGACACGAGAATGCATGGCCTGTGCAGTTGGACACGAGAATGCGCGGCATGTGCAGTTGGACACGAGAATGCGCGGCCTGTGCAGTTGGACAAGAGAATTAGCGGCCTGTGCAGTTGGACACGAAAATGGGCTGCCTGTGCAGATGGACACGAGAATGGGCGGCCTGTGCATTTGGACACGAGAATGCACGGCCTGTGCAGTTGGACACGATAATGCATGGCCTGTGCAGTTGGACACGAGAATGCGCGACATGTGCAGTTGAACACGAGAATGGGCGGCCTGTGCAGTTGGACACGAGAATGGGCGGTCTGTGCATTTGGACACGAGAATGGGCGGCCTGTGCATTTGGACGCGAGAATGCACGGCCTGTGCAGTTGGACACGAGAATGCATGGCCTGTGCAGTTGGACACGAGAATCCATGGCCAGTGCAGATGGACACGAGAATGCGCGCCTGTGCAGTTGGATACGAAAATGCGCGACTTGTGCAGTAGGACACGAGAATGGGCGCCTGTGCATTTGGACACGAGAATGGACGGCCTGTGCATTTGGACACGAGAATGCACGGCCTGTGCATTAGGACACGAGAATGCATGGCCTGTGCAGTTGGACACAAGAATGCGCGGCATGTGCAGTTGGACACGAGAATGCGCGGCCTGTGCATTTGGACAAGAGAATTAGTGGCCAGTGCAGTTGCACACGAGAATGGGCGGCCTGTGCATTTGGACACGAGAATGGGCGGCCTGTGCATTTGGACACGAGAATGCACGGCCTGTGCATTTGGACACGAGAATGCATGGCCTGTGCAGTCGGACACGTGAATGCGCGGCATGTGCTGTTGGACACGAGAATGCGCGGCCTGTGCATTTGGACACGAGAATGGGCGGCCTGTGCATTTGGACACGAGAATGCACGGCCTGTGCATTTGGACACGAGAATGCATGGCCTGTGCAGTTGGACACGAGAATGGGCGCCCTGTGCATTTGGATACGAGAATGCACGGCCTGTGCAGTTGGACACGATAATGCATGGCCTGTGCATTTGGACACGAGAGTGCATGGCCTGTGCAGTTGGACACGAGAATGGGCGGCCTGTGCATTTGGACACGAGAATGCACGGCCTGTGCAGTTGGACACGATAATGCATGGCCTGTGCAGTTGCACACGAGAAAGCGGCCTGTGCAGTTGGACACGAGAATGGGCGACCAGTGCATTTGGAAGCGAGAATGCACGGCCTGTGCAGTTGGACACGTGAGTGCACGGCCTGTGCAGTTGGACACGAGAATGCATTGCCTGTGCAGTTGGACACGAGAATGCGCGGCCTGTGCAGTTGGACACGAGAATGCATGGCCTGTGCAGTTGGACACGAAAATGCGCGGCCTGTGCAGTTGGACAAGAGAATTAGCGGCCTGTGAAGTTGGACACGAGAATGCGCGGCCTGTGAAGTTGGACACGAGAATGAGCCGCCTGTGCAGTTCGACACGAAAATGCGCGACTTGTGCAGTTGGACACGAGAATGGGCGGCCTGTGCATTTGGACACGAGAATGCACGGCCTGTGCATTTGGTCACGAGAATGCATGGCCTGTGCAGTTGGACACGTGAATGCGCGGCATGTGCAGTTGAACACGAGAATGCGCGGCCTGTGCAGTTGGACAACAGAATTAGCGGCCTGTGCAGTTGGACACGAGAATGGGCGGACTGTGCAGTTGGACACGAGTACAGGCGGCCTGTGCATTTGGACACGAAAATGGGTGGCCTGTGCAGTTGGACAAGAGAATTAGTGGCCTGTGTAGTTGGACACGAGAATGCGCGGCCTGTGCAGTTGGACACGAGAATGTGCGACCTGTGCAGTTGGACACGAAAATGCGCGACTTGTGCAGTAGGACACGAGAATGGGCGGCCTGTGCTGTTGTACACGAGAACACATGGCATGTGCAGTTGGACACGAAAATGCGAGGCCTGTGCATTTGGACACGAGAATGCGCGGCCTGTGCAGTTGGACACGGGAATGCGTGACCTGTGCAATGGACACGTGAATGGTCGGCCTGTGCAGTTGGACACGAAAATGCGCGACTTGTGCAGTAGGACACGAGAATGGGCGGCCTGTGCAGTTGGACACGAGAATGGGCGGCCAGTGCATTTGGACGCGAGAATGCACGGCCTGTGCAGTTGGACACGAGAATGCATGGCCTGTGCAGTTGGACACGAGAATGCGCGGCATGTGCAGTTGGACACGAGAATGCACAGCCTGTGCAGTTGGACATGAGAATTAGCGGCCTGTGCAGTTGGACACGAGAATGGGCGGCCTGTGCATTTGGACACGAGAATGGGCGGCCTGTGCATTTGGACACGAGAATGCACGGCCTGGGCATTTGGACACGAGAATGCATGGCCTGTGCAGTTGGACACGTGAATGCGCGGCATGTGCTGTTGGACACGAGATTGCGCGGCCTGTGCATTTGGAAACGAGAATGGACGGCCTGTGCATTTGGACACGAGAATGCACGGCCTGTGCATTTGGACACGAGAATGCATGGCCTGTGCAGTTGGACACGAGAATGGGCGGCCTGTGCATTTGGACACGAAAAAGCGAGGTCTGTGCATTTGGACACGAGAATGCGCGGTCTGTGCAGTTGGACAAGAGAATTAGCGGCCTGTGCAGTTGGACACGAGAATGGGCGGCATGTGCAGTTGGACACGAGAATGGGCGGCCTGTGCATTTGGACACGAGAATGGGCGGCCTGTGCATTTGGACACGAGAATGCATGGCCTTTGCATTTGGACACGAGAATGCATGGCCTGTGCAGTTGGACACGAGAATATATGGCCTGTGCAGTTGTACACGAGAATGCGCGCCTGTGCAGTTGGACACGAGAATGGGCAGCCTGTGCAGTTGGACATGAGATTGCATGGCCTGTGCAGTTGGACACGTGAAAGCGCGGCATGTGCTGTTGGTCACGAGAATGCGCGGCCTGTGCAGTTGGACAAGAGAATTAGCGGCCTGTGCAGTTGGACACGAGAATGGGCGGCATGTGCAGTTGGACACGAGAATGGGCGGCCTGTGCATTTGGACACGAGAATGGGCGGCCTGTGCATTTGGACAAGAGAATGCACGGCCTGTGCATTTGGACACGAGAATGCATAGCCTGTGCAGTTGGACACGAGAATGCGCGGCATGTGCAGTTGGACACGAGAATGCGCGGCCTGTGCAGTTGGACAAGAGAATTAGCGGCCTGTGCAGTTGGACACGAGAATGGGCGGCATGTGCAGTTGAACACGAGAATGGGCGGCCTGTGCATTTGGACACGAGAATGGGCGGCCTGTGCATTTGGACACGAGAATGCACGGCCTGTGCATTTGGACACGAGAATGCATGGCCTGTGCAGTTGGACACGAGAATATATGTCCTGTGCAGTTGGACACGAGAATGCGCGCCTGTGCAGTTAGACACGAGAATGCGCGACCTGTACAGTAGGACACGAGAATGGGCAGCCTGTGCAGTTGGACACGAAAAAGCGAGGTCTGTGAATTTGGACACGAGAATGCGCGGCCTGTGCAGTCGGACACTGAAATGCGTGACCTGTGCAATGGACACGAGAATGGGCGGCTTGTGCATTTGGACACGAAAATGCGCGACTTGTGCAGTTGGACACGAGAATGGGCGGCCTGTGCATTTGGACACGAGAATGCACGGCCTGTGCATTTGGACACGAGAATGCATGGCCTGTGCAGTTGGACACGTAAATGCGCGGCATGTGCAGAAGGACACGAGAATGCGCGGCCTGTGCAGTTGGACAAGAGAATTAGCGGCCTGTGCTGTTGGACACGAGAATGGGCGGCCTGTGCATTTGGACACGAGAATGGGCGGCCTGTGCATTTTGACACGAGAATGCACAACCTGTGCATTTGGACACGAGAATCCATGGCCAGTGCAGATGGACACGAGAATGCGCGCCTGTGCAGTTGGACACGAGAATGCGCGACCTGTGCAGTAGGACACGAGAATGCGTGATTTGTGTAATGGACACGAGAATGGGCGGCCTGTGCAGTTGGATACGAAAATGCGCGACTTGTGCAGTAGGACACGAGAATGGGCGGCCTGTGCATTTGGACACGAGAATGGACGGCCTGTGCATTTGGACACGAGAATGCACGGCCTGTGCATTAGGACACGAGAATGCATGGCCTGTGCAGTTGGACACAAGAATGCGCGGCATGTGCAGTTGGACACGAGAATGCGCGGCCTGTGCAGTTGGACAAGAGATTTAGCGGCCTGTGCAGTTGCACACGAGAATGGGCGGCCTGTGCATTTGGACACGAGAATGGGCAGCCTGTGCATTTAGACACGAGAATGCACGGCCTGTGCATTTGGACACGAGAATGCATGGCCTGTGCAGTTGGACACGTGAATGCGCGGCATGTGCTGTTGGACACGAGAATGCGCGGCCTGTGCATTTGGACAAGAGAATGGGCGGCCTGTGCATTTGGACACTAGAATGCACGGCCTGTGCATTTGGACACGAGAATGCACGGCCTGTGCAGTTGGACACGAGAATGGGCGGCCTGTGCATTTGGAAACGAGAATGCACGGCCCGTGCAGTTGGACACGATAATGCATGGCCTGTGCAGTTGGACACGAGAATGCGCGGCATGTGCAGTTGGACACGAGAATGGGCGGCCTGTGCAGTTGGACACGAGAATGGGCGGTCTGTGCATTTGGACACGAGAATGCACGGCCTGTGCATTTGGACACGAGAATGCATGGCCTGTGCAGTTGGACACGAGAATTGGCGTCCTGTGCATTTGGACACGAGAATGCACGGCCTGTGCAGTTGGACACGATAATGCATGGCCTGTGCAGTTGGACACGAGAATGCGCGGCATGTGCAGATGGACACGAGAATGCGCGGCCTGTGCAGTTGGACAAGAGAATTAGCGGCCTGTGCTGTTGGACACGAGAATGGGCGGCATGTGCAGTTGGACACGAGAATGGGCGGCCTGTGCATTTGGACACGAGAATGGGCGGCCTGTGCATTTGGACACGAGAATGCAAGGCCTGTGCATTTGGACACGAGAATGCATGGCCTGTGCAGTTGGACACGAGAATATATGGCCTGTGCAGTTGGACACGAGAATGCGCGCCAGTGCAGTTGGACACGAGAATGCGCGACCTGTACAATAGGATACGAGAATGGCAGCCTGTGCAGTTGGACACGAAAAAGCGAGGTCTGTGCATTTGGACACGAGAATATGCGGCCTGTGCAGTCGGACACGAGAATGCACGGCCTGTGCATTTGGACACGAGAATGCATGGCCTGTGCAGTTGGACACGTAAATGCGCGGCATGTGCAGTTGGACACGAGAATGCGCGGCCTGTGCAGTTGGACAAGAGAATTAGCGGCCTGTGCAGTTGGACACGAGAATGGGCGGTCTGTGCATTTGGACATGAGAATGCACAACCTGTTCATTAGGACACGAGAATGCATGGCCTGTGCAGTTGGACACGAGAATGCGCGGCATGTGCAGTTGGACACGAGAATGGGCGGCCTGTGCAGTTGGACACGAGAATGGGCGGTCTGTGCATTTGGACACGAGAATGCGCGGCCTGTGCATTTGGACACGAGAATGCATGGCCTGTGCAGTTGGACACGAGAATGGGCGGCCTGTGCATTTGGACACGAGAATGCACGGCCTGTGCAGTTGGACACGATAATGCATGGCCTGTGCAGTTGCACACGAGAAAGCGGCCTGTGCAGTTGGACACGAGAATGGGCGACCAGTGCATTTGGAAGCGAGAATGCACGGCCTGTGCAGTTGGACACGTGAATGCACGGCCTGTGCAGTTGGACACGAGAATGCATTGCCTGTGCAGTTGGACACGAGAATGCGCGGCCTGTGCAGTTGGACACGAGAATGCATGGCCTGTGCAGTTGGACACGAAAATGCGCGGCCTGTGCAGTTGGACAAGAGAATTAGCGGCCTGTGAAGTTGGACACGAGAATGCGCGGCCTGTGAAGTTGGACACGAGAATGAGCCGCCTGTGCAGTTCGACACGAAAATGCGCGACTTGTGCAGTTGGACACGAGAATGGGCGGCCTGTGCAGTTGGACACGAGAATGGGCGGCATGTGCAGTTGGACACGAGAATGGGCGGCCTGTGCATTTGGACACGAGAATGGGCAGCCTGTGCAGTTGGACATGAGATTGCATGGCCTGTGCAGTTGGACACGTGAAAGCGCGGCATGTGCTGTTGGTCACGAGAATGCGCGGCCTGTGCAGTTGGACAAGAGAATTAGCGGCCTGTGCAGTTGGACACGAGAATGGGCGGCATGTGCAGTTGGACACGAGAATGGGCGGCCTGTGCATTTGGACACGAGAATGGGCGGCCTGTGCATTTGGACAAGAGAATGCACGGCCTGTGCATTTGGACACGAGAATGCATAGCCTGTGCAGTTGGACACGAGAATGCGCGGCATGTGCAGTTGGACACGAGAATGCGCGGCCTGTGCAGTTGGACAAGAGAATTAGCGGCCTGTGCAGTTGGACACGAGAATGGGCGGCATGTGCAGTTGAACACGAGAATGGGCGGCCTGTGCATTTGGACACGAGAATGGGCGGCCTGTGCATTTGGACACGAGAATGCACGGCCTGTGCATTTGGACACGAGAATGCATGGCCTGTGCAGTTGGACACGAGAATATATGTCCTGTGCAGTTGGACACGAGAATGCGCGCCTGTGCAGTTAGACACGAGAATGCGCGACCTGTACAGTAGGACACGAGAATGGGCAGCCTGTGCAGTTGGACACGAAAAAGCGAGGTCTGTGAATTTGGACACGAGAATGCGCGGCCTGTGCAGTCGGACACTGAAATGCGTGACCTGTGCAATGGACACGAGAATGGGCGGCTTGTGCATTTGGACACGAAAATGCGCGACTTGTGCAGTTGGACACGAGAATGGGCGGCCTGTGCATTTGGACACGAGAATGCACGGCCTGTGCATTTGGACACGAGAATGCATGGCCTGTGCAGTTGGACACGTAAATGCGCGGCATGTGCAGAAGGACACGAGAATGCGCGGCCTGTGCAGTTGGACAAGAGAATTAGCGGCCTGTGCTGTTGGACACGAGAATGGGCGGCCTGTGCATTTGGACACGAGAATGGGCGGCCTGTGCATTTTGACACGAGAATGCACGACCTGTGCATTTGGACACGAGAATCCATGGCCAGTGCAGATGGACACGAGAATGCGCGCCTGTGCAGTTGGACACGAGAATGCGCGACCTGTGCAGTAGGACACGAGAATGCGTGATTTGTGTAATGGACACGAGAATGGGCGGCCTGTGCAGTTGGATACGAAAATGCGCGACTTGTGCAGTAGGACACGAGAATGGGCGGCCTGTGCATTTGGACACGAGAATGGACGGCCTGTGCATTTGGACACGAGAATGCACGGCCTGTGCATTAGGACACGAGAATGCATGGCCTGTGCAGTTGGACACAAGAATGCGCGGCATGTGCAGTTGGACACGAGAATGCGCGGCCTGTGCAGTTGGACAAGAGATTTAGCGGCCTGTGCAGTTGCACACGAGAATGGGCGGCCTGTGCATTTGGACACGAGAATGGGCAGCCTGTGCATTTAGACACGAGAATGCACGGCCTGTGCATTTGGACACGAGAATGCATGGCCTGTGCAGTTGGACACGTGAATGCGCGGCATGTGCTGTTGGACACGAGAATGCGCGGCCTGTGTATTTGGACAAGAGAATGGGCGGCCTGTGCATTTGGACACTAGAATGCACGGCCTGTGCATTTGGACACGAGAATGCACGGCCTGTGCAGTTGGACACGAGAATGGGCGGCCTGTGCATTTGGAAACGAGAATGCACGGCCCGTGCAGTTGGACACGATAATGCATGGCCTGTGCAGTTGGACACGAGAATGCGCGGCATGTGCAGTTGGACACGAGAATGGGCGGCCTGTGCAGTTGGACACGAGAATGGGCGGTCTGTGCATTTGGACACGAGAATGCACGGCCTGTGCATTTGGACACGAGAATGCTTGGCCTGTGCAGTTGGACACGAGAATTGGCGTCCTGTGCATTTGGACACGAGAATGCACGGCCTGTGCAGTTGGACACGATAATGCATGGCCTGTGCAGTTGGACACGAGAATGCGCGGCATGTGCAGATGGACACGAGAATGCGCGGCCTGTGCAGTTGGACAAGAGAATTAGCGGCCTGTGCTGTTGGACACGAGAATGGGCGGCATGTGCAGTTGGACACGAGAATGGGCGGCCTGTGCATTTGGACACGAGAATGGGCGGCCTGTGCATTTGGACACGAGAATGCAAGGCCTGTGCATTTGGACACGAGAATGCATGGCCTGTGCAGTTGGACACGAGAATATATGGCCTGTGCAGTTGGACACGAGAATGCGCGCCAGTGCAGTTGGACACGAGAATGCGCGACCTGTACAATAGGATACGAGAATGGCAGCCTGTGCAGTTGGACACGAAAAAGCGAGGTCTGTGCATTTGGACACGAGAATATGCGGCCTGTGCAGTCGGACACGAGAATGCACGGCCTGTGCATTTGGACACGAGAATGCATGGCCTGTGCAGTTGGACACGTAAATGCGCGGCATGTGCAGTTGGACACGAGAATGCGCGGCCTGTGCAGTTGGACAAGAGAATTAGCGGCCTGTGCAGTTGGACACGAGAATGGGCGGTCTGTGCATTTGGACATGAGAATGCACAACCTGTTCATTAGGACACGAGAATGCATGGCCTGTGCAGTTGGACACGAGAATGCGCGGCATGTGCAGTTGGACACGAGAATGGGCGGCCTGTGCAGTTGGACACGAGAATGGGCGGTCTGTGCATTTGGACACGAGAATGCGCGGCCTGTGCATTTGGACACGAGAATGCATGGCCTGTGCAGTTGGACACGAGAATGGGCGGCCTGTGCATTTGGACACGAGAATGCACGGCCTGTGCAGTTGGACACGATAATGCATGGCCTGTGCAGTTGCACACGAGAAAGCGGCCTGTGCAGTTGGACACGAGAATGGGCGACCAGTGCATTTGGAAGCGAGAATGCACGGCCTGTGCAGTTGGACACGTGAATGCACGGCCTGTGCAGTTGGACACGAGAATGCATTGCCTGTGCAGTTGGACACGAGAATGCGCGGCCTGTGCAGTTGGACACGAGAATGCATGGCCTGTGCAGTTGGACACGAAAATGCGCGGCCTGTGCAGTTGGACAAGAGAATTAGCGGCCTGTGAAGTTGGACACGAGAATGCGCGGCCTGTGAAGTTGGACACGAGAATGAGCCGCCTGTGCAGTTCGACACGAAAATGCGCGACTTGTGCAGTTGGACACGAGAATGGGCGGCCTGTGCATTTGGACACGAGAATGCACGGCCTGTGCATTTGGTCACGAGAATGCATGGCCTGTGCAGTTGGACACGTGAATGCGCGGCATGTGCAGTTGAACACGAGAATGCGCGGCCTGTGCAGTTGGACAAGAGAATTAGCGGCCTGTGCAGTTGGACACGAGAATGGGCGGACTGTGCAGTTGGACACGAGTACAGGCGGCCTGTGCATTTGGACACGAAAATGGGCGGCCTGTGCAGTTGGACAAGAGAATTAGTGGCCTGTGTAGTTGGACACGAGAATGCGCGGCCTGTGCAGTTGGACACGAGAATGTGCGACCTGTGCAGTTGGACACGAAAATGCGCGACTTGTGCAGTAGGACACGAGAATGGGCGGCCTGTGCTGTTGTACACGAGAACACATGGCATGTGCAGTTGGACACGAAAATGCGAGGCCTGTGCATTTGGACACGAGAATGCGCGGCCTGTGCAGTTGGACACGGGAATGCGTGACCTGTGCAATGGACACGTGAATGGTCGGCCTGTGCAGTTGGACACGAAAATGCGCGACTTGTGCAGTAGGACACGAGAATGGGCGGCCTGTGCAGTTGGACACGAGAATGGGCGGCCAGTGCATTTGGACGCGAGAATGCACGGCCTGTGCAGTTGGACACGAGAATGCATGGCCTGTGCAGTTGGACACGAGAATGCGCGGCATGTGCAGTTGGACACGAGAATGCACAGCCTGTGCAGTTGGACATGAGAATTAGCGGCCTGTGCAGTTGGACACGAGAATGGGCGGCCTGTGCATTTGGACACGAGAATGGGCGGCCTGTGCATTTGGACACGAGAATGCACGGCCTGGGCATTTGGACACGAGAATGCATGGCCTGTGCAGTTGGACACGTGAATGCGCGGCATGTGCTGTTGGACACGAGATTGCGCGGCCTGTGCATTTGGAAACGAGAATGGACGGCCTGTGCATTTGGACACGAGAATGCACGGCCTGTGCATTTGGACACGAGAATGCATGGCCTGTGCAGTTGGACACGAGAATGGGCGGCCTGTGCATTTGGACACGAAAAAGCGAGGTCTGTGCATTTGGACACGAGAATGCGCGGTCTGTGCAGTTGGACAAGAGAATTAGCGGCCTGTGCAGTTGGACACGAGAATGGGCGGCATGTGCAGTTGGACACGAGAATGGGCGGCCTGTGCATTTGGACACGAGAATGGGCGGCCTGTGCATTTGGACACGAGAATGCATGGCCTTTGCATTTGGACACGAGAATGCATGGCCTGTGCAGTTGGACACGAGAATATATGGCCTGTGCAGTTGTACACGAGAATGCGCGCCTGTGCAGTTGGACACGAGAATGGGCAGCCTGTGCAGTTGGACATGAGATTGCATGGCCTGTGCAGTTGGACACGTGAAAGCGCGGCATGTGCTGTTGGTCACGAGAATGCGCGGCCTGTGCAGTTGGACAAGAGAATTAGCGGCCTGTGCAGTTGGACACGAGAATGGGCGGCATGTGCAGTTGGACACGAGAATGGGCGGCCTGTGCATTTGGACACGAGAATGGGCGGCCTGTGCATTTGGACAAGAGAATGCACGGCCTGTGCATTTGGACACGAGAATGCATAGCCTGTGCAGTTGGACACGAGAATGCGCGGCATGTGCAGTTGGACACGAGAATGCGCGGCCTGTGCAGTTGGACAAGAGAATTAGCGGCCTGTGCAGTTGGACACGAGAATGGGCGGCATGTGCAGTTGAACACGAGAATGGGCGGCCTGTGCATTTGGACACGAGAATGGGCGGCCTGTGCATTTGGACACGAGAATGCACGGCCTGTGCATTTGGACACGAGAATGCATGGCCTGTGCAGTTGGACACGAGAATATATGTCCTGTGCAGTTGGACACGAGAATGCGCGCCTGTGCAGTTAGACACGAGAATGCGCGACCTGTACAGTAGGACACGAGAATGGGCAGCCTGTGCAGTTGGACACGAAAAAGCGAGGTCTGTGAATTTGGACACGAGAATGCGCGGCCTGTGCAGTCGGACACTGAATTGCGTGACCTGTGCAATGGACACGAGAATGGGCGGCTTGTGCATTTGGACACGAAAATGCGCGACTTGTGCAGTTGGACACGAGAATGGGCGGCCTGTGCATTTGGACACGAGAATGCACGGCCTGTGCATTTGGACACGAGAATGCATGGCCTGTGCAGTTGGACACGTAAATGCGCGGCATGTGCAGAAGGACACGAGAATGCGCGGCCTGTGCAGTTGGACAAGAGAATTAGCGGCCTGTGCTGTTGGACACGAGAATGGGCGGCCTGTGCATTTGGACACGAGAATGGGCGGCCTGTGCATTTTGACACGAGAATGCACGACCTGTGCATTTGGACACGAGAATCCATGGCCAGTGCAGATGGACACGAGAATGCGCGCCTGTGCAGTTGGACACGAGAATGCGCGACCTGTGCAGTAGGACACGAGAATGCGTGATTTGTGTAATGGACACGAGAATGGGCGGCCTGTGCAGTTGGATACGAAAATGCGCGACTTGTGCAGTAGGACACGAGAATGGGCGGCCTGTGCATTTGGACACGAGAATGGACGGCCTGTGCATTTGGACACGAGAATGCACGGCCTGTGCATTAGGACACGAGAATGCATGGCCTGTGCAGTTGGACACAAGAATGCGCGGCATGTGCAGTTGGACACGAGAATGCGCGGCCTGTGCAGTTGGACAAGAGATTTAGCGGCCTGTGCAGTTGCACACGAGAATGGGCGGCCTGTGCATTTGGACACGAGAATGGGCAGCCTGTGCATTTAGACACGAGAATGCACGGCCTGTGCATTTGGACACGAGAATGCATGGCCTGTGCAGTTGGACACGTGAATGCGCGGCATGTGCTGTTGGACACGAGAATGCGCGGCCTGTGCATTTGGACAAGAGAATGGGCGGCCTGTGCATTTGGACACTAGAATGCACGGCCTGTGCATTTGGACACGAGAATGCACGGCCTGTGCAGTTGGACACGAGAATGGGCGGCCTGTGCATTTGGAAACGAGAATGCACGGCCCGTGCAGTTGGACACGATAATGCATGGCCTGTGCAGTTGGACACGAGAATGCGCGGCATGTGCAGTTGGACACGAGAATGGGCGGCCTGTGCAGTTGGACACGAGAATGGGCGGTCTGTGCATTTGGACACGAGAATGCACGGCCTGTGCATTTGGACACGAGAATGCATGGCCTGTGCAGTTGGACACGAGAATTGGCGTCCTGTGCATTTGGACACGAGAATGCACGGCCTGTGCAGTTGGACACGATAATGCATGGCCTGTGCAGTTGGACACGAGAATGCGCGGCATGTGCAGATGGACACGAGAATGCGCGGCCTGTGCAGTTGGACAAGAGAATTAGCGGCCTGTGCTGTTGGACACGAGAATGGGCGGCATGTGCAGTTGGACACGAGAATGGGCGGCCTGTGCATTTGGACACGAGAATGGGCGGCCTGTGCATTTGGACACGAGAATGCAAGGCCTGTGCATTTGGACACGAGAATGCATGGCCTGTGCAGTTGGACACGAGAATATATGGCCTGTGCAGTTGGACACGAGAATGCGCGCCAGTGCAGTTGGACACGAGAATGCGCGACCTGTACAATAGGATACGAGAATGGCAGCCTGTGCAGTTGGACACGAAAAAGCGAGGTCTGTGCATTTGGACACGAGAATATGCGGCCTGTGCAGTCGGACACGAGAATGCACGGCCTGTGCATTTGGACACGAGAATGCATGGCCTGTGCAGTTGGACACGTAAATGCGCGGCATGTGCAGTTGGACACGAGAATGCGCGGCCTGTGCAGTTGGACAAGAGAATTAGCGGCCTGTGCAGTTGGACACGAGAATGGGCGGTCTGTGCATTTGGACATGAGAATGCACAACCTGTTCATTAGGACACGAGAATGCATGGCCTGTGCAGTTGGACACGAGAATGCGCGGCATGTGCAGTTGGACACGAGAATGGGCGGCCTGTGCAGTTGGACACGAGAATGGGCGGTCTGTGCATTTGGACACGAGAATGCGCGGCCTGTGCATTTGGACACGAGAATGCATGGCCTGTGCAGTTGGACACGAGAATGGGCGGCCTGTGCATTTGGACACGAGAATGCACGGCCTGTGCAGTTGGACACGATAATGCATGGCCTGTGCAGTTGCACACGAGAAAGCGGCCTGTGCAGTTGGACACGAGAATGGGCGACCAGTGCATTTGGAAGCGAGAATGCACGGCCTGTGCAGTTGGACACGTGAATGCACGGCCTGTGCAGTTGGACACGAGAATGCATTGCCTGTGCAGTTGGACACGAGAATGCGCGGCCTGTGCAGTTGGACACGAGAATGCATGGCCTGTGCAGTTGGACACGAAAATGCGCGGCCTGTGCAGTTGGACAAGAGAATTAGCGGCCTGTGAAGTTGGACACGAGAATGCGCGGCCTGTGAAGTTGGACACGAGAATGAGCCGCCTGTGCAGTTCGACACGAAAATGCGCGACTTGTGCAGTTGGACACGAGAATGGGCGGCCTGTGCATTTGGACACGAGAATGCACGGCCTGTGCATTTGGTCACGAGAATGCATGGCCTGTGCAGTTGGACACGAGAATGCGCGGCATGTGCAGTTGGACACGAGAATGGGCGGCCTGTGCAGTTGGACACGAGAATGGGCGGTCTGTGCATTTGGACACGAGAATGCACGGCCTGTGCATTTGGACACGAGAATGCATGGCCTGTGCAGTTGGACACGAGAATTGGCGTCCTGTGCATTTGGACACGAGAATGCACGGCCTGTGCAGTTGGACACGATAATGCATGGCCTGTGCAGTTGGACACGAGAATGCGCGGCATGTGCAGATGGACACGAGAATGCGCGGCCTGTGCAGTTGGACAAGAGAATTAGCGGCCTGTGCTGTTGGACACGAGAATGGGCGGCATGTGCAGTTGGACACGAGAATGGGCGGCCTGTGCATTTGGACACGAGAATGGGCGGCCTGTGCATTTGGACACGAGAATGCAAGGCCTGTGCATTTGGACACGAGAATGCATGGCCTGTGCAGTTGGACACGAGAATATATGGCCTGTGCAGTTGGACACGAGAATGCGCGCCAGTGCAGTTGGACACGAGAATGCGCGACCTGTACAATAGGATACGAGAATGGCAGCCTGTGCAGTTGGACACGAAAAAGCGAGGTCTGTGCATTTGGACACGAGAATATGCGGCCTGTGCAGTCGGACACGAGAATGCACGGCCTGTGCATTTGGACACGAGAATGCATGGCCTGTGCAGTTGGACACGTAAATGCGCGGCATGTGCAGTTGGACACGAGAATGCGCGGCCTGTGCAGTTGGACAAGAGAATTAGCGGCCTGTGCAGTTGGACACGAGAATGGGCGGTCTGTGCATTTGGACATGAGAATGCACAACCTGTTCATTAGGACACGAGAATGCATGGCCTGTGCAGTTGGACACGAGAATGCGCGGCATGTGCAGTTGGACACGAGAATGGGCGGCCTGTGCAGTTGGACACGAGAATGGGCGGTCTGTGCATTTGGACACGAGAATGCGCGGCCTGTGCATTTGGACACGAGAATGCATGGCCTGTGCAGTTGGACACGAGAATGGGCGGCCTGTGCATTTGGACACGAGAATGCACGGCCTGTGCAGTTGGACACGATAATGCATGGCCTGTGCAGTTGCACACGAGAAAGCGGCCTGTGCAGTTGGACACGAGAATGGGCGACCAGTGCATTTGGAAGCGAGAATGCACGGCCTGTGCAGTTGGACACGTGAATGCACGGCCTGTGCAGTTGGACACGAGAATGCATTGCCTGTGCAGTTGGACACGAGAATGCGCGGCCTGTGCAGTTGGACACGAGAATGCATGGCCTGTGCAGTTGGACACGAAAATGCGCGGCCTGTGCAGTTGGACAAGAGAATTAGCGGCCTGTGAAGTTGGACACGAGAATGCGCGGCCTGTGAAGTTGGACACGAGAATGAGCCGCCTCTGCAGTTCGACACGAAAATGCGCGACTTGTGCAGTTGGACACGAGAATGGGCGGCCTGTGCATTTGGACACGAGAATGCACGGCCTGTGCATTTGGTCACGAGAATGCATGGCCTGTGCAGTTGGACACGTGAATGCGCGGCATGTGCAGTTGAACACGAGAATGTGCGGCCTGTGCAGTTGGACAAGAGAATTAGCGGCCTGTGCAGTTGGACACGAGAATGGGCGGACTGTGCAGTTGGACACGAGTACAGGCGGCCTGTGCATTTGGACACGAAAATGGGCGGCCTGTGCAGTTGGACAA
The DNA here is from genome assembly GCA_949152495.1 of Lasius fuliginosus. Taxonomy (NCBI): domain Eukaryota; kingdom Metazoa; phylum Arthropoda; class Insecta; order Hymenoptera; family Formicidae; genus Lasius; species Lasius fuliginosus. Next base: position 17,590,578 of record OX424449.1, on the reverse strand, counting down.
GAGAATTAGTGGCCTGTGTAGTTGGACAAGAGAATGCGCGGCCTGTGCAGTTGGACACGAGAATGTGCGACCTGTGCAGTTGGACACGAAAATGCGCGACTTGTGCAGTAGGACACGAGAATGGGCGGCCTGTGCTGTTGTACACGAGAACACATGGCATGTGCAGTTGGACACGAAAATGCGAGGCCTGTGCATTTGGACACGAGAATGCGCGGCCTGTGCAGTTGGACACGGGAATGCGTGACCTGTGCAATGGACACGTGAATGGTCGGCCTGTGCAGTTGGACACGAAAATGCGCGACTTGTGCAGTAGGACACGAGAATGGGTGGCCTGTGCAGTTGGACACGAGAATGGGCGGCCAGTGCATTTGGACGCGAGAATGCACGGCCTGTGCAGTTGGACACGAGAATGCATGGCCTGTGCAGTTGGACACGTGAACGCGCGGCATGTGCTGTTGGACACGAGAATGCGCGGCCTGTGCAGTTGGACAAGAGAATTAGCGGCCTGTGCAGTTGGACACTAGAATGGGCGGCCTGTGCAGTTGGACACGAGAATGCGTGACCTGTGCAATGGACACGAGAATGGGCGGCCTGTTCAGTTGGACACGAAAATGGGCGACTTGTGCAGTTGGACACGAGAATGGGCGGCCTGTGCAGTTGGACACGAGAATGGGCGACCAGTGCATTTGGAAGCGAGAATGCACGGCCTGTGCAGTTGGACACGTGAATGCACGGCCTGTGCAGTTGGACACGAGAATGCATTGCCTGTGCAGTTGGACACGAGAATGGGCGGCCTGTGCATTTGGACACGGGAATGCACGGCCTGTGCATTTGGACACGAGAATGCATGGCCTGTGCAGTTGGACACGAGAATGGGCGGCCTGTGCATTTGGATACGAGAATGCACGGCCTGTGCAGTTGGACACGAGAATGCATGACCTGTGCAGTTGGACACGTAAATGCGCGGCATGTGCATTTGGATACGAGAATGCACGGCCTGTGCAGTTGGACAAGAGAACTAGCGGCCTGTGCAGTTGGACACGAGAATGGGCGGCCTGTGCATTTGGACACGAGAATGGGCGGCCTGTGCATTTGGACACGAGAATGCATGGCCTGTGCAGTTGGACACGTGAATGCGCGGCATGTGCTGTTGGACACGAGAATGCGCGGCCTGTGCAGTTGGACAAGAGAATTAGCGGCCTGTGCAGTTGGACACGAGAATGGGCGGCATGTGCAGTTGGACACTAGAATGGGCGACCTGTGCATTTGGACACGAGAATGGGCGGCCTGTGCATTAGGACACGAGAATGCACGGCCTGTGCATTTGGACACGAGAATGCATGGCCTGTGCAGCTGGACACGAGAATGTGCGGCCTGTGCAGTTGGACAAGAGAATTAGCGGCCTGTGCAGTTGGACACGAAAATGGGCTGCCTGTGCAGATGGACACGAGAATGGGCGGCCTGTGCATTTGGACACGAGAATGCACAGCCTGTGCAGTTGGACACGATAATGCATGGCCTGTGCAGTTGGACACGAGAATGCGCGACATGTGCAGTTGGACACGAGAATGGGCGGCCTGTGCAGTTGGACACGAGAATGGGCGGTCTGTGCATTTGGACACGAGAATGGGCGGCCTGTGCATTTGGACGCGAGAATGCACGTCCTGTGCAGTTGGACACGAGAATGCATGGCCTGTGCAGTTGGACACGAGAATGGGCGGCCTGTGCATTTGGACACGAGAATGCAAAGCCTGTGCAGTTGGACACGATAATGCATGGCCTGTGCAGTTGGACACGAGAATGCGCGGCATGTGCAGTTGGACACGAGAATGGGCGGCCTGTGCAGTTGAACACGAGAATGGGCGTTCTGTGCATTTGGACAAGAGAATGCACGGCCTGTGCAGTTGGGCACGAGAATGCATGGCCTGTGCAGTTGGAGACGAGAATGCGCGGCCTGTGCAGTTGGACACGAGAATGCGAGGCCTGTGTATTTGGACTCGAGAATGCGCGGCTCGTGCAGATGGACACGAGAATCCATGGTCTGTGCAGTTGGACACGAGAATACGCGACCTGTGCAGTTGGACACGAGAATGCGTGACCTGTGCATTTGGACACGAGAATGCATGGCCTGTGCAGTTGGACACGAGAATGCACGGCCCGTGCAGTTGGACAAGAGAATTAGTGGCCTGTTTAGTTGGACACGAGAATGCGCGACCTGTGCAGTTGGACACAAGAATACGCGACTTGTGCAGTAGGACACGAGACGCGCGTCCTGTGCAGTTGGACTCGAGAATCCATGACCTGTTTTGTTGGACACGAAAATGCGAGGCCTGTGCATTTGGACTCGAGAATGCGCGGCTCGTGCAGTTGGACACGAGAATCCATGGTCTGTGCAGTTGGACACGAGAATACGCGACCTGTGCAGTTGGACACGAGAATGCGTGACCTGTGCAATGGACACGAGAATGGGCGGCCTGTTCAGTTGGACACGAAAATGCGCGACTTGTGCAGTTGGACACGAGAATGGGCGGCCTGTGCAGTTGGACACGAGAATGGGCGACCATTGCATTTGGAAGCGAGAATGCACGGCCTGTGCAGTTGGACACGTGAATGCACGGCCTGTGCAGTTGGACACGAGAATGCATTGCCTGTGCAGTTGGACACGAGAATGCGCGGCCTGTGCAGTTGGACACGAGAATGCATGGCCTGTGCAGTTGGACACGAGAATGCGCGGCCTGTGCAGTTGGACAAGAGAATTAGCGGCCTGTGAAGTTGGACACGAGAATACGCGGCCTGTGAAGTTGGACACGAGAATGAGCCGCCTGTGCAGTTCGACACGAGAATGCATGGCCTGTGCAGTTGGACACGTGAATGCGCGGCATGTGCTGTTGGACACGAGAATGCGCGGCCTGTGCATTTGGACACGAGAATGGGCGGCCTGTGCATTTGGACACGAGAATGCACGGCCTGTGCATTTGGACACGAGAATGCATGGCCTGTGCAGTTGGACACGAGAATGGGCGGCCTGTGCATTTGGATACGAGAATGCACGGCCTGTGCAGTTGGACACGAGAATGCATGACCTGTGCAGTTGGACACGTAAATGCGCGGCATGTGCATTTGGATACGAGAATGCACGGCCTGTGCAGTTGGACAAGAGAACTAGCGGCCTGTGCAGTTGGACACGAGAATGGGCGGCCTGTGCATTTGGACACGAGAATGGGCGGCCTGTGCATTTGGACACGAGAATGCATGGCCTGTGCAGTTGGACACGTGAATGCGCGGCATGTGCTGTTGGACACGAGAATGCGCGGCCTGTGCAGTTGGACAAGAGAATTAGCGGCCTGTGCAGTTGGACACGAGAATGGGCGGCATGTGCAGTTGGACACGAGAATGGGCGGCCTGTGCATTTGGACACGAGAATGGGCGGCCTGTGCATTAGGACACGAGAATGCACGGCCTGTGCATTTGGACACGAGAATGCATGGCCTGTGCAGTTGGACACGAGAATGCGCGACATGTGCAGCTGGACACGAGAATGTGCGGCCTGTGCAGTTGGACAAGAGAATTAGCGGCCTGTGCAGTTGGACACGAAAATGGGCTGCCTGTGCAGATGGACACGAGAATGGGCGGCCTGTGCATTTGGACACGAGGATGCACAGCCTGTGCAGTTGGACACGATAATGCATGGCATGTGCAGTTGGACACGAGAATGCGCGACATTTGAAGTTGGACACGAGAATGGGCGGCCTGTGCAGTTGGACACGAGAATGGGCGGTCTGTGCATTTGGACACGAGAATGGGCGGCCTGTGCATTTGGACGCGAGAATGCACGTCCTGTGCAGTTGGACACGAGAATGCATGGCCTGTGCAGTTGGACACGAGAATGGGCGGCCTGTGCATTTGGACACGAGAATGCACGGCCTGTGCAGTTGGACACGATAATGCATGGCCTGTGCAGTTGGACACGAGAATGCGCGGCATGTGCAGTTGGACACGAGAATGGGCGGCCTGTGCAGTTGAACACGAGAATGGGCGTTCTGTGCATTTGGACACGAGAATGCACGGCCTGTGCAGTTGGGCACGAGAATGCATGGCCTGTGCAGTTGGAGACGAGAATGCGCGGCCTGTGCAGTTGGACACGAGAATGCGAGGCCTGTGTATTTGGACTCGAGAATGCGCGGCTCGTGCAGATGGACACGAGAATCCATGGTCTGTGCAGTTGGACACGAGAATACGCGACCTGTGCAGTTGGACACGAGAATGCGTGACCTGTGCATTTGGACACGAGAATGCATGGCCTGTGCAGTTGGACACGAGAATGGGCGGCCTGTGCATTTGGATACGAGAATGCACGGCCTGTGCAGTTGGACACGATAATGCATGGCCTGTGCAGTTGGACACGAGAATGCGCGGCATGTGCAGTTGGACACGAGAATGGGCGGCCTGTGCAGTTGGACACGAGAATGGGCGGTCTGTGCATTTGGACACGAGAATGCGCGGCCTGTGCATTTGGACACGAGAATGCATGGCCTGTGCAGTTGGACACGAGAATGGGCGGCCTGTGCATTTGGACACGAGAATGCACGGCCTGTGCAGTTGGACACGATAATGCATGGCCTGTGCAGTTGCACACGAGAAAGCGGCCTGTGCAGTTGGACACGAGAATGGGCGACCAGTGCATTTGGAAGCGAGAATGCACGGCCTGTGCAGTTGGACACGTGAATGCACGGCCTGTGCAGTTGGACACGAGAATGCATTGCCTGTGCAGTTGGACACGAGAATGCGCGGCCTGTGCAGTTGGACACGAGAATGCATGGCCTGTGCAGTTGGACACGAAAATGCGCGGCCTGTGCAGTTGGACAAGAGAATTAGCGGCCTGTGAAGTTGGACACGAGAATGCGCGGCCTGTGAAGTTGGACACGAGAATGAGCCGCCTGTGCAGTTCGACACGAAAATGCGCGACTTGTGCAGTTGGACACGAGAATGGGCGGCCTGTGCATTTGGACACGAGAATGCACGGCCTGTGCATTTGGTCACGAGAATGCATGGCCTGTGCAGTTGGACACGTGAATGCGCGGCATGTGCAGTTGAACACGAGAATGCGCGGCCTGTGCAGTTGGACAAGAGAATTAGCGGCCTGTGCAGTTGGACACGAGAATGGGCGGACTGTGCAGTTGGACACGAGTACAGGCGGCCTGTGCATTTGGACACGAAAATGGGCGGCCTGTGCAGTTGGACAAGAGAATTAGTGGCCTGTGTAGTTGGACACGAGAATGCGCGGCCTGTGCAGTTGGACACGAGAATGTGCGACCTGTGCAGTTGGACACGAAAATGCGCGACTTGTGCAGTAGGACACGAGAATGGGCGGCCTGTGCTGTTGTACACGAGAACACATGGCATGTGCAGTTGGACACGAAAATGCGAGGCCTGTGCATTTGGACACGAGAATGCGCGGCCTGTGCAGTTGGACACGGGAATGCGTGACCTGTGCAATGGACACGTGAATGGTCGGCCTGTGCATTTGGACACGAAAATGCGCGACTTGTGCAGTAGGACACGAGAATGGGCGGCCTGTGCAGTTGGACACGAGAATGGGCGGCCAGTGCATTTGGACGCGAGAATGCACGGCCTGTGCAGTTGGACACGAGAATGCATGGCCTGTGCAGTTGGACACGTGAACGCGCGGCATGTGCTGTTGGACACGAGAATGCGCGGCCTGTGCAGTTGGACAAGAGAATTAGCGGCCTGTGCAGTTGGACACGAGAATGGGCGGCCTGTGCAGTTGGACACGAGAATGCGTGACCTGTGCAATGGACACGAGAATGGGCGGCCTGTTCAGTTGGACACGAAAATGCGCGACTTGTGCAGTTGGACACGAGAATGGGCGGCCTGTGCAGTTGGACACGAGAATGCATTGCCTGTGCAGTTGGACACGAGAATGCGCGGCCTGTGCAGTTGGACACGAGAATGCATGGCCTGTGCAGTTGGACACGAGAATGCGCGGCCTGTGCAGTTGGACAAGAGAATTAGCGGCCTGTGCAGTTGGACACGAGAATGCGCGGCCTGTGCAGTTGGACAAGAGAATTAGCGGCCTGTGAAGTTGGACACGAGAATGCGCGGCCTGCGAAGTTGGACACGAGAATGAGACGCCTGTGCAGTTCGACACGAGAATGCATGGCCTGTGCAGTTGGACACGTGAATGCGCGGCATGTGCTGTTGGACACGAGAATGCGCGGCCTGTGCATTTGGACACGAGAATGGGCGGCCTGTGCATTTGGACACGAGAATGCACGGCCTGTGCATTTGGACACGAGAATGCATGGCCTGTGCAGTTGGACACGTGAATGCGCGGCATGTGCAGTTGAACACGAGAATGCGCGGCCTGTGCAGTTGGACAAGTGAATTAGCGGCCTGTGCAGTTGGACACGAGAATGGGCGGACTGTGCAGTTGGACACGAGTACAGGCGGCCTGTGCATTTGGACACGAAAATGGGCGGCCTGTGCAGTTGGACAAGAGAATTAGTGGCCTGTGTAGTTGGACACGAGAATGCGCGGCCTGTGCAGTTGGACACGAGAATGTGCGACCTGTGCAGTTGGAAACGATAATGCGCGACTTGTGCAGTAGGACACGAGAATGGGCGGCCTGTGCTGTTGTACACGAGAACACATGGCATGTGCAGTTGGACACGAAAATGCGAGGCCTGTGCATTTGGACACGAGAATGCGCGGCCTGTGCAGTTGGACACGGGAATGCGGACCTGTGCAATGGACACGTGAATGGTCGGCCTGTGCAGTTGGACACGAAAATGCGCGACTTGTGCAGTAGGACACGAGTATGGCGGCCTGTGCAGATGGACACGAGAATGGGCGGCCAGTGCATTTGGACGCGAGAATGCACGGCCTGTGCAGTTGGACACGAGAATGCATGGCCTGTGCAGTTGGACACGTGAATGCGCGGCATGTGCTGTTGGACACGAGAATGCGCGGCCTGTGCAGTTGGACAAGAGAATTAGCGGCCTGTGCAGTTGGACACGAGAATGGGCGGCCTGTGCAGTTGGACACGAGAATGCGTGACCTGTGCAATGGACACGAGAATGGGCGGCCTGTTCAGTTGGACACGAAAATGCGCGACTTGTGCAGTTGGACACGAGAATGGGCGGCCTGTGCAGTTGGACACGAGAATGGGCGACCAGTGCATTTGGAAGCGAGAATGCACGGCCTGTGCAGTTGGACACGAGAATGCATGGCCTGTGCAGTTGGACACGTGAATGCGCGGCATGTGCTGTTGGACACGAGAATGCGCGGCCTGTGCAGTTGGACAGGAGAATTAGCGGCCTGTGCAGTTGGACACGAGAATGGGCGGCCTGTGCAGTTGTACACGAGAATGGGCGGCCTGTGCATTTGGACACGAGAATGGGCGGCCTGTGCAGTTGGACACGAGAATGCATGGCCTGTGCAGTTGGACACGAGAATGCGCGCCTGTGCAGTTGGACACGAAAATGCGCGACCTGTGCAGTTGGACACGAGAATGGGCCGCCTGTGCAGTTGGACACGAGAATGCATGGCCTGTGCAGTTGGACACGAGAATGCGCGTCTGTGCAGTTGGACACGAGAATGGGCGGCCTGTGCAGTTGGACACGAGAATGCATGGCCTGTGCAGTTGGACACGAGAATGCGCGCCTGTGCAGTTGGACACGAAAATGCACGACCTGTGCAGTTGGACACGGGAATGCGCGGCCTGTGCAGTTGGACACGGGAATGCGTGACCTGTGCAATGGACACGTGAATGGGCGGCCTGTGCAGTTGGACACGAAAATGCGCGACTTGTGCAGTTGGAAACGAGAATGGGCGGCCTGTGCAGTTGGACACGAGAATGGGCGGCCAGTGTATTTGGACGCGAGAATGCACGGCCTGTGCATTTGGACACGAGAATGCGCGGCCTGTGCAGTTGGACACGGGAATGCGTGACCTGTGCAATGGACACGTGAATGGGCGGCCTGTGCAGTTGGACACGAAAATGCGCGACTTGTGCAGTTGGACACGAGAATGGGCGGCCTGTGCAGTTGGACACGAGAATGGGCGGCCAGTGCATTTGGACGCGAGAATGCATGGCCTGCGCAGTTGGACACGAGAATGCGCGGCATGAGCAGTTGGACACGAGAATGCGCGGCCTGTGCAGTTGGACAAGAGAATTAGCGGCCTGTGCAGTTGGACACGAAAATGGGATGCCTGTGCAGATGGACACGAGAATGGGCGGCCTGTGCATTTGGACACGAAAATGCACGGCCTGTGCAGTTGGACACGATAATGCATGGCCTGTGCAGTTGGACACGAGAATGCGCGACATGTGCAGTTGGACACGAGAATGGGCGGCCTGTGCAGTTGGTCACGAGAATGGGCGGTCTGTGCATTTGGACACGAGAATGGGCGGCCTGTGCATTTGGACGCGAGAATGCACGGCCTGTGCAGTTGGACACGAGAATGCATGGCCTGTGCAGTTGGACACGAGAATCCATGGCCAGTGCAGATGGACACGAGAATGCGCGCCTGTGCAGTAGGACACGAGAATGCGTGATTTGTGTAATGGACACGAGAATGGGCGGCCTGTGCAGTTGGATACGAAAATGCGCGACTTGTGCAGTAGGACACGAGAATGGGCGGCCTGTGCATTTGGACACGAGAATGGACGGCCTGTGCATTTGGACACGAGAATGCACGGCCTGTGCATTAGGACACGAGAATGCATGGCCTGTGCAGTTGGACACGGGAATGCGTGAACTGTGCAATGGACACGAGAATGGGCGGCCTGTGCAGTTGGACACGTAATTGCGCGACTTGTGCAGTTGGACACGAGAATGGGCGGCCTGTGCATTTGGACACGAGAATGCACGGCCTGTGCATTTGGACACGTGAATGCATTGCCTGTGCAGTTGGACACGTAAATGCGCGGCATGTGCAGTTGGACACGAGAATGCGCGGCCTGTGCAGTTGGACAAGAGAATTAGCGGCCAGTGCAGTTGGACACGAGAATGGGCGGCCTGTGCATTTGGACTCGAGAATGGGCGGCCTGTGCATTTGGACACGAGAATGCACGGCCTGTGCATTTGGACACGTGAATGCGCGGCATGTGCTGTTGGACACGAGAATGCGCGGCCTGTGCAGTTGGACAAGAGAATTAGCGGCCTGTGCAGTTGGACACGAGAATGGGCGGCATGTGCAGTTGGACACGAGAATGGGCGGCCTTTGCATTTGGACACGAGAATGGGCGGCCTGTGCATTTGGACAAGAGAATGCACGGCCTGTGCATTTGGACACGAGAATGCATTGCCTGTGCAGTTGGACACGAGAATGCGCGGCATGTGCAGTTGGACACGAGAATGCGCGGCCTGTGCAGTTGGACAAGAGAATTAGCGGCCAGTGCAGTTGGACACGAGAATGGGCGGCCTGTGCATTTGGACTCGAGAATGGGCGGCCTGTGCATTTGGACACGAGAATGCACGGCCTGTGCATTTGGACACGAGAATGCGCGGCATGTGGTGTTGGACACGAGAATGCGCGGCCTGTGCAGTTGGACAAGAGAATTAGCGGCCTGTGCAGTTGGACACGAGAATGCATGGCCTGTGCAGTTGGACACGAGAATGGGCGGCATGTGCAGTTGGACACGAGAATGGGCGGCCTGTGCATTTGGACACGAGAATGGGCGGCCTGTGCATTTGGACACGAGAATGCACGGCCTGTGCATTTGGACACGAGAATACATGGCCTCTGCAGTTGGACACGAGAATATATGGCCAGTGCAGTTGGACACGAGAATGCGCGCCTGTGCAGTTTGACACGAGAATGCGCGACCTGTACAGTAGGACACGAGAATGGCAGCCTGTGCAGTTGGACACGAAAAAGCGAGGTCTGTGCATTTGGACACGAGAATGCGCGGCCTGTGCAGTCGGACACGGGAATGGGTGACCTGTGCAATGGACACGAGAATGGGCGGCCTGTGCAGTTGGACACGAAAATGCGCGACTTGTGCAGTTGGACACGAGAATGGGCGGCCTGTGCATTTGGACACGAGAGTGGGCGGCCTGTGCATTTGGACACGAGAATGCACGGCCTATGCATTTGGACACGAGATTGCATGGCCTGTGCAGTTGGACACGTGAATGCGCGGCATGTGCTGTTGGACACGAGAATGCGCGGCCTGTGCAGTTGGACAAGAGAATTAGCGGCCTGTGCAGTTGGACACGAGAATGGGCGGCATGTGCAGTTGGACACGAGAATGCGCGGCCTGTGCAGTTGGACAAGAGAATTAGCGGCCTGTGCAGTTGGACACGAGAATGGGCGGCATGTGCAGTTGAACACGAGAATGGGCGGCCTGTGCATTTGGACACGAGAATGGGCGGCCTGTGCATTTGGACACGAGAATGCACGGCCTGTGCATTTGGACACGAGAATGCATGGCCTGTGCAGTTGGACACGAGAATATATGTCCTGTGCAGTTGGACACGAGAATGCGCGCCTGTGCAGTTAGACACGAGAATGCGCGACCTGTACAGTAGGACACGAGAATGGGCAGCCTGTGCAGTTGGACACGAAAAAGCGAGGTCTGTGCATTTGGACACGAGAATGCGCGGCCTGTGCAGTCGGACACTGAAATGCGTGACCTGTGCAATGGACACGAGAATGGGCGGCCTGTGCATTTGGTCACGAAAATGCGCGACTTGTGCAGTTGGACACGAGAATGGGCGGCCTGTGCATTTGGACACGAGAATGCACGGCCTGTGCATTTGGACACAAGAATGCATGGCCTGTGCAATTGGACACGTAAATGCGCGGCATGTGCAGATGGACACGAGAATGCGCGGCCTGTGCAGTTGGACAAGAGAATTAGCGGCCTGTGCTGTTGGACACGAGAATGGGCGGCCTGTGCATTTGGACACGAGAATGGGCAGCCTGTGCATTTGGACACGAAAAAGCGAGGTCTGTGCATTTGGACACGAGAATGCGCGGCCTGTGCAGTCGGACACGGGAATGCATGAACTGTGCAATGGACACGAGAATGGGCGGCCTGTGCAGTTGGACACGAAAATGCGCGACTTGTGCATTTGGACACGAGAATGGGCGGCCTGTGCATTTGGACACGAGAATGCACGGCCTGTGCATTTGGACACGAGAATGCATGGCCTGTGCAGTTGGATACGTAAATGCGCGGCATGTGCAGTTGGACACGAGAATGCGCGGCCTGTGCAGTTGGACAAGAGAATTAGCGGCCTGTGCAGTTGGACACGAGAATGGGCGGCCTGTGCATTTGGACACGAGAATGGGCGGCCTGTGCATTTGGACACGAGAATGCACGACCTGTGCATTTGGACACGAGAATGCATGGCCTGTGCAGTTGGACACGTGAATGCGCGGCATATGCTGTTGGACACGAGAATGCGCGGCCTGTGCAGTTGGACAAGAGAATCAGCGGCCTGTGCAGTTGGACACGAGAATGGGCGGCATGTGCAGTTGGACACGAGAATGGGCGGCCTGTGCATTTGGACACGAGAATGGGCGGCCTGTGCATTTGGACAAGAGAATGCACGGCCTGTGCATTTGGACACGAGAATGCATAGCCTGTGCAGTTGGACACGAGAATGCGCGGCATGTGCAGTTGGACACGAGAATGCGCGGCCTGTGCAGTTGGACAAGAGAATTAGCGGCCTGTGCAGTTGGACACGAGAATATATGGCCTGTGCAGTTGGACACGAGAATGCGCGCCTGTGCAGTTAGACACGAGAATGCGCGACCTGTACAGTAGGACACGAGAATGGCAGCCTGTGCAGTTGGACACGAAAAAGCGAGGTCTGTGCATTTGGACACGAGAATGCGCGGCCTGTGCAGTCGGACACGGGAATGCGTGACTTGTGCAATGGACACGAGAATGGGAGGCCTGTGCAGTTGGACACGAGAATGCGCGACCTGTGCAGTTGGACAAGAGAATCAGCGGCCTGTGTAGTTGGACATGAGAATGCGCGGCCTGTGCAGTTGGACACGAGAATGGGCGGCCTGTGCAGTTGGACACGAAAATGCGCGACTTGTGCAGTTGGACACGAGAATGGGCGGCCTGTGCATTTGGACACGAGAATGCACGGCCTGTGCATTTGGACACGAGAATGCATGGCCTGTGCAGTTGGACACGAGAATATATGTCCTGTGCAGTTGGACACGAGAATGCGCGCCTGTGCAGTTAGACACGAGAATGCGCGACCTGTACAGTAGGACACGAGAATGGCAGCCTGTGCAGTTGGACACGAAAAAGCGAGGTCTGTGCATTTGGACACGAGAATGCGCGGCCTGTGCAGTCGGACACGGGAATGCGTGACTTGTGCAATGGACGCGAGAATGGGCGGCCTGTGCAGTTGGACACGAAAATGCGCGAATTGTGCAGTTGGACACGAGAATCGGCGGCCTGTGCATTTGGACACGAGAATGCACGGCCTGTGCATTTGGACACGAGAATGCATGGCCTGTGCAGTTGGACATGTAAATGCGCGGCATGTGCAGTTGGACACGAGAATGCGCGGCCTGTGCAGTTGGACAAAAGAATTAGCGGCCTGTGCAGTTGGACACGAGAATGGGCGGCCTGTGCAGTCGGACACGGGAATGCGTGACCTGTGCAATGGACACGAGAATGGGCGGCCAGTGCAGTTGGACACGAAAATGCGCGACTTGTGCAGTTGGACACGAGAATGGGCGGCCTGTGCATTTGGACACGAGAATGCACGGCCTGTGCATTTGGACACGAGAATGCATGGCCTGTGCAGTTGGACACGTAAATGCGCGGCATGTGCAGTTGGGCACGAGAATGCGCGGCCTGTGCAGTTGGACAAGAGAATTAGCGGCCTGTGCATTTGGACACGAGAATTGGCGGCCTGTGCATTTGGACTCGAGAATGGGCGGCCTGTGCATTTGGACACGAGAATGCGCGGCATGTGCAGTTGGACACGAGAATGGGCGGCCTGTGCAGTTGAACACGATAATGGGCGGTCTGTGCATTTGGACACGAGAATGCACGGCCTGTGCAGTTGGACACGAGAATGCATGGCCTGTGCAGTTGGACACGAGAATGCGCGGCCTGTGCAGTTGGACACGAGAATGTGCGGCCAGTGCATTTGGACGCGAGAAAGCACGGCTTGTGCAGTTGGACACGAGAATGCATGGCCTGTGCAGTTGGACACGAGAATGCGCGGCCCGTGCAGTTGGACAAGAGAATTAGTGTCCTGTGTAGTTGGACACGAGAATGTGCGACCTGTGCAGTTGGACACAAAAATACGCGACTTGTGCAGTAGGACACGAGAACGCGCGTCCTGTGCAGTTGGACGCGAGAATCCATGGCCTGTGGTGTTGGACACGAAAATGCGAGGCCTATGCATTTGGACTCGAGAATGCGCGGCACGTGCAGTTGGACACGAGAATCCATGGTCTGTGCAGTTGGACACCAGAATACGCGACCTGTGCAGTTGGACACGAGAATGCGCCGCCTGTGCAGTTGGACAAGAGAATTAGCGGCCTGTGCAGTTGGACACGAGAATGGGCGGCCTGTGCATTTGGACACGAGAATGGGCGGCCTGTGCATTTGGACACGAGAATGCACGGCCTGTGCATTTGGACACGAGAATGCATGGCCTGTGCAGTTGGACACGAGAATGGGCGGCCTGTGCATTTGGACACGAGAATGCACGGCCTGTGCAGTTGGACACGATAATGCATGGCCTGTGCTGTTGGACACGAGAATGCGCGGCATGTGCAGTTGGACACGAGAATGGGCGGCCTGTGCAGTTGAACACGATAATGGGCGGTCTGTGCTTTTGGACACGAGAATGCACGGCCTGTGCAGTTGGACACGAGAATGCATGGCCTGTGCAGTTGGACACGAGAATGCGCGGCCTGTGCAGTTGGACACGAGAATGTGCGGCCAGTGCATTTGGACGCGAGAAAGCACGGCCTGTGCAGTTGGACACGAGAATGCATGGCCTGTGCAGTTGGACACGAGAATGTGCGACCTGTGCAGTAGGACACAAAAATACGCGACTTGTGCAGTAGGACACGAGAACGCGCGTCCTGTGCAGTTGGACACGAGAATGCATGGCCTTTGCATTTGGACACGAGAATGCATGGCCTGTGCAGTTGGACACGAGAATATATGGCCTGTGCAGTTGGACACGAGAATGCGCGCCTGTGCAGTTGGACACGAGAATGCGCGACCTGTACAGTATAACACGAGAATGGCAGCCTGTGCAGTTGGACACGAAAAAGCGATGTCTGTGCATTTGGACACGAGAATGCGCGGCCTGTGCAGTCGGACACGGGAATGCGTGACCTGTGCAATGGACACGAGAATGGGCGGCCTGTGCAGTTGGACACGAAAATGCGCGACTTGTGCAGTTGGACACGAGAATGGGCGGCCTGTGCATTTGGACACGAGAATGCACGGCCTGTGCATTTGGACACGAGAATGCATGGCCTGTGCAGTTGGACACGTAAATGCGCGGCATGTGCAGTTGGACACGAGAATGCGCGGCCTGTGCAGTTTCACAAGAGAATTAGCGGCCTGTGCAGTTGGACACGAGAATGAACGGCCTGTGCATTTGGACACGAGAATGGACGGCCTGTGCATTTGGACACGAGAATGCACGGCCTGTGCATTTGGACATGAGAATGCATGGCCTGTGCAGTTGGACACGTGAATGCGCGGCATGTGCTGTTGGACACGAGAATGCGCGGCCTGTGCAGTTGGACAAGAGAATTAGCGGCCTGTGCAGTTGGACACGAGAATGGGCGGCATGTGCAGTTGGACACGAGAATTAGCGGCCTGTGCTGTTGGACACGAGAATGGGCGGCCTGTGCATTTGGACACGAGAATGGGCAGCCTGTGCATTTGGACACGAAAAAGCGAGGTCTGTGCATTTGGACACGAGAATGCGCGGCCTGTGCAGTCGGACACGGGAATGCATGAACTGTGCAATGGACACGAGAATGGGCGGCCTGTGCAGTTGGACACGAAAATGCGCGACTTGTGCATTTGGACACGAGAATGGGCGGCCTGTGCATTTGGACACGAGAATGCACGGCCTGTGCATTTGGACACGAGAATGCATGGCCTGTGCAGTTGGATACGTAAATGCGCGGCATGTGCAGTTGGACACGAGAATGCGCGGCCTGTGCAGTTGGACAAGAGAATTAGCGGCCTGTGCAGTTGGACACGAGAATGGGCGGCCTGTGCATTTGGACACGAGAATGGGCGGCCTGTGCATTTGGACACGAGAATGCACGACCTGTGCATTTGGACACGAGAATGCATGGCCTGTGCAGTTGGACACGTGAATGCGCGGCATATGCTGTTGGACACGAGAATGCGCGGCCTGTGCAGTTGGACAAGAGAATCAGCGGCCTGTGCAGTTGGACACGAGAATGGGCGGCATGTGCAGTTGGACACGAGAATGGGCGGCCTGTGCATTTGGACACGAGAATGGGCGGCCTGTGCATTTGGACAAGAGAATGCACGGCCTGTGCATTTGGACACGAGAATGCATAGCCTGTGCAGTTGGACACGAGAATGCGCGGCATGTGCAGTTCGACACGAGAATGCGCGGCCTGTGCAGTTGGACAAGAGAATTAGCGGCCTGTGCAGTTGGACACGAGAATATATGGCCTGTGCAGTTGGACACGAGAATGCGCGCCTGTGCAGTTAGACACGAGAATGCGCGACCTGTACAGTAGGACACGAGAATGGCAGCCTGTGCAGTTGGACACGAAAAAGCGAGGTCTGTGCATTTGGACACGAGAATGCGCGGCCTGTGCAGTCGGACACGGGAATGCGTGACTTGTGCAATGGACACGAGAATGGGAGGCCTGTGCAGTTGGACACGAGAATGCGCGACCTGTGCAGTTGGACAAGAGAATCAGCGGCCTGTGTAGTTGGACATGAGAATGCGCGGCCTGTGCAGTTGGACACGAGAATGGGCGGCCTGTGCAGTTGGACACGAAAATGCGCGACTTGTGCAGTTGGACACGAGAATGGGCGGCCTGTGCATTTGGACACGAGAATGCACGGCCTGTGCATTTGGACACGAGAATGCATGGCCTGTGCATTTGGACACGAGAATATATGTCCTGTGCAGTTGGACACGAGAATGCGCGCCTGTGCAGTTAGACACGAGAATGCGCGACCTGTACAGTAGGACACGAGAATGGCAGCCTGTGCAGTTGGACACGAAAAAGCGAGGTCTGTGCATTTGGACACGAGAATGCGCGGCCTGTGCAGTCGGACACGGGAATGCGTGACTTGTGCAATGGACGCGAGAATGGGCGGCCTGTGCAGTTGGACACGAAAATGCGCGACTTGTGCAGTTGGACACGAGAATCGGCGGCCTGTGCATTTGGACACGAGAATGCACGGCCTGTGCATTTGGACACGAGAATGCATGGCCTGTGCAGTTGGACATGTAAATGCGCGGCATGTGCAGTTGGACACGAGAATGCGCGGCCTGTGCAGTTGGACAAAAGAATTAGCGGCCTGTGCAGTTGGACACGAGAATGGGCGGCCTGTGCAGTCGGACACGGGAATGCGTGACCTGTGCAATGGACACGAGAATGGGCGGCCAGTGCAGTTGGACACGAAAATGCGCGACTTGTGCAGTTGGACACGAGAATGGGCGGCCTGTGCATTTGGACACGAGAATGCACGGCCTGTGCATTTGGACACGAGAATGCATGGCCTGTGCAGTTGGACACGTAAATGCGCGGCATGTGCAGTTGGGCACGAGAATGCGCGGCCTGTGCAGTTGGACAAGAGAATTAGCGGCCTGTGCATTTGGACACGAGAATTGGCGGCCTGTGCATTTGGACTCGAGAATGGGCGGCCTGTGCATTTGGACACGAGAATGCGCGGCATGTGCAGTTGGACACGAGAATGGGCGGCCTGTGCAGTTGAACACGATAATGGGCGGTCTGTGCATTTGGACACGAGAATGCACGGCCTGTGCAGTTGGACACGAGAATGCATGGCCTGTGCAGTTGGACACGAGAATGCGCGGCCTGTGCAGTTGGACACGAGAATGTGCGGCCAGTGCATTTGGACGCGAGAAAGCACGGCTTGTGCAGTTGGACACGAGAATGCATGGCCTGTGCAGTTGGACACGAGAATGCGCGGCCCGTGCAGTTGGACAAGAGAATTAGTGTCCTGTGTAGTTGGACACGAGAATGTGCGACCTGTGCAGTTGGACACAAAAATACGCGACTTGTGCAGTAGGACACGAGAACGCGCGTCCTGTGCAGTTGGACGCGAGAATCCATGGCCTGTGGTGTTGGACACGAAAATGCGAGGCCTATGCATTTGGACTCGAGAATGCGCGGCACGTGCAGTTGGACACGAGAATCCATGGTCTGTGCAGTTGGACACCAGAATACGCGACCTGTGCAGTTGGACACGAGAATGCGCCGCCTGTGCAGTTGGACAAGAGAATTAGCGGCCTGTGCAGTTGGACACGAGAATGGGCGGCCTGTGCATTTGGACACGAGAATGGGCGGCCTGTGCATTTGGACACGAGAATGCACGGCCTGTGCATTTGGACACGAGAATGCATGGCCTGTGCAGTTGGACACGAGAATGGGCGGCCTGTGCATTTGGACACGAGAATGCACGGCCTGTGCAGTTGGACACGATAATGCATGGCCTGTGCTGTTGGACACGAGAATGCGCGGCATGTGCAGTTGGACACGAGAATGGGCGGCCTGTGCAGTTGAACACGATAATGGGCGGTCTGTGCTTTTGGACACGAGAATGCACGGCCTGTGCAGTTGGACACGAGAATGCATGGCCTGTGCAGTTGGACACGAGAATGCGCGGCCTGTGCAGTTGGACACGAGAATGTGCGGCCAGTGCATTTGGACGCGAGAAAGCACGGCCTGTGCAGTTGGACACGAGAATGCATGGCCTGTGCAGTTGGACACGAGAATGTGCGACCTGTGCAGTAGGACACAAAAATACGCGACTTGTGCAGTAGGACACGAGAACGCGCGTCCTGTGCAGTTGGACACGAGAATGCATGGCCTTTGCATTTGGACACGAGAATGCATGGCCTGTGCAGTTGGACACGAGAATATATGGCCTGTGCAGTTGGACACGAGAATGCGCGCCTGTGCAGTTGGACACGAGAATGCGCGACCTGTACAGTATAACACGAGAATGGCAGCCTGTGCAGTTGGACACGAAAAAGCGATGTCTGTGCATTTGGACACGAGAATGCGCGGCCTGTGCAGTCGGACACGGGAATGCGTGACCTGTGCAATGGACACGAGAATGGGCGGCCTGTGCAGTTGGACACGAAAATGCGCGACTTGTGCAGTTGGACACGAGAATGGGCGGCCTGTGCATTTGGACACGAGAATGCACGGCCTGTGCATTTGGACACGAGAATGCATGGCCTGTGCAGTTGGACACGTAAATGCGCGGCATGTGCAGTTGGACACGAGAATGCGCGGCCTGTGCAGTTTCACAAGAGAATTAGCGGCCTGTGCAGTTGGACACGAGAATGAACGGCCTGTGCATTTGGACACGAGAATGGACGGCCTGTGCATTTGGACACGAGAATGCACGGCCTGTGCATTTGGACATGAGAATGCATGGCCTGTGCAGTTGGACACGTGAATGCGCGGCATGTGCTGTTGGACACGAGAATGCGCGGCCTGTGCAGTTGGACAAGAGAATTAGCGGCCTGTGCAGTTGGACACGAGAATGGGCGGCATGTGCAGTTGGACACGAGAATGGGCGGCCTGTGCATTTGGACACGTGAATGGGCGGCCTGTGCATTAGGACACGAGAATGCACGGCCTGTGCATTTGGACACGAGAATGCATGGCCTGTGCAGTTGGACACGAGAATATATGGCCTGTGCAGTTGGACACAAGAATGCGCGCCTGTGCAGTTGCACACGAGAATGCGCGACCTGTACAGTAGGACACGAGAATGGGCAGCCTGTGCAGTTGGACACGAAAAAGCGAGGTCTGTGCATTTGGACACGAGAATGCGCGGCCTGTGCAGTCGGACACGGAAATGAGCGACTTGTGCAGTTGGACACGAGAATGGGCGGCCTGTGCATTTGGACACGAGAATGCACGGCCTGTGCATTTGGACACGAGAATGCATGGCCTGTGCAGTTGGACACGTAAATGCGCGGCATGTGCAGATGGACACGAGAATGCGCGGCCTGTGCAGTTGGACAAGAGAATTAGCGGCCTGTGCTGTTGGACACGAGAATGGGCGGCCTGTGCATTTGGACACGAGAATGGGCGGCCTGTGCATTTTGACACGAGAATGCACGACCTGTGCATTTGGACACGAGAATGCATGGCCTGTGCAGATGGACACGTGAATGCGCGGCATGTGCTGTTGGCTACGAGAATGCGCGGCCTGTGCAGTTGGACAAGAGAATTAGCGGCCTGTGCAGTTGGACACGAGAATGGGCGGCATGTGCAGTTGGACACGAGAATGGGCGGCCTGTGCATTTGGACACGAGAATGGGCGGCCTGTGCATTTGGACACGAGAATGCACGGCCTGTGCATTTGGACACGAGAATGCATGGCCTGTGCAGTTGGACACGAGAATGCGCGGCATGTGCAGTGGACACGAGAATGCGCGGCCTGTGCAGTTGGACAAGAGAATTAGCGGCCTGTGCAGTTGGACACGAGAATGGGCGGCATGTGCAGTTGGACACGAGAATGGGCGGCCTGTGCATTTGGACACGAGAATGGGCGGCCTGTGCATTTGGACACGAGAATGCACGGCCTGTGCATTTGGACACGAGAATGCATGGCCTGTGCAGTTGGACACGGGAATATATGGCCTGTGCAGTTGGACACGAGAATGCGCGCCTGTGCAGTTGGACACGAGAATGCGCGACCTGTACAGTAGGACACGAGAATGGGCAGCCTGTGCATTTGGACACGAAAAAGCGAGGTCTGTGCATTTGGACACGAGAATGCGCGGCCTGTGCAGTCGGACACGGGAATGCATGACCTGTGCAATGGACACGAGAATGGGCGGCCTGTGCAGTTGGACACGAAAATGCGCGACTTGTGCAGTTGGACACGAGAATGGGCGGCCTGTGCATGTGGACACGAGAATGCACGGCCTGTGCATTTGGACACGAGAATGCATGGCCTGTGCAGTTGGATACGTAAATGCGCGGCATGTGCAGTTGGACACGAGAATGCGCGACCTGTGCAGTAGGACACGAGAATGGGCAGCCTGTGCAGTTGGACACGAAAAAGCGAGGTCTGTGCATTTGGACACTAGAATGCGCGGCCTGTGCAGTCGGACACGGAAATGCGTGACCTGTGCAATGGACACGAGAATGGGCGGCCTGTGCATTTGGACACGAAAATGCGCGACTTGTGCAGTTGGACACGAGAATGGGCGGCCTGTGCAGTTGGACACGAAAATGCGCGACTTGTGCAGTTGGACACGAGAATGGGCGGCCTGTGCATTTGGACACGAGAATGCACGGCCTGTGCATTTGGACACGAGAATGCATGGCCTGTGCAGTTGGACACGAGAATATATGTCCTGTGCAGTTGGACACGAGAATGCGCGCCTGTGCAGTTAGACACGAGAATGCGCGACCTGTACAGTAGGACACGAGAATGGGCAGCCTGTGCAGTTGGACACGAAAAAGCGAGGTCTGTGCATTTGGACACGAGAATGCGCGGCCTGTGCAGTCGGACACGGGAATGCGTGACCTGTGCAATGGACACGTGAATGGGCGGCATGTGCAGTAGGACACGAAAATGCGCGACTTGTGCAGTTGGACACGAGAATGGGCGGCCTGTGCATTTGGACACGAGAATGCGCGCCTGTGCAGTTGGACACGAGAATGCGCGACCTGTTCAGTTGGACACGAGAATGCGCAGCCTGTGCAGCTGGACAAGAAAAAGCGAGGCCTGTGCATTTGGACACAAGAATGCGCGGCCTGTGCAGTTGGACACGGGAATGCGTGACCTGTGCATTGGACACATGAATGGGCGGCCTGTGCAGTTGGACACGAAAATGCGCGACTTGTGCAGTTGGACACGAGAATGGGCGGCCTGTGCATTTGGATGCGAGAATGCACGGCATGTGCAGTTGGACACGAGAATGCACGGCCCGTGCAGTTGGACAAGAGAATTAGTGGCCTGTTTAGTTGGACACGAGAATGCGCGACCTGTGCAGTTGGACACAAAAATACGCGACTTGTGCAGTAGGACACGAGACGCGCGTCCTGTGCAGTTGGACACGAGAATCCATGGCCTGTTTTGTTGGACACGAAAATGCGAGGCCTGTGTATTTGGACTCGAGAATGCGCGGCTCGTGCAGATGGACACGAGAATACGCGACCTGTGCAGTTGGACACGAGAATGCGTGACCTGTGCAATGGACACGAGAATGGGCGGCCTGTTCAGTTGGACCCGAAAATGCGCGACTTGTGCAGTTGGACACGAGAATGGGCGGCCTGTGCAGTTGGACACGAGAATGGGCGACCAGTGCATTTGGAAGCGAGAATGCACGGCCTATGCAGTTGGACACGTGAATGCACGGCCTGTGCAGTTGGACACGAGAATGCATTGCCTGTGCAGTTGGACACGAGAATGCGCGGCCTGTGCAGTTGGACACGAGAATGCATGGCCTGTGCAGTTGGACACGAGAATGCGCGGCCTGTGCAGTTGGACAAGAGAATTAGCGGCCTGTGAAGTTGGACACGAGAATGCGCGGCCTGTGAAGTTGGACACGAGAATGAGACGCCTGTGCAGTTCGACACGAGAATCCATGGCCTGTGCAGTTGGACACGTGAATGCGCGGCATGTGCTGTTGGACACGAGAATGCGCGGCCTGTGCATTTGGACACGAGAATGGGCGGCCTGTGCATTTGGACACGAGAATGCACGACCTGTGCATTTGGACACGAGAATGCATGGCCTGTGCAGTTGGACACGAGAATGGGCGGCCTGTGCATTTGGATACGAGAATGCACGGCCTGTGCAGTTGGACACGATAATGCATGGCCTGTGCAGTTGGACACGAGAATGCGCGGCATGTGCAGTTGGACACGAGAATGGGCGGCCTGTGCAGTTGGACACGAGAATGGGCGGTCTGTGCATTTGGACACGAGAATGCGCGGCCTGTGCATTTGGACACGAGAATGCATGGCCTGTGCAGTTGGACACGAGAATGGGCGGCCTGTGCATTTGGACACGAGAATGCACGGCCTGTGCAGTTGGACACGATAATGCATGGCCTGTGCAGTTGGACACGAGAAAGCGGCATGTGCAGTTGGACACGAGAATGGGCGGCCTGTGCAGTTGAACCCGAGAATGGGCGTTCTGTGCATTTGGACACGAGAATGCACGGCCTGTGCAGTTGGGCACGAGAATGCATGGCCTGTGCAGTTGGAGACGAGAATGCGCGGCCTGTGCAGTTGGAAACGAGAATGGGCGGCCAGTGCATTTGGACGCGAGAATGCACGGCCTGTACAGTTGGACACGAGAATGCATGGCCTGTGCAGTTGGACACGAGAATGCACGGCCCGTGCAGTTGGACAAGAGAATTAGTGGCCTGTTTAGTTGGACACGAGAATGCGCGACCTGTGCAGTTGGACACAAAAATACGCGACTTGTGCAGTAGGACACGAGACGCGCGTCCTGTGCAGTTGGACACGAGAATCCATGGCCTGTTTTGTTGGACACGAAAATGCTTGGCCTGTGCATTTGGACTCGAGAATGCGCGGCTCGTGCAGTTGGACACGAGAATCCATGGTCTGTGCATTTGGACACGAAAAAGCGAGGTCTGTGCATTTGGACACGAGAATGCGCGGCCTGTGCAGTCGGACACGGGAATGCATGACCTGTGCAATGGACACGAGAATGGGCGGCCTGTGCAGTTGGACACGAAAATGCGCGACTTGTGCAGTTGGACACGAGAATGGGCGGCCTGTGCATGTGGACACGAGAATGCACGGCCTGTGCATTTGGACACGAGAATGCATGGCCTGTGCAGTTGGATACGTAAATGCGCGGCATGTGCAGTTGGACACGAGAATGCGCGACCTGTGCAGTAGGACACGAGAATGGGCAGCCTGTGCAGTTGGACACGAAAAAGCGAGGTCTGTGCATTTGGACACTAGAATGCGCGGCCTGTGCAGTCGGACACGGAAATGCGTGACCTGTGCAATGGACACGAGAATGGGCGGCCTGTGCATTTGGACACGAAAATGCGCGACTTGTGCAGTTGGACACGAGAATGGGCGGCCTGTGCAGTTGGACACGAAAATGCGCGACTTGTGCAGTTGGACACGAGAATGGGCGGCCTGTGCATTTGGACACGAGAATGCACGGCCTGTGCATTTGGACACGAGAATGCATGGCCTGTGCAGTTGGACACGAGAATATATGTCCTGTGCAGTTGGACACGAGAATGCGCGCCTGTGCAGTTAGACACGAGAATGCGCGACCTGTACAGTAGGACACGAGAATGGGCAGCCTGTGCAGTTGGACACGAAAAAGCGAGGTCTGTGCATTTGGACACGAGAATGCGCGGCCTGTGCAGTCGGACACGGGAATGCGTGACCTGTGCAATGGACACGTGAATGGGCGGCATGTGCAGTAGGACACGAAAATGCGCGACTTGTGCAGTTGGACACGAGAATGGGCGGCCTGTGCATTTGGACACGAGAATGCGCGCCTGTGCAGTTGGACACGAGAATGCGCGACCTGTTCAGTTGGACACGAGAATGCGCAGCCTGTGCAGCTGGACAAGAAAAAGCGAGGCCTGTGCATTTGGACACAAGAATGCGCGGCCTGTGCAGTTGGACACGGGAATGCGTGACCTGTGCATTGGACACATGAATGGGCGGCCTGTGCAGTTGGACACGAAAATGCGCGACTTGTGCAGTTGGACACGAGAATGGGCGGCCTGTGCATTTGGATGCGAGAATGCACGGCATGTGCAGTTGGACACGAGAATGCACGGCCCGTGCAGTTGGACAAGAGAATTAGTGGCCTGTTTAGTTGGACACGAGAATGCGCGACCTGTGCAGTTGGACACAAAAATACGCGACTTGTGCAGTAGGACACGAGACGCGCGTCCTGTGCAGTTGGACACGAGAATCCATGGCCTGTTTTGTTGGACACGAAAATGCGAGGCCTGTGTATTTGGACTCGAGAATGCGCGGCTCGTGCAGATGGACACGAGAATACGCGACCTGTGCAGTTGGACACGAGAATGCGTGACCTGTGCAATGGACACGAGAATGGGCGGCCTGTTCAGTTGGACCCGAAAATGCGCGACTTGTGCAGTTGGACACGAGAATGGGCGGCCTGTGCAGTTGGACACGAGAATGGGCGACCAGTGCATTTGGAAGCGAGAATGCACGGCCTATGCAGTTGGACACGTGAATGCACGGCCTGTGCAGTTGGACACGAGAATGCATTGCCTGTGCAGTTGGACACGAGAATGCGCGGCCTGTGCAGTTGGACACGAGAATGCATGGCCTGTGCAGTTGGACACGAGAATGCGCGGCCTGTGCAGTTGGACAAGAGAATTAGCGGCCTGTGAAGTTGGACACGAGAATGCGCGGCCTGTGAAGTTGGACACGAGAATGAGACGCCTGTGCAGTTCGACACGAGAATCCATGGCCTGTGCAGTTGGACACGTGAATGCGCGGCATGTGCTGTTGGACACGAGAATGCGCGGCCTGTGCATTTGGACACGAGAATGGGCGGCCTGTGCATTTGGACACGAGAATGCACGACCTGTGCATTTGGACACGAGAATGCATGGCCTGTGCAGTTGGACACGAGAATGGGCGGCCTGTGCATTTGGATACGAGAATGCACGGCCTGTGCAGTTGGACACGATAATGCATGGCCTGTGCAGTTGGACACGAGAATGCGCGGCATGTGCAGTTGGACACGAGAATGGGCGGCCTGTGCAGTTGGACACGAGAATGGGCGGTCTGTGCATTTGGACACGAGAATGCGCGGCCTGTGCATTTGGACACGAGAATGCATGGCCTGTGCAGTTGGACACGAGAATGGGCGGCCTGTGCATTTGGACACGAGAATGCACGGCCTGTGCAGTTGGACACGATAATGCATGGCCTGTGCAGTTGGACACGAGAAAGCGGCATGTGCAGTTGGACACGAGAATGGGCGGCCTGTGCAGTTGAACCCGAGAATGGGCGTTCTGTGCATTTGGACACGAGAATGCACGGCCTGTGCAGTTGGGCACGAGAATGCATGGCCTGTGCAGTTGGAGACGAGAATGCGCGGCCTGTGCAGTTGGAAACGAGAATGGGCGGCCAGTGCATTTGGACGCGAGAATGCACGGCCTGTACAGTTGGACACGAGAATGCATGGCCTGTGCAGTTGGACACGAGAATGCACGGCCCGTGCAGTTGGACAAGAGAATTAGTGGCCTGTTTAGTTGGACACGAGAATGCGCGACCTGTGCAGTTGGACACAAAAATACGCGACTTGTGCAGTAGGACACGAGACGCGCGTCCTGTGCAGTTGGACACGAGAATCCATGGCCTGTTTTGTTGGACACGAAAATGCTTGGCCTGTGCATTTGGACTCGAGAATGCGCGGCTCGTGCAGTTGGACACGAGAATCCATGGTCTGTGCTGTTGGACACGAGAATACGCGACCTGTGCAGTTGGACACGAGAATGCGTGACCTGTGCAATGGACACGAGAATGGACGGCCTGTGCATTTGGACACGAGAATGCACGGCCTGTGCATTAGGACACGAGAATGCATGGCCTGTGCAGTTGGACACAAGAATGCGCGGCATGTGCAGTTGGACACGAGAATGCGCGGCCTGTGCAGTTGGACAAGAGAATTAGCGGCCTGTGCAGTTGCACACGAGAATGGGCGGCCTGTGCATTTGGACACGAGAATGGGCGGCCTGTGCATTTGGACACGAGAATGCACGGCCTGTGCATTTGGACACGAGAATGCATGGCCTGTGCAGTTGGACACGTGAATGCGCGGCATGTGCTGTTGGACACGAGAATGCGCGGCATGTACATTTGGACACGAGAATGGGCGGCCTGTGCATTTGGACACGAGAATGCACGGCCTGTGCATTTGGACACGAGAATGCATGGCCTGTGCAGTTGGACACGAGAATGGGCGCCCTGTGCATTTGGATACGAGAATGCACGGCCTGTGCAGTTGGACACGATAATGCATGGCCTGTGCAGTTGGACACGAGAATGCGCGGCATGTGCAGTTGGACACGAGAATGGGCGGCCTGTGCAGTTGGACACGAGAATGGGCGGTCTGTGCATTTGGACACGAGAATGCACGGCCTGTGCATTTGGACACGAGAATGCACGGCCTGTGCAGTTGGACACGATAATGCATGGCCTGTGCAGTTGGACACGAGAATGCGCGGCATGTGCAGTTGGACACGAGAATGGGCGGCCTGTGCAGTTGAACACGAGAATGGGCGTTCTGTGCAGTTGGACACGATAATGCATGGCCTGTGCAGTTGGACACGAGAATGCGCGGCATGTGCAGTTGGACACGAGAATGGGCGGCCTGTGCAGTTGGACACGAGAATGGGCGGTCTGTGCATTTGGACACGAGAATGCACGGCCTGTGCATTTGGACACGAGAATGCATGGCCTGTGCTGTTGGACACGAGAATGGGCGGCCTGTGCAGTTGGACACGAGAATGGGCGGCCAGTGCATTTGGACGCGAGAATGCACGGCCTGTACAGTTGGACACGAGAATGCGCGCCTGTGCAGTTGGACACGAAAATGCGCGACCTGTGCAGTTGGACACGAGAATGGGCCGCCTGTGCAGTTGGACACGAGAATGCATGGCCTGTGCAGTTGTACACGAGAATGCGCGCCTGTGCAGTTGGACACGAGAATGGGCAGCCTGTGCAGTTGGACATGAGATTGCATGGCCTGTGCAGTTGGACACGTGAAAGCGCGGCATGTGCTGTTGGTCACGAGAATGCGCGGCCTGTGCAGTTGGACAAGAGAATTAGCGGCCTGTGCAGTTGGACACGAGAATGGGCGGCATGTGCAGTTGGACACGAGAATGGGCGGACTGTGCATTTGGACACGAGAATGGGCGGCCAGTGCATTTGGACAAGAGAATGCACGGCCTGTGCATTTGGACACGAGAATGCATAGCCTGTGCAGTTGGACACGAGAATGCGCGGCATGTGCAGTTGGACACGAGAATGCGCGGCCTGTGCAGTTGGACAAGAGAATTAGCGGCCTGTGCAGTTGGACACGAGAATGGGCGGCATGTGCAGTTGAACACGAGAATGGGCGGCCTGTGCATTTGGACACGAGAATGGGCGGCCTGTGCATTTGGACACGAGAATGCACGGCCTGTGCATTTGGACACGAGAATGCATGGCCTGTGCAGTTGGACACGAGAATATATGTCCTGTGCAGTTGGACACGAGAATGCGCGCCTGTGCAGTTAGACACGAGAATGCGCGACCTGTACAGTAGGACACGAGAATGGGCAGCCTGTGCAGTTGGACACGAAAAAGCGAGGTCTGTGAATTTGGACACGAGAATGCGCGGCCTGTGCAGTCGGACACTGAAATGCGTGACCTGTGCAATGGACACGAGAATGGGCGGCTTGTGCATTTGGACACGAAAATGCGCGACTTGTGCAGTTGGACACGAGAATGGGCGGCCTGTGCATTTGGACACGAGAATGCACGGCCTGTGCATTTGGACACGAGAATGCATGGCCTGTGCAGTTGGACACGTAAATGCGCGGCATGTGCAGAAGGACACGAGAATGCGCGGCCTGTGCAGTTGGACAAGAGAATTAGCGGCCTGTGCTGTTGGACACGAGAATGGGCGGCCTGTGCATTTGGACACGAGAATGGGCGGCCTGTGCATTTTGACACGAGAATGCACGACCTGTGCATTTGGACACGAGAATGCATGGCCTGTGCAGTTGGACACGTGAATGCGCGGCATGTGCTGTTGGACACGAGAATGCGCGGCCTGTGCAGTTGGACAAGAGAATTAGCGGCCTGTGCAGTTGGACACGAGAATGGGCGGCATGTGCAGTTGGACACGAGAATGGGCGGCCTGTGCATTTGGACACGAGAATGGGCGGCCTGTGCATTTGGAGACGAGAATGCACGGCCTGTGCATTTGGACACGAGAATGCATGGTCTGTGCAGTTGGACACAAGAATGCGCGGCATGTGCAGTGGACACGAGAATGCGCGGCCTGTGCAGTTGGACAAGAGAATTAGCGGCCTGTGCAGTTGGACACGAGAATGGGCGGCATGTGCAGTTGGACACGAGAATGGGCGGCCTGTGCATTTGGACACGAGAATGGGCGGCCTGTGCATTTGGACACGAGAATGCACGGCCTGTGCATTTGGACACGAGAATGCATGGCCTGTGCAGTTGGACACGAGAATATATGGCCTGTGCAGTTGGACACGAGAATGCGCGCCTGTGCAGTTGGACACGAGAATGCGCGACCTGTACAGTAGGACACGAGAATGGGCAGCCTGTGCATTTGGACACGAAAAAGCGAGGTCTGTGCATTTGGACACGAGAATGCGCGGCCTGTGCAGACGGACACGGGAATGCGTGACCTGTGCAATGGACACGAGAATGGGCGGCCTGTGCATTTGGACACGAGAATGCACGGCCTGTGCAGTTGGACACGATAATGCATGGCCTGTGCAGTTGGACACGAGAATGCGCGACATGTGCAG
Source organism: Lasius fuliginosus (assembly GCA_949152495.1). Lineage (NCBI taxonomy): Eukaryota > Metazoa > Arthropoda > Insecta > Hymenoptera > Formicidae > Lasius > Lasius fuliginosus. Next base: position 17,561,782 of record OX424449.1, on the reverse strand, counting down.
TTGGACACGAGAATGGGCGGCCTGTGCAGTTGGACACGAGAATGGGCGGCCTGTGCATTTGGACACGAGAATGGGCGGCCTGTGCATTTGGACGCGAGAATGCACGGCCTGTGCAGTTGGACACGAGAATGCATGGCCTGTGCAGTTGGACACGAGAATCCATGGCCAGTGCAGATGGACACGAGAATGCGCGCCTGTGCAGTTGGACACGAGAATGCGCGACCTGTGCAGTAGGACACGAGAATGCGTGATTTGTGTAATGGACACGAGAATGGGCGGCCTGTGCAGTTGGATACGAAAATGCGCGACTTGTGCAGTAGGACACGAGAATGGGCGGCCTGTGCATTTGGACACGAGAATGGACGGCCTGTGCATTTGGACACGAGAATGCACGGCCTGTGCATTAGGACACGAGAATGCATGGCCTGTGCAGTTGGACACAAGAATGCGCGGCATGTGCAGTTGGACACGAGAATGCGCGGCCTGTGCAGTTGGACAAGAGATTTAGCGGCCTGTGCAGTTGCACACGAGAATGGGCGGCCTGTGCATTTGGACACGAGAATGGGCAGCCTGTGCATTTAGACACGAGAATGCACGGCCTGTGCATTTGGACACGAGAATGCATGGCCTGTGCAGTTGGACACGTGAATGCGCGGCATGTGCTGTTGGACACGAGAATGCGCGGCCTGTGCATTTGGACACGAGAATGGGCGGCCTGTGCATTTGGACACTAGAATGCACGGCCTGTGCATTTGGACACGAGAATGCACGGCCTGTGCAGTTGGACACGAGAATGGGCGGCCTGTGCATTTGGATACGAGAATGCACGGCCCGTGCAGTTGGACACGATAATGCATGGCCTGTGCAGTTGGACACGAGAATGCGCGGCATGTGCAGTTGGACACGAGAATGGGCGGCCTGTGCAGTTGGACACGAGAATGGGCGGTCTGTGCATTTGGACACGAGAATGCACGGCCTGTGCATTTGGACACGAGAATGCATGGCCTGTGCAGTTGGACACGAGAATTGGCGTCCTGTGCATTTGGACACGAGAATGCACGGCCTGTGCAGTTGGACACGATAATGCATGGCCTGTGCAGTTGGACACGAGAATGCGCGGCATGTGCAGATGGACACGAGAATGCGCGGCCTGTGCAGTTGGACAAGAGAATTAGCGGCCTGTGCTGTTGGACACGAGAATGGGCGGCATGTGCAGTTGGACACGAGAATGGGCGGCCTGTGCATTTGGACACGAGAATGGGCGGCCTGTGCATTTGGACACGAGAATGCAAGGCCTGTGCATTTGGACACGAGAATGCATGGCCTGTGCAGTTGGACACGAGAATATATGGCCTGTGCAGTTGGACACGTAAATGCGCGGCATGTGCAGTTGGGCACGAGAATGCGCGGCCTGTGCAGTTGGACAAGAGAATTAGCGGCCTGTGCATTTGGACACGAGAATTGGCGGCCTGTGCATTTGGACTCGAGAATGGGCGGCCTGTGCATTTGGACACGAGAATGCGCGGCATGTGCAGTTGGACACGAGAATGGGCGGCCTGTGCAGTTGAACACGATAATGGGCGGTCTGTGCATTTGGACACGAGAATGCACGGCCTGTGCAGTTGGACACGAGAATGCATGGCCTGTGCAGTTGGACACGAGAATGCGCGGCCTGTGCAGTTGGACACGAGAATGTGCGGCCAGTGCATTTGGACGCGAGAAAGCACGGCTTGTGCAGTTGGACACGAGAATGCATGGCCTGTGCAGTTGGACACGAGAATGCGCGGCCCGTGCAGTTGGACAAGAGAATTAGTGTCCTGTGTAGTTGGACACGAGAATGTGCGACCTGTGCAGTTGGACACAAAAATACGCGACTTGTGCAGTAGGACACGAGAACGCGCGTCCTGTGCAGTTGGACGCGAGAATCCATGGCCTGTGGTGTTGGACACGAAAATGCGAGGCCTATGCATTTGGACTCCAGAATGCGCGGCACGTGCAGTTGGACACGAGAATCCATGGTCTGTGCAGTTGGACACCAGAATACGCGACCTGTGCAGTTGGACACGAGAATGCGCCGCCTGTGCAGTTGGACAAGAGAATTAGCGGCCTGTGCAGTTGGACACGAGAATGGGCGGCCTGTGCATTTGGACACGAGAATGGGCGGCCTGTGCATTTGGACACGAGAATGCACGGCCTGTGCATTTGGACACGAGAATGCATGGCCTGTGCAGTTGGACACGAGAATGGGCGGCCTGTGCATTTGGACACGAGAATGCACGGCCTGTGCAGTTGGACACGATAATGCATGGCCTGTGCTGTTGGACACGAGAATGCGCGGCATGTGCAGTTGGACACGAGAATGGGCGGCCTGTGCAGTTGAACACGATAATGGGCGGTCTGTGCATTTGGACACGAGAATGCACGGCCTGTGCAGTTGGACACGAGAATGCATGGCCTGTGCAGTTGGACACGAGAATGCGCGGCCTGTGCAGTTGGACACGAGAATGTGCGGCCAGTGCATTTGGACGCGAGAAAGCACGGCCTGTGCAGTTGGACACGAGAATGCATGGCCTGTGCAGTTGGACACGAGAATGTGCGACCTGTGCAGTAGGACACAAAAATACGCGACTTGTGCAGTAGGACACGAGAACGCGCGTCCTGTGCAGTTGGACACGAGAATGCATGGCCTTTGCATTTGGACACGAGAATGCATGGCCTGTGCAGTTGGACACGAGAATATATGGCCTGTGCAGTTGGACACGAGAATGCGCGCCTGTGCAGTTGGACACGAGAATGCGCGACCTGTACAGTATAACACGAGAATGGCAGCCTGTGCAGTTGGACACGAAAAAGCGATGTCTGTGCATTTGGACACGAGAATGCGCGGCCTGTGCAGTCGGACACGGGAATGCGTGACCTGTGCAATGGACACGAGAATGGGCGGCCTGTGCAGTTGGACACGAAAATGCGCGACTTGTGCAGTTGGACACGAGAATGGGCGGCCTGTGCATTTGGACACGAGAATGCACGGCCTGTGCATTTGGACACGAGAATGCATGGCCTGTGCAGTTGGACACGTAAATGCGCGGCATGTGCAGTTGGACACGAGAATGCGCGGCCTGTGCAGTTTCACAAGAGAATTAGCGGCCTGTGCAGTTGGACACGAGAATGAACGGCCTGTGCATTTGGACACGAGAATGGACGGCCTGTGCATTTGGACACGAGAATGCACGGCCTGTGCATTTGGACATGAGAATGCATGGCCTGTGCAGTTGGACACGTGAATGCGCGGCATGTGCTGTTGGACACGAGAATGCGCGGCCTGTGCAGTTGGACAAGAGAATTAGCGGCCTGTGCAGTTGGACACGAGAATGGGCGGCATGTGCAGTTGGACACGAGAATGGGCGGCCTGTGCATTTGGACACGTGAATGGGCGGCCTGTGCATTAGGACACGAGAATGCACGGCCTGTGCATTTGGACACGAGAATGCATGGCCTGTGCAGTTGGACACGAGAATATATGGCCTGTGCAGTTGGACACAAGAATGCGCGCCTGTGCAGTTGCACACGAGAATGCGCGACCTGTACAGTAGGACACGAGAATGGGCAGCCTGTGCAGTTGGACACGAAAAAGCGAGGTCTGTGCATTTGGACACGAGAATGCGCGGCCTGTGCAGTCGGACACGGAAATGAGCGACTTGTGCAGTTGGACACGAGAATGGGCGGCCTGTGCATTTGGACACGAGAATGCACGGCCTGTGCATTTGGACACGAGAATGCATGGCCTGTGCAGTTGGACACGTAAATGCGCGGCATGTGCAGATGGACACGAGAATGCGCGGCCTGTGCAGTTGGACAAGAGAATTAGCGGCCTGTGCTGTTGGACACGAGAATGGGCGGCCTGTGCATTTGGACACGAGAATGGGCGGCCTGTGCATTTTGACACGAGAATGCACGACCTGTGCATTTGGACACGAGAATGCATGGCCTGTGCAGATGGACACGTGAATGCGCGGCATGTGCTGTTGGCTACGAGAATGCGCGGCCTGTGCAGTTGGACAAGAGAATTAGCGGCCTGTGCAGTTGGACACGAGAATGGGCGGCATGTGCAGTTGGACACGAGAATGGGCGGCCTGTGCATTTGGACACGAGAATGGGCGGCCTGTGCATTTGGACACGAGAATGCACGGCCTGTGCATTTGGACACGAGAATGCATGGCATGTGCAGTTGGACACGAGAATGCGCGGCATGTGCAGTGGACACGAGAATGCGCGGCCTGTGCAGTTGGACAAGAGAATTAGCGGCCTGTGCAGTTGGACACGAGAATGGGCGGCATGTGCAGTTGGACACGAGAATGGGCGGCCTGTGCATTTGGACACGAGAATGGGCGGCCTGTGCATTTGGACACGAGAATGCACGGCCTGTGCATTTGGACACGAGAATGCATGGCCTGTGCAGTTGGACACGGGAATATATGGCCTGTGCAGTTGGACACGAGAATGCGCGCCTGTGCAGTTGGACACGAGAATGCGCGACCTGTACAGTAGGACACGAGAATGGGCAGCCTGTGCATTTGGACACGAAAAAGCGAGGTCTGTGCATTTGGACACGAGAATGCGCGGCCTGTGCAGTCGGACACGGGAATGCATGACCTGTGCAATGGACACGAGAATGGGCGGCCTGTGCAGTTGGACACGAAAATGCGCGACTTGTGCAGTTGGACACGAGAATGGGCGGCCTGTGCATTTGGACACGAGAATGCACGGCCTGTGCATTTGGACACGAGAATGCATGGCCTGTGCAGTTGGATACGTAAATGCGCGGCATGTGCAGTTGGACACGAGAATGCGCGACCTGTGCAGTAGGACACGAGAATGGGCAGCCTGTGCAGTTGGACACGAAAAAGCGAGGTCTGTGCATTTGGACACTAGAATGCGCGGCCTGTGCAGTCGGACACGGAAATGCGTGACCTGTGCAATGGACACGAGAATGGGCGGCCTGTGCATTTGGACACGAAAATGCGCGACTTGTGCAGTTGGACACGAGAATGGGCGGCCTGTGCAGTTGGACACGAAAATGCGCGACTTGTGCAGTTGGACACGAGAATGGGCGGCCTGTGCATTTGGACACGAGAATGCACGGCCTGTGCATTTGGACACGAGAATGCATGGCCTGTGCAGTTGGACACGAGAATATATGTCCTGTGCAGTTGGACACGAGAATGCGCGCCTGTGCAGTTAGACACGAGAATGCGCGACCTGTACAGTAGGACACGAGAATGGGCAGCCTGTGCAGTTGGACACGAAAAAGCGAGGTCTGTGCATTTGGACACGAGAATGCGCGGCCTGTGCAGTCGGACACGGGAATGCGTGACCTGTGCAATGGACACGTGAATGGGCGGCATGTGCAGTAGGACACGAAAATGCGCGACTTGTGCAGTTGGACACGAGAATGGGCGGCCTGTGCATTTGGACACGAGAATGCGCGCCTGTGCAGTTGGACACGAGAATGCGCGACCTGTTCAGTTGGACACGAGAATGCGCAGCCTGTGCAGCTGGACAAGAAAAAGCGAGGCCTGTGCATTTGGACACAAGAATGCGCGGCCTGTGCAGTTGGACACGGGAATGCGTGACCTGTGCATTGGACACATGAATGGGCGGCCTGTGCAGTTGGACACGAAAATGCGCGACTTGTGCAGTTGGACACGAGAATGGGCGGCCTGTGCATTTGGATGCGAGAATGCACGGCATGTGCAGTTGGACACGAGAATGCACGGCCCGTGCAGTTGGACAAGAGAATTAGTGGCCTGTTTAGTTGGACACGAGAATGCGCGACCTGTGCAGTTGGACACAAAAATACGCGACTTGTGCAGTAGGACACGAGACGCGCGTCCTGTGCAGTTGGACACGAGAATCCATGGCCTGTTTTGTTGGACACGAAAATGCGAGGCCTGTGTATTTGGACTCGAGAATGCGCGGCTCGTGCAGATGGACACGAGAATACGCGACCTGTGCAGTTGGACACGAGAATGCGTGACCTGTGCAATGGACACGAGAATGGGCGGCCTGTTCAGTTGGACCCGAAAATGCGCGACTTGTGCAGTTGGACACGAGAATGGGCGGCCTGTGCAGTTGGACACGAGAATGGGCGACCAGTGCATTTGGAAGCGAGAATGCACGGCCTATGCAGTTGGACACGTGAATGCACGGCCTGTGCAGTTGGACACGAGAATGCATTGCCTGTGCAGTTGGACACGAGAATGCGCGGCCTGTGCAGTTGGACACGAGAATGCATGGCCTGTGCAGTTGGACACGAGAATGCGCGGCCTGTGCAGTTGGACAAGAGAATTAGCGGCCTGTGAAGTTGGACACGAGAATGCGCGGCCTGTGAAGTTGGACACGAGAATGAGACGCCTGTGCAGTTCGACACGAGAATCCATGGCCTGTGCAGTTGGACACGTGAATGCGCGGCATGTGCTGTTGGACACGAGAATGCGCGGCCTGTGCATTTGGACACGAGAATGGGCGGCCTGTGCATTTGGACACGAGAATGCACGACCTGTGCATTTGGACACGAGAATGCATGGCCTGTGCAGTTGGACACGAGAATGGGCGGCCTGTGCATTTGGATACGAGAATGCACGGCCTGTGCAGTTGGACACGATAATGCATGGCCTGTGCAGTTGGACACGAGAATGCGCGGCATGTGCAGTTGGACACGAGAATGGGCGGCCTGTGCAGTTGGACACGAGAATGGGCGGTCTGTGCATTTGGACACGAGAATGCGCGGCCTGTGCATTTGGACACGAGAATGCATGGCCTGTGCAGTTGGACACGAGAATGGGCGGCCTGTGCATTTGGACACGAGAATGCACGGCCTGTGCAGTTGGACACGATAATGCATGGCCTGTGCAGTTGGACACGAGAAAGCGGCATGTGCAGTTGGACACGAGAATGGGCGGCCTGTGCAGTTGAACCCGAGAATGGGCGTTCTGTGCATTTGGACACGAGAATGCACGGCCTGTGCAGTTGGGCACGAGAATGCATGGCCTGTGCAGTTGGAGACGAGAATGCGCGGCCTGTGCAGTTGGAAACGAGAATGGGCGGCCAGTGCATTTGGACGCGAGAATGCACGGCCTGTACAGTTGGACACGAGAATGCATGGCCTGTGCAGTTGGACACGAGAATGCACGGCCCGTGCAGTTGGACACGAGAATGCGTGACCTGTGCAATGGACACGAGAATGGACGGCCTGTGCATTTGGACACGAGAATGCACGGCCTGTGCATTAGGACACGAGAATGCATGGCCTGTGCAGTTGGACACAAGAATGCGCGGCATGTGCAGTTGGACACGAGAATGCGCGGCCTGTGCAGTTGGACAAGTGAATTAGCGGCCTGTGCAGTTGCACACGAGAATGGGCGGCCTGTGCATTTGGACACGAGAATGCGCGACCTGTGCAGTAGGACACGAGAATGCGTGATTTGTGTAATGGACACGAGAATGGGCGGCCTATGCAGTTGGATACGAAAATGCGCGACTTGTGCAGTAGGACACGAGAATGGGCGGCCTGTGCATTTGGACACGAGAATGGACGGCCTGTGCATTTGGACACGAGAATGCACGGCCTGTGCATTAGGACACGAGAATGCATGGCCTGTGCAGTTGGACACAAGAATGCGCGGCATGTGCAGTTGGACACGAGAATGCGCGGCCTGTGCAGTTGGACAAGAGAATTAGCGGCCTGTGCAGTTGCACACGAGAATGGGCGGCCTGTGCATTTGGACACGAGAATGGGCGGCCTGTGCATTTGGACACGAGAATGCACGGCCTGTGCATTTGGACACGAGAATGCATGGCCTGTGCAGTTGGACACGTGAATGCGCGGCATGTGCTGTTGGACACGAGAATGCGCGGCATGTACATTTGGACACGAGAATGGGCGGCCTGTGCATTTGGACACGAGAATGCACGGCCTGTGCATTTGGACACGAGAATGCATGGCCTGTGCAGTTGGACACGAGAATGGGCGCCCTGTGCATTTGGATACGAGAATGCACGGCCTGTGCAGTTGGACACGATAATGCATGGCCTGTGCAGTTGGACACGAGAATGCGCGGCATGTGCAGTTGGACACGAGAATGGGCGGCCTGTGCAGTTGGACACGAGAATGGACGGTCTGTGCATTTGGACACGAGAATGCACGGCCTGTGCATTTGGACACGAGAATGCACGGCCTGTGCAGTTGGACACGATAATGCATGGCCTGTGCAGTTGGACACGAGAATGCGCGGCATGTGCAGTTGGACACGAGAATGGGCGGCCTGTGCAGTTGAACACGAGAATGGGCGTTCTGTGCAGTTGGACACGATAATGCATGGCCTGTGCAGTTGGACACGAGAATGCGCGGCATGTGCAGTTGGACACGAGAATGGGCGGCCTGTGCAGTTGGACACGAGAATGGGCGGTCTGTGCATTTGGACACGAGAATGCACGGCCTGTGCATTTGGACACGAGAATGCATGGCCTGTGCTGTTGGACACGAGAATGGGCGGCCTGTGCATTTGGACACGAGAATGCACGGCCTGTGCAGTTGGACACGATAATGCATGGCCTGTGCAGTTGGACACGAGAATGCGCGGCATGTGCAGTTGGACACGAGAATGGGCGGCCTGTGCAGTTGAACACGAGAATGGGCGTTCTGTGCATTTGGACACGAGAATGCACGGCCTGTGCAGTTGGGCACGAGAATGCATGGCCTGTGCAGTTGGAGACGAGAATGCGCGGCCTGTGCAGTTGGACACGAGAATGGGCGGCCAGTGCATTTGGACGCGAGAATGCACGGCCTGTACAGTTGGACACGAGAATGCGCGCCTGTGCAGTTGGACACGAAAATGCGCGACCTGTGCAGTTGGACACGAGAATGGGCCGCCTGTGCAGTTGGACACGAGAATGCATGGCCTGTGCAGTTGTACACGAGAATGCGCGCCTGTGCAGTTGGACACGAGAATGGGCAGCCTGTGCAGTTGGACATGAGATTGCATGGCCTGTGCAGTTGGACACGTGAAAGCGCGGCATGTGCTGTTGGTCACGAGAATGCGCGGCCTGTGCAGTTGGACAAGAGAATTAGCGGCCTGAGCAGTTGGACACGAGAATGGGCGGCATGTGCAGTTGGACACGAGAATGGGCGGACTGTGCATTTGGACACGAGAATGGGCGGCCAGTGCATTTGGACAAGAGAATGCACGGCCTGTGCATTTGGACACGAGAATGCATAGCCTGTGCAGTTGGACACGAGAATGCGCGGCATGTGCAGTTGGACACGAGAATGCGCGGCCTGTGCAGTTGGACAAGAGAATTAGCGGCCTGTGCAGTTGGACACGAGAATGGGCGGCATGTGCAGTTGAACACGAGAATGGGCGGCCTGTGCATTTGGACACGAGAATGGGCGGCCTGTGCATTTGGACACGAGAATGCACGGCCTGTGCATTTGGACACGAGAATGCATGGCCTGTGCAGTTGGACACGAGAATATATGTCCTGTGCAGTTGGACACGAGAATGCGCGCCTGTGCAGTTAGACACGAGAATGCGCGACCTGTACAGTAGGACACGAGAATGGGCAGCCTGTGCAGTTGGACACGAAAAAGCGAGGTCTGTGAATTTGGACACGAGAATGCGCGGCCTGTGCAGTCGGACACTGAAATGCGTGACCTGTGCAATGGACACGAGAATGGGCGGCTTGTGCATTTGGACACGAAAATGCGCGACTTGTGCAGTTGGACACGAGAATGGGCGGCCTGTGCATTTGGACACGAGAATGCACGGCCTGTGCATTTGGACACGAGAATGCATGGCCTGTGCAGTTGGACACGTAAATGCGCGGCATGTGCAGAAGGACACGAGAATGCGCGGCCTGTGCAGTTGGACAAGAGAATTAGCGGCCTGTGCTGTTGGACACGAGAATGGGCGGCCTGTGCATTTGGACACGAGAATGGGCGGCCTGTGCATTTTGACACGAGAATGCACGACCTGTGCATTTGGACACGAGAATGCATGGCCTGTGCAGTTGGACACGTGAATGCGCGGCATGTGCTGTTGGACACGAGAATGCGCGGCCTGTGCAGTTGGACAAGAGAATTAGCGGCCTGTGCAGTTGGACACGAGAATGGGCGGCATGTGCAGTTGGACACGAGAATGGGCGGCCTGTGCATTTGGACACGAGAATGGGCGGCCTGTGCATTTGGAGACGAGAATGCACGGCCTGTGCATTTGGACACGAGAATGCATGGTCTGTGCAGTTGGACACAAGAATGCGCGGCATGTGCAGTGGACACGAGAATGCGCGGCCTGTGCAGTTGGACAAGAGAATTAGCGGCCTGTGCAGTTGGACACGAGAATGGGCGGCATGTGCAGTTGGACACGAGAATGGGCGGCCTGTGCATTTGGACACGAGAATGGGCGGCCTGTGCATTTGGACACGAGAATGCACGGCCTGTGCATTTGGACACGAGAATGCATGGCCTGTGCAGTTGGACACGAGAATATATGGCCTGTGCAGTTGGACACGAGAATGCGCGCCTGTGCAGTTGGACACGAGAATGCGCGACCTGTACAGTAGGACACGAGAATGGGCAGCCTGTGCATTTGGACACGAAAAAGCGAGGTCTGTGCATTTGGACACGAGAATGCGCGGCCTGTGCAGACGGACACGGGAATGCGTGACCTGTGCAATGGACACGAGAATGGGCGGCCTGTGCATTTGGACACGAGAATGCACGGCCTGTGCAGTTGGACACGATAATGCATGGCCTGTGCAGTTGGACACGAGAATGCGCGACATGTGCAGTTGGACACGAGAATGGGCGGCCTGTGCAGTTGGACACGAGAATGGGCGGCCTGTGCATTTGGACACGAGAATGGGCGGCCTGTGCATTTGGACGCGAGAATGCACGGCCTGTGCAGTTGGACACGAGAATGCATGGCCTGTGCAGTTGGACACGAGAATCCATGGCCAGTGCAGATGGACACGAGAATGCGCGCCTGTGCAGTTGGACACGAGAATGCGCGACCTGTGCAGTAGGACACGAGAATGCGTGATTTGTGTAATGGACACGAGAATGGGCGGCCTGTGCAGTTGGATACGAAAATGCGCGACTTGTGCAGTAGGACACGAGAATGGGCGGCCTGTGCATTTGGACACGAGAATGGACGGCCTGTGCATTTGGACACGAGAATGCACGGCCTGTGCATTAGGACACGAGAATGCATGGCCTGTGCAGTTGGACACAAGAATGCGCGGCATGTGCAGTTGGACACGAGAATGCGCGGCCTGTGCAGTTGGACAAGAGATTTAGCGGCCTGTGCAGTTGCACACGAGAATGGGCGGCCTGTGCATTTGGACACGAGAATGGGCAGCCTGTGCATTTAGACACGAGAATGCACGGCCTGTGCATTTGGACACGAGAATGCATGGCCTGTGCAGTTGGACACGTGAATGCGCGGCATGTGCTGTTGGACACGAGAATGCGCGGCCTGTGCATTTGGACACGAGAATGGGCGGCCTGTGCATTTGGACACTAGAATGCACGGCCTGTGCATTTGGACACGAGAATGCACGGCCTGTGCAGTTGGACACGAGAATGGGCGGCCTGTGCATTTGGATACGAGAATGCACGGCCCGTGCAGTTGGACACGATAATGCATGGCCTGTGCAGTTGGACACGAGAATGCGCGGCATGTGCAGTTGGACACGAGAATGGGCGGCCTGTGCAGTTGGACACGAGAATGGGCGGTCTGTGCATTTGGACACGAGAATGCACGGCCTGTGCATTTGGACACGAGAATGCATGGCCTGTGCAGTTGGACACGAGAATTGGCGTCCTGTGCATTTGGACACGAGAATGCACGGCCTGTGCAGTTGGACACGATAATGCATGGCCTGTGCAGTTGGACACGAGAATGCGCGGCATGTGCAGATGGACACGAGAATGCGCGGCCTGTGCAGTTGGACAAGAGAATTAGCGGCCTGTGCTGTTGGACACGAGAATGGGCGGCATGTGCAGTTGGACACGAGAATGGGCGGCCTGTGCATTTGGACACGAGAATGGGCGGCCTGTGCATTTGGACACGAGAATGCAAGGCCTGTGCATTTGGACACGAGAATGCATGGCCTGTGCAGTTGGACACGAGAATATATGGCCTGTGCAGTTGGACACGTAAATGCGCGGCATGTGCAGTTGGGCACGAGAATGCGCGGCCTGTGCAGTTGGACAAGAGAATTAGCGGCCTGTGCATTTGGACACGAGAATTGGCGGCCTGTGCATTTGGACTCGAGAATGGGCGGCCTGTGCATTTGGACACGAGAATGCGCGGCATGTGCAGTTGGACACGAGAATGGGCGGCCTGTGCAGTTGAACACGATAATGGGCGGTCTGTGCATTTGGACACGAGAATGCACGGCCTGTGCAGTTGGACACGAGAATGCATGGCCTGTGCAGTTGGACACGAGAATGCGCGGCCTGTGCAGTTGGACACGAGAATGTGCGGCCAGTGCATTTGGACGCGAGAAAGCACGGCTTGTGCAGTTGGACACGAGAATGCATGGCCTGTGCAGTTGGACACGAGAATGCGCGGCCCGTGCAGTTGGACAAGAGAATTAGTGTCCTGTGTAGTTGGACACGAGAATGTGCGACCTGTGCAGTTGGACACAAAAATACGCGACTTGTGCAGTAGGACACGAGAACGCGCGTCCTGTGCAGTTGGACGCGAGAATCCATGGCCTGTGGTGTTGGACACGAAAATGCGAGGCCTATGTATTTGGACTCCAGAATGCGCGGCACGTGCAGTTGGACACGAGAATCCATGGTCTGTGCAGTTGGACACCAGAATACGCGACCTGTGCAGTTGGACACGAGAATGCGCCGCCTGTGCAGTTGGACAAGAGAATTAGCGGCCTGTGCAGTTGGACACGAGAATGGGCGGCCTGTGCATTTGGACACGAGAATGGGCGGCCTGTGCATTTGGACACGAGAATGCACGGCCTGTGCATTTGGACACGAGAATGCATGGCCTGTGCAGTTGGACACGAGAATGGGCGGCCTGTGCATTTGGACACGAGAATGCACGGCCTGTGCAGTTGGACACGATAATGCATGGCCTGTGCTGTTGGACACGAGAATGCGCGGCATGTGCAGTTGGACACGAGAATGGGCGGCCTGTGCAGTTGAACACGATAATGGGCGGTCTGTGCATTTGGACACGAGAATGCACGGCCTGTGCAGTTGGACACGAGAATGCATGGCCTGTGCAGTTGGACACGAGAATGCGCGGCCTGTGCAGTTGGACACGAGAATGTGCGGCCAGTGCATTTGGACGCGAGAAAGCACGGCCTGTGCAGTTGGACACGAGAATGCATGGCCTGTGCAGTTGGACACGAGAATGTGCGACCTGTGCAGTAGGACACAAAAATACGCGACTTGTGCAGTAGGACACGAGAACGCGCGTCCTGTGCAGTTGGACACGAGAATGCATGGCCTTTGCATTTGGACACGAGAATGCATGGCCTGTGCAGTTGGACACGAGAATATATGGCCTGTGCAGTTGGACACGAGAATGCGCGCCTGTGCAGTTGGACACGAGAATGCGCGACCTGTACAGTATAACACGAGAATGGCAGCCTGTGCAGTTGGACACGAAAAAGCGATGTCTGTGCATTTGGACACGAGAATGCGCGGCCTGTGCAGTCGGACACGGGAATGCGTGACCTGTGCAATGGACACGAGAATGGGCGGCCTGTGCAGTTGGACACGAAAATGCGCGACTTGTGCAGTTGGACACGAGAATGGGCGGCCTGTGCATTTGGACACGAGAATGCACGGCCTGTGCATTTGGACACGAGAATGCATGGCCTGTGCAGTTGGACACGTAAATGCGCGGCATGTGCAGTTGGACACGAGAATGCGCGGCCTGTGCAGTTTCACAAGAGAATTAGCGGCCTGTGCAGTTGGACACGAGAATGAACGGCCTGTGCATTTGGACACGAGAATGGACGGCCTGTGCATTTGGACACGAGAATGCACGGCCTGTGCATTTGGACATGAGAATGCATGGCCTGTGCAGTTGGACACGTGAATGCGCGGCATGTGCTGTTGGACACGAGAATGCGCGGCCTGTGCAGTTGGACAAGAGAATTAGCGGCCTGTGCAGTTGGACACGAGAATGGGCGGCATGTGCAGTTGGACACGAGAATGGGCGGCCTGTGCATTTGGACACGTGAATGGGCGGCCTGTGCATTAGGACACGAGAATGCACGGCCTGTGCATTTGGACACGAGAATGCATGGCCTGTGCAGTTGGACACGAGAATATATGGCCTGTGCAGTTGGACACAAGAATGCGCGCCTGTGCAGTTGCACACGAGAATGCGCGACCTGTACAGTAGGACACGAGAATGGGCAGCCTGTGCAGTTGGACACGAAAAAGCGAGGTCTGTGCATTTGGACACGAGAATGCGCGGCCTGTGCAGTCGGACACGGAAATGAGCGACTTGTGCAGTTGGACACGAGAATGGGCGGCCTGTGCATTTGGACACGAGAATGCACGGCCTGTGCATTTGGACACGAGAATGCATGGCCTGTGCAGTTGGACACGTAAATGCGCGGCATGTGCAGATGGACACGAGAATGCGCGGCCTGTGCAGTTGGACAAGAGAATTAGCGGCCTGTGCTGTTGGACACGAGAATGGGCGGCCTGTGCATTTGGACACGAGAATGGGCGGCCTGTGCATTTTGACACGAGAATGCACGACCTGTGCATTTGGACACGAGAATGCATGGCCTGTGCAGATGGACACGTGAATGCGCGGCATGTGCTGTTGGCTACGAGAATGCGCGGCCTGTGCAGTTGGACAAGAGAATTAGCGGCCTGTGCAGTTGGACACGAGAATGGGCGGCATGTGCAGTTGGACACGAGAATGGGCGGCCTGTGCATTTGGACACGAGAATGGGCGGCCTGTGCATTTGGACACGAGAATGCACGGCCTGTGCATTTGGACACGAGAATGCATGGCATGTGCAGTTGGACACGAGAATGCGCGGCATGTGCAGTGGACACGAGAATGCGCGGCCTGTGCAGTTGGACAAGAGAATTAGCGGCCTGTGCAGTTGGACACGAGAATGGGCGGCATGTGCAGTTGGACACGAGAATGGGCGGCCTGTGCATTTGGACACGAGAATGGGCGGCCTGTGCATTTGGACACGAGAATGCACGGCCTGTGCATTTGGACACGAGAATGCATGGCCTGTGCAGTTGGACACGGGAATATATGGCCTGTGCAGTTGGACACGAGAATGCGCGCCTGTGCAGTTGGACACGAGAATGCGCGACCTGTACAGTAGGACACGAGAATGGGCAGCCTATGCATTTGGACACGAAAAAGCGAGGTCTGTGCATTTGGACACGAGAATGCGCGGCCTGTGCAGTCGGACACGGGAATGCATGACCTGTGCAATGGACACGAGAATGGGCGGCCTGTGCAGTTGGACACGAAAATGCGCGACTTGTGCAGTTGGACACGAGAATGGGCGGCCTGTGCATTTGGACACGAGAATGCACGGCCTGTGCATTTGGACACGAGAATGCATGGCCTGTGCAGTTGGATACGTAAATGCGCGGCATGTGCAGTTGGACACGAGAATGCGCGACCTGTGCAGTAGGACACGAGAATGGGCAGCCTGTGCAGTTGGACACGAAAAAGCGAGGTCTGTGCATTTGGACACTAGAATGCGCGGCCTGTGCAGTCGGACACGGAAATGCGTGACCTGTGCAATGGACACGAGAATGGGCGGCCTGTGCATTTGGACACGAAAATGCGCGACTTGTGCAGTTGGACACGAGAATGGGCGGCCTGTGCAGTTGGACACGAAAATGCGCGACTTGTGCAGTTGGACACGAGAATGGGCGGCCTGTGCATTTGGACACGAGAATGCACGGCCTGTGCATTTGGACACGAGAATGCATGGCCTGTGCAGTTGGACACGAGAATATATGTCCTGTGCAGTTGGACACGAGAATGCGCGCCTGTGCAGTTAGACACGAGAATGCGCGACCTGTACAGTAGGACACGAGAATGGGCAGCCTGTGCAGTTGGACACGAAAAAGCGAGGTCTGTGCATTTGGACACGAGAATGCGCGGCCTGTGCAGTCGGACACGGGAATGCGTGACCTGTGCAATGGACACGTGAATGGGCGGCATGTGCAGTAGGACACGAAAATGCGCGACTTGTGCAGTTGGACACGAGAATGGGCGGCCTGTGCATTTGGACACGAGAATGCGCGCCTGTGCAGTTGGACACGAGAATGCGCGACCTGTTCAGTTGGACACGAGAATGCGCAGCCTGTGCAGCTGGACAAGAAAAAGCGAGGCCTGTGCATTTGGACACAAGAATGCGCGGCCTGTGCAGTTGGACACGGGAATGCGTGACCTGTGCATTGGACACATGAATGGGCGGCCTGTGCAGTTGGACACGAAAATGCGCGACTTGTGCAGTTGGACACGAGAATGGGCGGCCTGTGCATTTGGATGCGAGAATGCACGGCATGTGCAGTTGGACACGAGAATGCACGGCCCGTGCAGTTGGACAAGAGAATTAGTGGCCTGTTTAGTTGGACACGAGAATGCGCGACCTGTGCAGTTGGACACAAAAATACGCGACTTGTGCAGTAGGACACGAGACGCGCGTCCTGTGCAGTTGGACACGAGAATCCATGGCCTGTTTTGTTGGACACGAAAATGCGAGGCCTGTGTATTTGGACTCGAGAATGCGCGGCTCGTGCAGATGGACACGAGAATACGCGACCTGTGCAGTTGGACACGAGAATGCGTGACCTGTGCAATGGACACGAGAATGGGCGGCCTGTTCAGTTGGACCCGAAAATGCGCGACTTGTGCAGTTGGACACGAGAATGGGCGGCCTGTGCAGTTGGACACGAGAATGGGCGACCAGTGCATTTGGAAGCGAGAATGCACGGCCTATGCAGTTGGACACGTGAATGCACGGCCTGTGCAGTTGGACACGAGAATGCATTGCCTGTGCAGTTGGACACGAGAATGCGCGGCCTGTGCAGTTGGACACGAGAATGCATGGCCTGTGCAGTTGGACACGAGAATGCGCGGCCTGTGCAGTTGGACAAGAGAATTAGCGGCCTGTGAAGTTGGACACGAGAATGCGCGGCCTGTGAAGTTGGACACGAGAATGAGACGCCTGTGCAGTTCGACACGAGAATCCATGGCCTGTGCAGTTGGACACGTGAATGCGCGGCATGTGCTGTTGGACACGAGAATGCGCGGCCTGTGCATTTGGACACGAGAATGGGCGGCCTGTGCATTTGGACACGAGAATGCACGACCTGTGCATTTGGACACGAGAATGCATGGCCTGTGCAGTTGGACACGAGAATGGGCGGCCTGTGCATTTGGATACGAGAATGCACGGCCTGTGCAGTTGGACACGATAATGCATGGCCTGTGCAGTTGGACACGAGAATGCGCGGCATGTGCAGTTGGACACGAGAATGGGCGGCCTGTGCAGTTGGACACGAGAATGGGCGGTCTGTGCATTTGGACACGAGAATGCGCGGCCTGTGCATTTGGACACGAGAATGCATGGCCTGTGCAGTTGGACACGAGAATGGGCGGCCTGTGCATTTGGACACGAGAATGCACGGCCTGTGCAGTTGGACACGATAATGCATGGCCTGTGCAGTTGGACACGAGAAAGCGGCATGTGCAGTTGGACACGAGAATGGGCGGCCTGTGCAGTTGAACCCGAGAATGGGCGTTCTGTGCATTTGGACACGAGAATGCACGGCCTGTGCAGTTGGGCACGAGAATGCATGGCCTGTGCAGTTGGAGACGAGAATGCGCGGCCTGTGCAGTTGGAAACGAGAATGGGCGGCCAGTGCATTTGGACGCGAGAATGCACGGCCTGTACAGTTGGACACGAGAATGCATGGCCTGTGCAGTTGGACACGAGAATGCACGGCCCGTGCAGTTGGACACGAGAATGCGTGACCTGTGCAATGGACACGAGAATGGACGGCCTGTGCATTTGGACACGAGAATGCACGGCCTGTGCATTAGGACACGAGAATGCATGGCCTGTGCAGTTGGACACAAGAATGCGCGGCATGTGCAGTTGGACACGAGAATGCGCGGCCTGTGCAGTTGGACAAGTGAATTAGCGGCCTGTGCAGTTGCACACGAGAATGGGCGGCCTGTGCATTTGGACACGAGAATGCGCGACCTGTGCAGTAGGACACGAGAATGCGTGATTTGTGTAATGGACACGAGAATGGGCGGCCTATGCAGTTGGATACGAAAATGCGCGACTTGTGCAGTAGGACACGAGAATGGGCGGCCTGTGCATTTGGACACGAGAATGGACGGCCTGTGCATTTGGACACGAGAATGCACGGCCTGTGCATTAGGACACGAGAATGCATGGCCTGTGCAGTTGGACACAAGAATGCGCGGCATGTGCAGTTGGACACGAGAATGCGCGGCCTGTGCAGTTGGACAAGAGAATTAGCGGCCTGTGCAGTTGCACACGAGAATGGGCGGCCTGTGCATTTGGACACGAGAATGGGCGGCCTGTGCATTTGGACACGAGAATGCACGGCCTGTGCATTTGGACACGAGAATGCATGGCCTGTGCAGTTGGACACGTGAATGCGCGGCATGTGCTGTTGGACACGAGAATGCGCGGCATGTACATTTGGACACGAGAATGGGCGGCCTGTGCATTTGGACACGAGAATGCACGGCCTGTGCATTTGGACACGAGAATGCATGGCCTGTGCAGTTGGACACGAGAATGGGCGCCCTGTGCATTTGGATACGAGAATGCACGGCCTGTGCAGTTGGACACGATAATGCATGGCCTGTGCAGTTGGACACGAGAATGCGCGGCATGTGCAGTTGGACACGAGAATGGGCGGCCTGTGCAGTTGGACACGAGAATGGGCGGTCTGTGCATTTGGACACGAGAATGCACGGCCTGTGCATTTGGACACGAGAATGCACGGCCTGTGCAGTTGGACACGATAATGCATGGCCTGTGCAGTTGGACACGAGAATGCGCGGCATGTGCAGTTGGACACGAGAATGGGCGGCCTGTGCAGTTGAACACGAGAATGGGCGTTCTGTGCAGTTGGACACGATAATGCATGGCCTGTGCAGTTGGACACGAGAATGCGCGGCATGTGCAGTTGGACACGAGAATGGGCGGCCTGTGCAGTTGGACACGAGAATGGGCGGTCTGTGCATTTGGACACGAGAATGCACGGCCTGTGCATTTGGACACGAGAATGCATGGCCTGTGCTGTTGGACACGAGAATGGGCGGCCTGTGCATTTGGACACGAGAATGCACGGCCTGTGCAGTTGGACACGATAATGCATGGCCTGTGCAGTTGGACACGAGAATGCGCGGCATGTGCAGTTGGACACGAGAATGGGCGGCCTGTGCAGTTGAACACGAGAATGGGCGTTCTGTGCATTTGGACACGAGAATGCACGGCCTGTGCAGTTGGGCACGAGAATGCATGGCCTGTGCAGTTGGAGACGAGAATGCGCGGCCTGTGCAGTTGGACACGAGAATGGGCGGCCAGTGCATTTGGACGCGAGAATGCACGGCCTGTACAGTTGGACACGAGAATGCGCGCCTGTGCAGTTGGACACGAAAATGCGCGACCTGTGCAGTTGGACACGAGAATGGGCCGCCTGTGCAGTTGGACACGAGAATGCATGGCCTGTGCAGTTGTACACGAGAATGCGCGCCTGTGCAGTTGGACACGAGAATGGGCAGCCTGTGCAGTTGGACATGAGATTGCATGGCCTGTGCAGTTGGACACGTGAAAGCGCGGCATGTGCTGTTGGTCACGAGAATGCGCGGCCTGTGCAGTTGGACAAGAGAATTAGCGGCCTGAGCAGTTGGACACGAGAATGGGCGGCATGTGCAGTTGGACACGAGAATGGGCGGACTGTGCATTTGGACACGAGAATGGGCGGCCAGTGCATTTGGACAAGAGAATGCACGGCCTGTGCATTTGGACACGAGAATGCATAGCCTGTGCAGTTGGACACGAGAATGCGCGGCATGTGCAGTTGGACACGAGAATGCGCGGCCTGTGCAGTTGGACAAGAGAATTAGCGGCCTGTGCAGTTGGACACGAGAATGGGCGGCATGTGCAGTTGAACACGAGAATGGGCGGCCTGTGCATTTGGACACGAGAATGGGCGGCCTGTGCATTTGGACACGAGAATGCACGGCCTGTGCATTTGGACACGAGAATGCATGGCCTGTGCAGTTGGACACGAGAATATATGTCCTGTGCAGTTGGACACGAGAATGCGCGCCTGTGCAGTTAGACACGAGAATGCGCGACCTGTACAGTAGGACACGAGAATGGGCAGCCTGTGCAGTTGGACACGAAAAAGCGAGGTCTGTGAATTTGGACACGAGAATGCGCGGCCTGTGCAGTCGGACACTGAAATGCGTGACCTGTGCAATGGACACGAGAATGGGCGGCTTGTGCATTTGGACACGAAAATGCGCGACTTGTGCAGTTGGACACGAGAATGGGCGGCCTGTGCATTTGGACACGAGAATGCACGGCCTGTGCATTTGGACACGAGAATGCATGGCCTGTGCAGTTGGACACGTAAATGCGCGGCATGTGCAGAAGGACACGAGAATGCGCGGCCTGTGCAGTTGGACAAGAGAATTAGCGGCCTGTGCTGTTGGACACGAGAATGGGCGGCCTGTGCATTTGGACACGAGAATGGGCGGCCTGTGCATTTTGACACGAGAATGCACGACCTGTGCATTTGGACACGAGAATGCATGGCCTGTGCAGTTGGACACGTGAATGCGCGGCATGTGCAGTTGGACACGAGAATGCGCGGCCTGTGCAGTTGGACAAGAGAATTAGCGGCCTGTGCAGTTGGACACGAGAATGGGCGGCATGTGCAGTTGGACACGAGAATGGGCGGCCTGTGCATTTGGACACGAGAATGGGCGGCCTGTGCATTTGGAGACGAGAATGCACGGCCTGTGCATTTGGACACGAGAATGCATGGTCTGTGCAGTTGGACACAAGAATGCGCGGCATGTGCAGTGGACACGAGAATGCGCGGCCTGTGCAGTTGGACAAGAGAATTAGCGGCCTGTGCAGTTGGACACGAGAATGGGCGGCATGTGCAGTTGGACACGAGAATGGGCGGCCTGTGCATTTGGACACGAGAATGGGCGGCCTGTGCATTTGGACACGAGAATGCACGGCCTGTGCATTTGGACACGAGAATGCATGGCCTGTGCAGTTGGACACGAGAATATATGGCCTGTGCAGTTGGACACGAGAATGCGCGCCTGTGCAGTTGGACACGAGAATGCGCGACCTGTACAGTAGGACACGAGAATGGGCAGCCTGTGCATTTGGACACGAAAAAGCGAGGTCTGTGCATTTGGACACGAGAATGCGCGGCCTGTGCAGACGGACACGGGAATGCGTGACCTGTGCAATGGACACGAGAATGGGCGGCCTGTGCATTTGGACACGAGAATGCACCGCCTGTGCAGTTGGACACGATAATGCATGGCCTGTGCAGTTGGACACGAGAATGCGCGACATGTGCAGTTGGACACGAGAATGGGCGGCCTGTGCAGTTGGACACGAGAATGGGCGGCCTGTGCATTTGGACACGAGAATGGGCGGCCTGTGCATTTGGACGCGAGAATGCACGGCCTGTGCAGTTGGACACGAGAATGCATGGCCTGTGCAGTTGGACACGAGAATCCATGGCCAGTGCAGATGGACACGAGAATGCGCGCCTGTGCAGTTGGACACGAGAATGCGCGACCTGTGCAGTAGGACACGAGAATGCGTGATTTGTGTAATGGACACGAGAATGGGCGGCCTGTGCAGTTGGATACGAAAATGCGCGACTTGTGCAGTAGGACACGAGAATGGGCGGCCTGTGCATTTGGACACGAGAATGGACGGCCTGTGCATTTGGACACGAGAATGCACGGCCTGTGCATTAGGACACGAGAATGCATGGCCTGTGCAGTTGGACACAAGAATGCGCGGCATGTGCAGTTGGACACGAGAATGCGCGGCCTGTGCAGTTGGACAAGAGATTTAGCGGCCTGTGCAGTTGCACACGAGAATGGGCGGCCTGTGCATTTGGACACGAGAATGGGCAGCCTGTGCATTTAGACACGAGAATGCACGGCCTGTGCATTTGGACACGAGAATGCATGGCCTGTGCAGTTGGACACGTGAATGCGCGGCATGTGCTGTTGGACACGAGAATGCGCGGCCTGTGCATTTGGACACGAGAATGGGCGGCCTGTGCATTTGGACACTAGAATGCACGGCCTGTGCATTTGGACACGAGAATGCACGGCCTGTGCAGTTGGACACGAGAATGGGCGGCCTGTGCATTTGGATACGAGAATGCACGGCCCGTGCAGTTGGACACGATAATGCATGGCCTGTGCAGTTGGACACGAGAATGCGCGGCATGTGCAGTTGGACACGAGAATGGGCGGCCTGTGCAGTTGGACACGAGAATGGGCGGTCTGTGCATTTGGACACGAGAATGCACGGCCTGTGCATTTGGACACGAGAATGCATGGCCTGTGCAGTTGGACACGAGAATTGGCGTCCTGTGCATTTGGACACGAGAATGCACGGCCTGTGCAGTTGGACACGATAATGCATGGCCTGTGCAGTTGGACACGAGAATGCGCGGCATGTGCAGATGGACACGAGAATGCGCGGCCTGTGCAGTTGGACAAGAGAATTAGCGGCCTGTGCTGTTGGACACGAGAATGGGCGGCATGTGCAGTTGGACACGAGAATGGGCGGCCTGTGCATTTGGACACGAGAATGGGCGGCCTGTGCATTTGGACACGAGAATGCAAGGCCTGTGCATTTGGACACGAGAATGCATGGCCTGTGCAGTTGGACACGAGAATATATGGCCTGTGCAGTTGGACACGAGAATGCGCGCCAGTGCAGTTGGACACGAGAATGCGCGACCTGTACAATAGGATACGAGAATGGCAGCCTGTGCAGTTGGACACGAAAAAGCGAGGTCTGTGCATTTGGACACGAGAATATGCGGCCTGTGCAGTCGGACACGAGAATGCACGGCCTGTGCATTTGGACACGAGAATGCATGGCCTGTGCAGTTGGACACGTAAATGCGCGGCATGTGCAGTTGGACACGAGAATGCGCGGCCTGTGCAGTTGGACAAGAGAATTAGCGGCCTGTGCAGTTGGACACGAGAATGGGCGGTCTGTGCATTTGGACACGAGAAAGGGCGGCCTGTGCATTTGGACGCGAGAATGCACGTCCTGTGCAGTTGGACACGAGAATGCATGGCCTGTGCAGTTGGACACGAGAATCCATGGCCAGTGCAGATGGACACGAGAATGCGCGCCTGTGCAGTTGGACACGAGAATGCGCGACCTGTGCAGTAGGACACGAGAATGCGTGATTTGTGTAATGAACACGAGAATGGGCGGCCTGTGCAGTTGGATACGAAAATGGGCGACTTGTGCAGTAGGACACGAGAATGGGCGGCCTGTGAATTTGGACACGAGAATGGACGGCCTGTGCATTTGGACACGAGAATGCACGGCCTGTGCATTTGGACACGAGAATGCGCGGCCTGTGCAGTTGGACACGGGAATGCGTGACCTGTGCAATGGACACGTGAATGGGCGGCCTGTGCAGTTGGACACGAAAATGCGCGACTTGTGCTGTTGGACACGAGAATGGGCGGCCTGTGCAGTTGGACACGAGAATGGGCGGCCAGTGCATTTGGACGCGAGAAGGCATGGCCTGTGCAGTTGGACACGAGAATGCGCGGCATGAGCAGTTGGACACGAGAATGCGCGGCCTGTGCAGTTGGACAAGAGAATTAGCGGCCTGTGCAGTTGGACACGAAAATGGGCTGCCTGTGCAGATGGACACGAGAATGGGCGGCCTGTGCATTTGGACACGAGAATGCACGGCCTGTGCAGTTGGACACGATAATGCATGGCCTATGCAGTTGGACACGAGAATGCGCGACATGTGCAGTTGGACACGAGAATGGGCGGCCTGTGCAGTTGGTCACGAGAATGGGCGGTCTGTGCATTTGGACACGAGAATGGGCGGCCTGTGCATTTGGACGCGAGAATGCACGGCCTGTGCAGTTGGACACGAGAATGCATGGCCTGTGCAGTTGGACACGAGAATGCGTGATTTGTGTAATGGACACGAGAATGGGCGGCCTGTGCAGTTGGATACGAAAATGCGCGACTTGTGCAGTAGGACACGAGAATGGGCGGCCTGTGCATTTGGACACGAGAACGGACGGCCTGTGCATTTGGACACGAGAATGCGTGATTTGTGTAATGGACACGAGAATGGGCGGCCTGTGCAGTTGGATACGAAAATGCGCGACTTGTGCAGTAGGACACGAGAATGGGCGGCCTGTGCATTTGGACACGAGAATGGACGGCCTGTGCATTTGGACACGAGAATGCACGGCCTGTGCATTAGGACACGAGAATGCACGGCCTGTGCATTTGGACACGAGAATGCGCGGCATGTGGTGTTGGACACGAGAATGCGCGGCCTGTGCAGTTGGACAAGAGAATGGGCGGCATTTGCAGCTGGACACGAGAATGGGCGGCCTGTGCATTTTGACACGAGGATTGGCGGCCTGTGCATTTGGACACGAGAATGCACGGCCTGTGCATTTGGACACGAGAATGCATGGCCTGTGCAGTTGGACACGAGAATATATGGCCTGTGCAGTTGGACACGAGAATGCGTGATTTGTGTAATGGACACGAGAATGGGCGGCCTGTGCAGTTGGATACGAAAATGCGCGACTTGTGCAGTAGGACACGAGAATGGGCGGCCTGTGCATTTGGACACGAGAATGGACGGCCTGTGCATTTGGACACGAGAATGCACGGCCTGTGCATTAGGACACGAGAATGCACGGCCTGTGCATTTGGACACGAGAATGCGCGGCATGTGGTGTTGGACACGAGAATGCGCGGCCTGTGCAGTTGGACAAGAGAATTAGCGGCCTGTGCAGTTGGACACGAGAATGGGCGGCATTTGCAGCTGGACACGAGAATGGGCGGCCTGTGCATTTTGACACGAGGATTGGCGGCCTGTGCATTTGGACACGAGAATGCACGGCCTGTGCATTTGGACACGAGAATGCATGGCCTGTGCAGTTGGACACGAGAATATATGGCCTGTGCAGTTGGACACGAGAATGCGCGCCTGTGCAGTTGGACACGAGAATGCGCGACCTGTACAGTAGGACACGAGAATGGGCAGCCTGTGCAGATGGACACGAAAAAGCGAGGTCTGTGCATTTGGACACGAGAATGCGCGGCCTGTGCAGTCGGACACGGGAATGCGTGACCTGTGCAATGGACACGGAATGGGCAGCCTGTGCAGTTGGACACGAAAATGCGCGACTTGTGCAGTTGGACACGAGAATGGGCGGCCTGTGCATTTGGACACGAGAATGCACGGCCTGTGCAGTTGGACACGAGAATGCGCGCCTGTGCAGTTGGACACGAGAATGCGCGACCTGTACAGTAGGACACGAGAATGGGCGGCATGTGCAGTTGGACACGAGAATGGGCGGCCTGTGCATTTGGACACGAGAATGGGCGGCCTGTGCATTTGGACACGAGAATGCACGGCCTGTGCATTTGGACACGAGAATGCATGGCCTGTGCAGTTGGACACGAGAATGCGCGGCATGTGCAGTTGGACACGAGAATGCGCGGCCTGTGCAGTTGGACAAGAGAATTAGCGGCCTGTGCAGTTGGACACGAGAATGGGCGGCCTGTGCATTTGGACACGAGAATGGGCGGCCTGTGCATTTGGACACGAGAATGCACGGCCTGGGCATTTGGACACGAGAATGCATGGCCTGTGCAGTTGGACACGTGAATGCGCGGCATGTGCTGTTGGACACGAGATTGCGCGGCCTGTGCATTTGGAAACGAGAATGGACGGCCTGTGCATTTGGACACGAGAATGCACGGCCTGTGCATTTGGACACGAGAATGCACGGCCTGTGCATTTGGACACGAGAATGCATGGCCTGTGCAGTTGGACACGAGAATGCGCGGCATGTGCAGTTGGACACGAGAATGCGCGGCCTGTGCAGTTGGACAAGAGAATTAGCGGCCTGTGCAGTTGGACACGAGAATGGGCGGCATGTGCAGTTGGACACGAGAATGGGCGGCCTGTGCATTTGGACACGAGAATGGGCGGCCTGTGCATTTGGACACGAGAATGCACGGCCTGTGCATTTGGACACGAGAATTCATGGCCTGTGCAGTTGGACACGAGAATATATGGCCTGTGCAGTTGAACTCGAGAATGCGCGCCTGTGCAGTTTGACACGAGAATGCGCGACCTGTACAGTAGGACACGAGAATGGCAGCCTGTGCAGTTGGACACGAAAAAGCGAGGTCTGTGCATTTGGACACGAGAATGCGCGGCCTGTGCAGTCGGACACGGGAATGGGTGACCTGTGCAATGGACACGAGAATGGGCGGCCTGTGCAGTTGGACACGAAAATGCGCGACTTGTGCAGTTGGACACGAGAATGGGCGGCCTGTGCATTTGGACACGAGAATGGGCGGCCTGTGCAGTTGGACACGAGAATGGGCTGTCTGTGCATTTGGACACGAGAATGGGAGCCTGTGCATTTGGACGCGAGAATGCACGGCCTGTGCAGTTGGACACGAGAATGCATGGCCTGTGCAGTTGGACACGAGAATCCATGGCCAGTGCAGTTGGACACGAGAATGCGCGCCTGTGCAGTTGGACACGAGAATGCGCGACCTGTGCAGTAGGACACGAGAATGCGTGATTTGTGTAATGGACACGAGAATGGGCGGCCTGTGCAGTTGGATACGAAAATGCGCGACTTGTGCAGTTGGACACGAGAATGGGCGGCCTGTGCATTTGGACACGAGAATGGACGGCCTGTGCATTTGGACACGAGAATGCACGGCCTGTTCATTAGGACACGAGAATGCATGGCCTGTGCAGTTGGACACGAGAATGCGCGGCATGTGCAGTTGGACACGAGAATGCGCAGCCTGTGCAGTTGGACATGAGAATTAGCGGCCTGTGCAGTTGGACACGAGAATGGGCGGCCTGTGCATTTGGACACGAGAATGGGCGGCCTGTGCATTTGGACACGAGAATGCACGGCCTCGGCATTTGGACACGAGAATGCATGGCCTGTGCAGTTGGACACGTGAATGCGCGGCATGTGCTGTTGGACACGAGATTGCGCGGCCTGTGCATTTGGAAACGAGAATGGACGGCCTGTGCATTTGGACACGAGAATGCACGGCCTGTGCATTTGGACACGAGAATGCATGGCCTGTGCAGTTGGACACGAGAATGGGCGGCCTGTGCATTTGGACACGAAAAAGCGAGGTCTGTGCATTTGGACACGAGAATGCGCGGCCTGTGCAGTTGGACAAGAGAATTAGCGGCCTGTGCAGTTGGACACGAGAATGGGCGGCATGTGCAGTTGGACACGAGAATGGGCGGCCTGTGCATTCGGACACGAGAATGGGCGGCCTGTGCATTTGGACACGAGAATGCATGGCCTTTGCATTTGGACACGAGAATGCATGGCCTGTGCAGTTGGACACGAGAATATATGGCCTGTGCAGTTGGACACGAGAATGCGCGCCGTGCAGTTGGACACGAGAATGCGCGACCTGTACAGTAGGACACGAGAATGGGCGGCATGTGCAGTTGGACACGAGAATGGGCGGCCTGTGCATTTGGACACGAGAATGGGCGGCCTGTGCATTTGGACACGAGAATGCACGGCCTGTGCATTTGCACACGAGAATGCATGGCCTGTGCAGTTGGACACGAGAATGCGCGGCATGTGCAGTTGGACACGAGAATGCGCGGCCTGTGCAGTTGGACAAGAGAATTAGCGGCCTGTGCAGTTGGACACGAGAATGGGCGGCATGTGCAGTTGGACACGAGAATGGGCGGCCTGTGCATTTGGACACGAGAATGGGCGGTCTGTGCATTTGGACACGAGAATGCACGGCCTGTGCATTTGGACACGAGAATGCATGGCCTGTGCAGTTGGACACGAGAATATATGGCCTGTGCAGTTGAACTCGAGAATGCGCGCCTGTGCAGTTTGACACGAGAATGCGTGATTTGTGTAATGGACACGTAAATGCGCGACATGTGCAGTTGGACACGAGAATGCGCGGCCTGTGCAGTTGGGCAAGAGAATTAGCGGCCTGTGCAGTTGGACACGAGAATGGGCGGCCTGTGCATTTGGACACGAGAATGGGCGGCCTGTGCATTTGGACACGAGAATGCACGGCCTGTGCATTTGGACACGCGAATGCATGGCCTGTGCAGTTGGACACGTGAATGCGCGGCATGTGCTGTTGGACACGAGAATGCGCGGCCTGTGCAGTTGGACAAGAGAACTAGCGGCCTGTGCAGTTGGACACGAGAATGGGCGGCATGTGCAGTTGGACACGAGAATGGGCGGCCTGTGCATTTGGACACGAGAATGGGCGGCCTGTGCATTTGGACACGAGAATGCACGGCCTGTGCATTTGGACACGAGAATGCATGGCCTGTGCAGTTGGACACGAGAATGCGCGGCATGTGCAGTTGGACACGAGAATGCGCGGCCTGTGCAGTTGGACAAGAGAATTAGCGGCCTGTGCAGTTGGACACGAAAATGGGCGGCATGTGCTGTTGGACACGAGAATGCGCGGCCTGTGCAGTTGGACAAGAGAACTAGCGGCCTGTGCAGTTGGACACGAGAATGGGCGGCATGTGCAGTTGGACACGAGAATGGGCGGCCTGTGCATTTGGACACGAGAATGGGCGGCCTGTGCATTTGGACACGAGAATGCACGGCCTGTGCATTTGGACACGAGAATGCATGGCCTGTGCAGTTGGACACGAGAATACGCGGCATGTGCAGTTGGACACGAGAATGCGCGGCCTGTGCAGTTGGACAAGAGAATTAGCGGCCTGTGCAGTTGGACACGAAAATGGGCGGCATGTGCAGTTGGACACGAGAATGGGCGGCCTGTGCATTTGGACACGAGAATGCACGGCCTGTGCAGTTGGATACGAAAATGCGCGACTTGTGCAGTTGGACACGAGAATGGGCGGCCTGTGCATTTGGACACCAGAATGGACGGCCTGTGCATTTGGACACGAGAATGCACGGCCTGTGCATTTGGACACGAGAATGCCAGGCCTGTGCAGTTGGACACGAGGATGCGCGGCATGTGCAGTTGGACACGAGAATGCGCGGCCTGTGCAGTTGGACAAGAGAATTAGCGGCCTGTGCAGTTGGACACGAGAATGGGCGGCCTGTGCATTTGGACACGAGAATGCACGGCCTGTGCAGTTGGACACGAGAATGGGCGGCTTGTGCAGTTGGACACGAGAATGGGCGACCAGTGCAGTTGGACACGAGAATGCGGCCTGTGCAGTTGGACACGAGAATGCATGGCCTGTGCAGTTGGACACGAGAATGCTCGCCTGTGCAGTTGGACACGAGAATGCGCGACCTGTGCAGTTGGACGCGAGAATGGGCAGCCTGTGCAGTTGGACACGAAAATGCGCGACTTGTGCAGTTGGACACGAGAATGGGCGGCCTGTGCATTTGGACACGAGAATGCGCGGCATGTGCAGTTGGACACGAGAATGCGCGGCCTGTGCAGTTGGACAAGAGAATTAGCGGCCTGTGCAGTTGGTCACGAGAATGGGCTGCCTGTGCAGTTGGACACGAGAATGGGCGGCCTGTGCATTTGGACACGATAATGCACGGCCTGTGCAGTTGGACACGAGAATGCTCGCCTGTGCAGTTGGACACGAGAATGCGCGACCTGTGCAGTTGGACACGAGAATGGGCAGCCTGTGCAGTTGGACACGAAAATGGGCTGCCTGTGCAGATGGACACGAGAATGGGCGGCCTGTGCATTTGGACACGAGAATGCACGGCCTGTGCAGTTGGACACGATAATGCATGGCCTGTGCAGTTGGACACGAGAATGCGCGACATGTGCAGTTGGACACGAGAATGGGCGGCCTGTGCAGTTGGACACGAGAATGGGCGGTCTGTGCATTTGGACACGAGAATGGGCGGCCTGTGCATTTGGACGCGAGAATGCACGGCCTGTGCAGTTGGACACGAGAATGCATGGCCTGTGCAGTTGGACACGAGAATCCATGGCCAGTGCAGATGGACACGAGAATGCGCGCCTGTGCAGTTGGACACGAGAATGCGCGACCTGTGCAGTAGGCCACGAGAATGCGTGATTTGTGTAATGGACACGAGAATGGGCGGCATGTGCAGTTGGATACGAAAATGCGCGACTTGTGCAGTAGGACACGAGAATGGGCGCCTGTGCATTTGGACACGAGAATGGACGGCCTGTGCATTTGGACACGAGAATGCACGGCCTGTGCATTAGGACACGAGAATGCATGGCCTGTGCAGTTGGACACAAGAATGCGCGGCATGTGCAGTTGGACACGAGAATGCGCGGCCTGTGCAGTTGGACAAGAGAATTAGCGGCCTGTGCAGTTGCACACGAAAATGGGCGGCCTGTGCATTTGGATACGAGAATGGGCGGCCTGTGCATTTGGACACGAGAATGCACGGCCTGTGCATTTGGACACGAGAATGCATGGCCTGTGCAGTTGGACACGAGAATGCACGCCCCGTGCAGTTGGACAAGAGAATTAGTGGCCTGTTTAGTTGGACACGAGAATGCGCGACCTGTGCAGTTGGACACAAAAATACGCGACTTGTGCAGTAGGACACGAGACGCGCGTCCTGTGCAGTTGGACTCGAGAATCCATGACCTGTTTTGTTGGACACGAAAAAGCGAGGCCTGTGCATTTGGACTCGAGAATGCGCGGCTCGTGCAGTTGGACACGAGAATCCATGGTCTGTGCAGTTGGACACGAGAATACGCGACCTGTGCAGTTGGACACGAGAATGCGTGACCTGTGCAATGGACACGAGAATGGGCGGCCTGTTTAGTTGGACACGAAAATGCGCGACTTGTGCAGTTGGACACGAGATTGGGCGGCCTGTGCAGTTGGACACGAGAATGGGCGACCATTGCATTTGGAAGCGAGAATGCACGGCCTGTGCAGTTGGACACGTGAATGCACGGCCTGTGCAGTTGGACACGAGAATGCATTGCCTGTGCAGTTGGACACGAGAATGCGGGGCCTGTGCAGTTGGACACGAGAATGCATGGCCTGTGCAGTTGGACACGAGAATGCGCGGCCTGTGCAGTTGGACAAGAGAATTAGCGGCCTGTGAAGTTGGACACGAGAATACGCGGCCTGTGAAGTTGGACACGAGAATGAGCCGCCTGTGCAGTTCGACACGAGAATGCATGGCCTGTGCAGTTGGACACGTGAATGCGCGGCATGTGCTGTTGGACACGAGAATGCGCGGCCTGTGCATTTGGACACGAGAATGGGCGGCCTGTGCATTTGGACACGAGAATGCACGGCCTGTGCATTTGGACACGAGAATGCATGGCCTGTGCAGTTGGACACGAGAATGGGCGGCCTGTGCATTTGGATACGAGAATGCACGGCCTGTGCAGTTGGACACGAGAATGCATGACCTGTGCAGTTGGACACGTAAATGCGCGGCATGTGCATTTGGATACGAGAATGCACGGCCTGTGCAGTTGGACAAGAGAACTAGCGGCCTGTGCAGTTGGACACGAGAATGGGCGGCCTGTGCATTTGGACACGAGAATGCATGGCCTGTGCAGTTGGACACGTGAATGCGCGGCATGTGCTGTTGGACACGAGAATGCGCGGCCTGTGCAGTTGGACAAGAGAATTAGCGGCCTGTGCAGTTGGACACGAGAATGGGCGGCATGTGCAGTTGGACACGAGAATGGGCGGCCTGTGCATTTGGACACGAGAATGGGCGGCCTGTGCATTAGGACACGAGAATGCACGGTCTGTGCATTTGGACACGAGAATGCATGGCCTGTGCAGTTGGACACGAGAATGCGCGACATGTGCAGCTGGACACGAGAATGTGCGGCCTGTGCAGTTGGACAAGAGAATTAGCGGCCTGTGCAGTTGGACACGAAAATGGGCTGCCTGTGCAGATGGACACGAGAATGGGCGGCCTGTGCATTTGGACACGAGAATGCACAGCCTGTGCAGTTGGACACGATAATGCATGGCATGTGCAGTTGGACACGAGAATGCGCGACATGTGCAGTTGGACACGAGAATGGGCGGCCTGTGCAGTTGGACAAGAGAATTAGCGGCCTGTGCAGTTGCACACGAGAATGGGCGGCCTGTGCATTTGGACACGAGAATGGGCGGCCTGTGCATTAGGACACGAGAATGCACGGCCTGTGCATTTGGACACGAGAATGCATGGCCTGTGCAGTTGGACACGAGAATGCGCGGCATATGCAGTTGGACACGAGAATGCACGGCCTGTGCATTAGGACACGAGAATGCATGGCCTGTGCAGTTGGACACAAGAATGCGCGGCATGTGCAGTTGGACACGAGAATGCGCGGCCTGTGCAGTTGGACAAGAGAATTAGCGGCCTGTGCAGTTGCACACGAGAATGGGCGGCCTGTGCATTTGGACACGAGAATGGGCGGCCTGTGCATTAGGACACGAGAATGCACGGCCTGTGCATTTGGACACGAGAATGCATGGCCTGTGCAGTTGGACACGAGAATGCGCGGCATATGCAGTTGGACACGAGAATGCGCGGCCTGTGCATTTGGACACGAGAATGGGCGGCCTGTGCATTTGGACACGAGAATGCACGGCCTGTGCATTTGGACACGAGAATGCATGGCCTGTGCAGTTGGACACGAGAATGGGCGGCCTGTGCATTTGGATACGAGAATGCACGGCCTGTGCAGTTGGACACGAGAATGCATGACCTGTGCAGTTGGACACGTAAATGCGCGGCATGTGCATTTGGATACGAGAATGCACGGCCTGTGCAGTTGGACAAGAGAACTAGCGGCCTGTGCAGTTGGACACGATAATGGGCGGCCTGTGCATTTGGACACGAGAATGGGCGGCCTGTGCATTTGGACACGAGAATGCATGGCCTGTGCAGTTGGACACGTGAATGCGCGGCATGTGCTGTTGGCACGAGAATGCGCGGCCTGTGCAGTTGGACAAGAGAATTAGCGGCCTGTGCAGTTGGACACGAGAATGGGCGGCATGTGCAGTTGGACACGAGAATGGGCGGCCTGTGCATTTGGACACGAGAATGGGCGGCCTGTGCATTAGGACACGAGAATGCACGGCCTGTGCATTTGGACACGAGAATGCATGGCCTGTGCAGTTGGACACGAGAATGCGCGACATGTGCAGCTGGACACGAGAATGTGCGGCCTGTGCAGTTGGACAAGAGAATTAGCGGCCTGTGCAGTTGGACACGAAAATGGGCTGCCTGTGCAGATGGACACGAGAATGGGCGGCCTGTGCATTTGGACACGAGAATGCACAGCCTGTGCAGTTGGACACGATAATGCATGGCATGTGCAGTTGGACACGAGAATGCGCGACATGTGCAGTTGGACACGAGAATGGGCGGCCTGTGCAGTTGGACACGAGAATGGGCGGTCTGTGCATTTGGACACGAGAATGGGCGGCCTGTGCATTTGGACGCGAGAATGCACGTCCTGTGCAGTTGGACACGAGAATCCATGGCCAGTGCAGATGGACACGAGAATGCGCGCCTGTGCAGTTGGACACGAGAATGCGCGACCTGTGCATTAGGACACGAGAATGCGTGATTTGTGTAATGGACACGAGAATGGGCGGCCTGTGCAGTTGGATACGAAAATGGGCGACTTGTGCAGTAGGACACGAGAATGGGCGGCCTGTGAATTTGGACACGAGAATGGACGACCTGTGCTTTTGGACACGAGAATGCACGGCCTGTGCATTAGGACACGAGAATGCATGGCCTGTGCAGTTGGACACAAGAATGCGCGGCATGTGCAGTTGGACACGAGAATGCATGGCCTGTGCAGTTGGACACGAGAATGGGCGTCCTGTGCATTTGGACACGAGAATGCACGGCCTTTGCAGTTGGACACGATAATGCATGGCCTGTGCAGTTGGACACGAGAATGCGCGGCATGTGCAGATGGACACGAGAATGCGCGGCCTGTGCAGTTGGACAAGAGAATTAGCGGCCTGTGCAGTTGGACACGAGAATGGGCGGCATGTGCAGTTGGACACGAGAATGGGCGGCCTGTGCATTTGGACACGAGAATGGGCGGCCTGTGCATTTGGACACGAGAATGCAAGGCCTGTGCATTTGGACACGAGAATGCATGGCTCGTGCAGTTGGACACGAGAATCCATGGTCTGTGCAGTTGGACACGAGAATACGCGACCTGTGCAGTTGGACACGAGAATGCGTGACCTGTGCAATGGACACGAGAATGGGCGGCCTGTGCATTTGGACGCGAGAATGCACGTCCTGTGCAGTTGGACACGAGAATGCATGGCCTGTGCAGTTGGACACGAGAATCCATGGCCAGTGCAGATGGACACGAGAATGCGCGCCTGTGCAGTTGGACACGAGAATGCGCGACCTGTGCAGTAGGACACGAGAATGCGTGATTTGTGTAATGGACACGAGAATGCATGGCCTGTGCAGTTGGACTCGAGAATGCACGGCCCGTGCAGTTGGACAAGAGGATTAGTGGCCTGTTTATTTGGACACGAGAATGCGCGACCTGTGCAGTTGGACACGAGAATGGGCGGCCTGTGCAGTTGGACACGAGAATGGGCGACCATTGCATTTGGAAGCGAGAATGCACGGCCTGTGCAGTTGGACACGTGAATGCATGGCCTGTGCAGTTGGACACGAGAATGCATTGCCTGTGCAGTTGGACACGAGAATGCGCGGCCTGAGCAGTTGGACAAGAGAATTAGTGGCCTGTGAAGTTGGACACGAGAATACGCGGCCTGTGAAGTTGGACACGAGAATGAGCCGCCTGTGCAGTTCGACACGAGAATGCATGGCCTGTGCAGTTGGACACGTGAATGCGCGGCATGTGCTGTTGGACACGAGAATGCGCGGCCTGTGCATTTGGACACGAGAATGGGCGGCCTGTGCATTTGGACACGGGAATGCACGGCCTGTGCATTTGGACACGAGAATGCATGGCCTGTGCAGTTGGACACGAGAATGGGCGGCCTGTGCATTTGGATACGAGAATGCACGGCCTGTGCAGTTGGACACGAGAATGCATGACCTGTGCAGTTGGACACGTAAATGCGCGGCATGTGCATTTGGATACGAGAATGCACGGCCTGTGCAGTTGGACAAGAGAACTAGCGGCCTGTGCAGTTGGACACGAGAATGGGCGGCCTGTGCATTTGGACACGAGAATGGGCGGCCTGTGCATTTGGACACGAGAATGCATGGCCTGTGCAGTTGGACACGTGAATGCGCGGCATGTGCTGTTGGACACGAGAATGCGCGGCCTGTGCAGTTGGACAAGAGAATTAGCGGCCTGTGCAGTTGGACACGAGAATGGGCGGCATGTGCAGTTGGACACTAGAATGGGCGGCCTGTGCATTTGGACACGAGAATGGGCGGCCTGTGCATTAGGACACGAGAATGCACGGCCTGTGCATTTGGACACGAGAATGCATGGCCTGTGCAGTTGGACACGAGAATGCGCGACATGTGCAGCTGGACACGAGAATGTGCGGCCTGTGCAGTTGGACAAGAGAATTAGCGGCCTGTGCAGTTGGACACGAAAATGGGCTGCCTGTGCAGATGGACACGAGAATGGGCGGCCTGTGCATTTGGACACGAGAATGCACAGCCTGTGCAGTTGGACACGATAATGCATGGCCTGTGCAGTTGGACACGAGAATGCGCGACATGTGCAGTTGGACACGAGAATGGGCGGCCTGTGCAGTTGGACACGAGAATGGGCGGTCTGTGCATTTGGACACGAGAATGGGCGGCCTGTGCATTTGGACGCGAGAATGCACGTCCTGTGCAGTTGGACACGAGAATGCATGGCCTGTGCAGTTGGACACGAGAATGGGCGGCCTGTGCATTTGGACACGAGAATGCACGGCCTGTGCAGTTGGACACGATAATGCATGGCCTGTGCAGTTGGACACGAGAATGCGCGGCATGTGCAGTTGGACACGAGAATGGGCGGCCTGTGCAGTTGAACACGAGAATGGGCGTTCTGTGCATTTGGACACGAGAATGCACGGCCTGTGCAGTTGGGCACGAGAATGCATGGCCTGTGCAGTTGGAGACGAGAATGCGCGGCCTGTGCAGTTGGACACGAGAATGCGAGGCCTGTGTATTTGGACTCGAGAATGCGCGGCTCGTGCAGATGGACACGAGAATCCATGGTCTGTGCAGTTGGACACGAGAATACGCGACCTGTGCAGTTGGACACGAGAATGCGTCCTGTGCATTTGGACACGAGAATGCATGGCCTGTGC
The DNA here is from genome assembly GCA_949152495.1 of Lasius fuliginosus. Classification (NCBI taxonomy): domain Eukaryota; kingdom Metazoa; phylum Arthropoda; class Insecta; order Hymenoptera; family Formicidae; genus Lasius; species Lasius fuliginosus. The sequence continues at coordinate 17,525,136 of OX424449.1, read as the reverse complement.
AGTTGGACACGAGAATGGGCGGCCTGTGCATTTGGATACGAGAATGCACGGCCTGTGCAGTTGGACACGATAATGCATGGCCTGTGCAGTTGGACACGAGAATGCGCGGCATGTGCAGTTGGACACGAGAATGGGCGGCCTGTGCAGTTGGACACGAGAATGGGCGGTCTGTGCATTTGGACACGAGAATGCGCGGCCTGTGCATTTGGACACGAGAATGCGCGGCATGTGCAGTTGGACACGAGAATGGGCGGCCTGTGCAGTTGAACACGAGAATGGGCGTTCTGTGCATTTGGACACGAGAATGCACGGCCTGTGCAGTTGGGCACGAGAATGCATGGCCTGTGCAGTTGGAGACGAGAATGCGCGGCCTGTGCAGTTGGACACGAAAATGGGCGGCCTGTGCATTTGGACACGAGAATGCACGGCCTGTGCATTTGGACACGAGAATGCATGGCCTGTGCAGTTGGACACGTAAATGCGCGGCATGTGCAGATGGACACGAGAATGCGCGACCTGTACAGTAGGACACGAGAATGGGCAGCCTGTGCAGTTGGACACGAAAAAGCGAGGTCTGTGCATTTGGACACTAGAATGCGCGGCCTGTGCAGTCGGACACGGAAATGCGTGACCTGTGCAATGGACACGAGAATGGGCGGCCTGTGCATTTGGACACGAAAATGCGCGACTTGTGCAGTTGGACACGAGAATGGGCGGCCTGTGCAGTTGGACACGAGAATGGGCGACCAGTGCATTTGGAAGCGAGAATGCACGGCCTGTGCAGTTGGACACGTGAATGCACGGCCTGTGCAGTTGGACACGAGAATGCATTGCCTGTGCAGTTGAACACGAGAATGGGCGGCCTGTGCATTTGGACACGGGAATGCACGGCCTGTGCATTTGGACACGAGAATGCATGGCCTGTGCAGTTGGACACGAGAATGGGCGGCCTGTGCATTTGGATACGAGAATGCACGGCCTGTGCAGTTGGACACGAGAATGCATGACCTGTGCAGTTGGACACGTAAATGCGCGGCATGTGCATTTGGATACGAGAATGCACGGCCTGTGCAGTTGGACAAGAGAACTAGCGGCCTGTGCAGTTGGACACGAGAATGGGCGGCCTGTGCATTTGGACACGAGAATGGGCGGCCTGTGCATTTGGACACGAGAATGCATGGCCTGTGCAGTTGGACACGTGAATGCGCGGCATGTGCTGTTGGACACGAGAATGCGCGGCCTGTGCAGTTGGACAAGAGAATTAGCGGCCTGTGCAGTTGGACACGAGAATGGGCGGCATGTGCAGTTGGACAAGAGAATTAGCGGCCTGTACAGTTGGACACGAGAATGGGCGGTATGTGCAGTTGGACACGAGAATGGGCGGCCTGTGCACTTGGACACGAGAATGCATGGCCTGTGCAGTTGGACACAAAAATACGCGACTTGTGCAGTAGGACTAGAGAACGCGCGTCCTGTGCAGTTGGACACGAGAATGCATGGCCTTTGCATTTGGACACGAGAATGCATGGCCTGTGCAGTTGGACACGAGAATATATGGCCTGTGCAGTTGGACACGAGAATGCGCGCCTGTGCAGTTGGACACGAGAATGCGCGACCTGTACAGTATAACACGAGAATGGCAGCCTGTGCAGTTGGACACGAAAAAGCGATGTCTGTGCATTTGGACACGAGAATGCGCGGCCTGTGCAGTCGGACACGGGAATGCGTGACCTGTGCAATGGACACGAGAATGGGCGGCCTGTGCAGTTGGACACGAAAATGCGCGACTTGTGCAGTCGGACACGAGAATGGGCGGCCTGTGCATTTGGACACGAGAATGCACGGCCTGTGCATTTGGACACGAGAATGCATGGCCTGTGCAGTTGGACACGTAAATGCGCGGCATGTGCAGTTGGACACGAGAATGCGCGGCCTGTGCAGTTTGACAAGAGAATTAGCGGCCTGTGCAGTTGGACACGAGAATGGGCGGCCTGTGCATTTGGACACGAGAATGGGCGGCCTGTGCATTTGGACACGAGAATGCACGGCCTGTGCATTTGGACACGAGAATGCATGGCCTGTGCAGTTGGACACGTGAATGCGCGGCATGTGCTGTTGGACACGAGAATGCGCGGCCTGTGCAGTTGGACAAGAGAATTAGCGGCCTGTGCAGTTGGACACGAGAATGGGCGGCATGTGCAGTAGGACACGAGAATGGGCGGCCTGTGCATTTGGACACGTGAATGGGCGGCCTGTGCATTAGGACACGAGAATGCACGGCCTGTGCATTTGGACACGAGAATGCATGGCCTGTGCAGTTGGACACGAGAATATATGGCCTGTGCAGTTGGATACAAGAATGCGCGCCTGTGCAGTTGCACACGAGAATGCGCGACCTGTACAGTAGGACACGAGAATGGGCAGCCTGTGCAGTTGGACACGAAAAAGCGAGGTCTGTGCATTTGGACACGAGAATGCGCGGCCTGTGCAGTCGGACACGGAAATGCGTGACCTGTGCAATGGACACGAGAATGGGCGGCCTGTGCATTTGGACACGAAAATGAGCGACTTGTGCAGTTGGACACGAAAATGGGCGGCCTGTGCATTTGGACACGAGAATGCACGGCCTGTGCATTTGGACACGAGAATGCATGGCCTGTGCAGTTGGACACGTAAATGCGCGGCATGTGCAGATGGACACGAGAATGCGCGACCTGTACAGTAGGACACGAGAATGGGCAGCCTGTGCAGTTGGACACGAAAAAGCGAGGTCTGTGCATTTGGACACTAGAATGCGCGGCCTGTGCAGTCGGACACGGAAATGCGTGACCTGTGCAATGGACACGAGAATGGGCGGCCTGTGCATTTGGACACGAAAATGCGCGACTTGTGCAGTTGGACACGAGAATGGGCGGCCTGTGCAGTTGGACACGAAAATGCGCGACTTGTGCAGTTGGACACGAGAATGGGCGGCCTGTGCATTTGGACACGAGAATGCACGGCCTGTGCATTTGGACACGAGAATGCATGGCCTGTGCAGTTGGACACGAGAATATATGTCCTGTGCAGTTGGACACGAGAATGCGCGCCTGTGCAGTTAGACACGAGAATGCGCGACCTGTACAGTAGGACACGAGAATGGGCAGCCTGTGCAGTTGGACACGAAAAAGCGAGGTCTGTGCATTTGGACACGAGAATGCGCGGCCTGTGCAGTCGGACACGGGAATGCGTGACCTGTGCAATGGACACGTGAATGGGCGGCATGTGCAGTAGGACACGAAAATGCGCGACTTGTGCAGTTGGACACGAGAATGGGCGGCCTGTGCATTTGGACACGAGAATGCGCGCCTGTGCAGTTGGACACGAGAATGCGCGACCTGTTCAGTTGGACACGAGAATGCGCAGCCTGTGCAGCTGGACAAGAAAAAGCGAGGCCTGTGCTTTTGGACACAAGAATGCGCGGCCTGTGCAGTTGGACACGGGAATGCGTGACCTGTGCATTGGACACATGAATGGGCGGCCTGTGCAGTTGGACACGAAAATGCGCGACTTGTGCAGTTGGACACGAGAATGGGCGGCCTGTGCATTTGGATGCGAGAATGCACGGCATGTGCAGTTGGACACGAGAATGCACGGCCCGTGCAGTTGGACAAGAGAATTAGTGGCCTGTTTAGTTGGACACGAGAATGCGCGACCTGTGCAGTTGGACACAAAAATACGCGACTTGTGCAGTAGGACACGAGACGCGCGTCCAGTGCAGTTGGACACGAGAATCCATGGCCTGTTTTGTTGGACACGAAAATGCGAGGCCTGTGTATTTGGACTCGAGAATGCGCGGCTCGTGCAGATGGACACGAGAATCCATGGTCTGTGCAGTTGGACACGAGAATACGCGACCTGTGCAGTTGGACACGAGAATGCGTGACCTGTGCAATGGACACGAGAATGGGCGGCGTGTTCAGTTGGACCCGAAAATGCGCGACTTGTGCAGTTGGACACGAGAATGGGCGGCCTGTGCAGTTGGACACGAGAATGGGCGACCAGTGCATTTGGAAGCGAGAATGCACGGCCTGTGCAGTTGGACACGTGAATGCACGGCCTGTGCAGTTGGACACGAGAATGCATTGCCTGTGCAGTTGGACACGAGAATGCGCGGCCTGTGCAGTTGGACACGAGAATGCATGGCCTGTGCAGTTGGACACGAGAATGCGCGGCCTGTGCAGTTGGACAAGAGAATTAGCGGCCTGTGAAGTTGGACACGAGAATGCGCGGCCTGTGAAGTTGGACACGAGAATGAGACGCCTGTGCAGTTCGACACGAGAATGCATGGCCTGTGCAGTTGGACACGTGAATGCGCGGCATGTGCTGTTGGACACGAGAATGCGCGGCCTGTGCATTTGGACACGAGAATGGGCGGCCTGTGCATTTGGACACGAGAATGCACGACCTGTGCATTTGGACACGAGAATGCATGGCCTGTGCAGTTGGACACGAGAATGGGCGGCCTGTGCATTTGGATACGAGAATGCACGGCCTGTGCAGTTGGACACGATAATGCATGGCCTGTGCAGTTGGACACGAGAATGCGCGGCATGTGCAGTTGGACACGAGAATGGGCGGCCTGTGCAGTTGGACACGAGAATGGGCGGTCTGTGCATTTGGACACGAGAATGCGACGCCTGTGCATTTGGACACGAGAATGCATGGCCTGTGCAGTTGGACATGAGAATGGGCGGCCTGTGCATTTGGACACGAGAATGCACGGCCTGTGCAGTTGGACACGATAATGCATGGCCTGTGCAGTTGGACACGAGAAAGCGGCATGTGCAGTTGGACACGAGAATGGGCGGCCTGTGCAGTTGAACCCGAGAATGGGCGTTCTGTGCTTTTGGACACGAGAATGCACGGCCTGTGCAGTTGGGCACGAGAATGCATGGCCTGTGCAGTTGGAGACGAGAATGCGCGGCCTGTGCAGTTGGAAACGAGAATGGGCGGCCAGTGCATTTGGACGCGAGAATGCACGGCCTGTACAGTTGGACACGAGAATGCATGGCCTGTGCAGTTGGACACGAGAATGCACGGCCCGTGCAGTTGGACAAGAGAATTAGTGGCCTGTTTAGTTGGACACGAGAATGCGCGACCTGTGCAGTTGGACACAAAAATACGCGACTTGTGCAGTAGGACACGAGACGCGCGTCCTGTGCAGTTGGACACGAGAATCCATGGCCTGTTTTGTTGGACACGAAAATGCTTGGCCTGTGCATTTGGACTCGAGAATGCGCGGCTCGTGCAGTTGGACACGAGAATCCATGGTCTGTGCTGTTGGACACGAGAATACGCGACCTGTGCAGTTGGACACGAGAATGCGTGACCTGTGCAATGGACACGAGAATGGACGGCCTGTGCATTTGGACACGAGAATGCACGGCCTGTGCATTAGGACACGAGAATGCATGGCCTGTGCAGTTGGACACAAGAATGCGCGGCATGTGCAGTTGGACACGAGAATGCGCGGCCTGTGCAGTTGGACAAGTGAATTAGCGGCCTGTGCAGTTGCACACGAGAATGGGCGGCCTGTGCATTTGGACACGAGAATGCGCGACCTGTGCAGTAGGACACGAGAATGCGTGATTTGTGTAATGGACACGAGAATGGGCGGCCTATGCAGTTGGATACGAAAATGCGCGACTTGTGCAGTAGGACACGAGAATGGGCGGCCTGTGCATTTGGACACGAGAATGGACGGCCTGTGCATTTGGACACGAGAATGCACGGCCTGTGCATTAGGACACGAGAATGCATGGCCTGTGCAGTTGGACACAAGAATGCGCGGCATGTGCAGTTGGACACGAGAATGCGCGGCCTGTGCAGTTGGACAAGAGAATTAGCGGCCTGTGCAGTTGCACACGAGAATGGGCGGCCTGTGCATTTGGACACGAGAATGGGCGGCCTGTGCATTTGGACACGAGAATGCACGGCCTGTGCATTTGGACACGAGAATGCATGGCCTGTGCAGTTGGACACGTGAATGCGCGGCATGTGCTGTTGGACACGAGAATGCGCGGCATGTGCATTTGGACACGAGAATGGGCGGCCTGTGCATTTGGACACGAGAATGCACGGCCTGTGCATTTGGACACGAGAATGCATGGCCTGTGCAGTTGGACACGAGAATGGGCGCCCTGTGCATTTGGATACGAGAATGCACGGCCTGTGCAGTTGGACGCGATAATGCATGGCCTGTGCAGTTGGACACGAGAATGCGCGGCATGTGCAGTTGGACACGAGAATGGGCGGCCTGTGCAGTTGGACACGAGAATGGGCGGTCTGTGCATTTGGACACGAGAATGCACGGCCTGTGCATTTGGACACGAGAATGCACGGCCTGTGCAGTTGGACACGATAATGCAAGGCCTGTGCAGTTGGACACGAGAATGCGCGGCATGTGCAGTTGGACACGAGAATGGGCGGCCTGTGCAGTTGAACACGAGAATGGGCGTTCTGTGCAGTTGGACACGATAATGCATGGCCTGTGCAGTAGGACACGAGAATGCGCGGCATGTGCAGTTGGACACGAGAATGGGCGGCCTGTGCAGTTGGACACGAGAATGGGCGGTCTGTGCATTTGGACACGAGAATGCACGGCCTGTGCATTTGGACACGAGAATGCATGGCCTGTGCAGTTGGACACGAGAATGGGCGGCCTGTGCATTTGGACACGAGAATGCACGGCCTGTGCAGTTGGACACGATAATGCATGGCCTGTGCAGTTGGACACGAGAATGCGCGGCATGTGCAGTTGGACACGAGAATGGGCGGCCTGTGCAGTTGAACACGAGAATGGGCGTTCTGTGCATTTGGACACGAGAATGCACGGCCTGTGCAGTTGGGCACGAGAATGCATGGCCTGTGCAGTTGGAGACGAGAATGCGCGGCCTGTGCAGTTGGACACGAGAATGGGCGGCCAGTGCATTTGGACGCGAGAATGCACGGCCTGTACAGTTGGACACGAGAATGCGCGCCTGTGCAGTTGGACACGAAAATGCGCGACCTGTGCAGTTGGACACGAGAATGGGCCGCCTGTGCAGTTGGACACGAGAATGCATGGCCTGTGCAGTTGTACACGAGAATGCGCGCCTGTGCAGTTGGACACGAGAATGGGCAGCCTGTGCAGTTGGACATGAGATTGCATGGCCTGTGCAGTTGGACACGTGAAAGCGCGGCATGTGCTGTTGGTCACGAGAATGCGCGGCCTGTGCAGTTGGACAAGAGAATTAGCGGCCTGTGCAGTTGGACACGAGAATGGGCGGCATGTGCAGTTGGACACGAGAATGGGCGGACTGTGCATTTGGACACGAGAATGGGCGGCCAGTGCATTTGGACAAGAGAATGCACGGCCTGTGCATTTGGACACGAGAATGCATAGCCTGTGCAGTTGGACACGAGAATGCGCGGCATGTGCAGTTGGACACGAGAATGCGCGGCCTGTGCAGTTGGACAAGAGAATTAGCGGCCTGTGCAGTTGGACACGAGAATGGGCGGCATGTGCAGTTGAACACGAGAATGGGCGGCCTGTGCATTTGGACACGAGAATGGGCGGCCTGTGCATTTGGACACGAGAATGCACGGCCTGTGCATTTGGACACGAGAATGCATGGCCTGTGCAGTTGGACACGAGAATATATGTCCTGTGCAGTTGGACACGAGAATGCGCGCCTGTGCAGTTAGACACGAGAATGCGCGACCTGTACAGTAGGACACGAGAATGGGCAGCCTGTGCAGTTGGACACGAAAAAGCGAGGTCTGTGAATTTGGACACGAGAATGCGCGGCCTGTGCAGTCGGACACTGAAATGCGTGACCTGTGCAATGGACACGAGAATGGGCGGCTTGTGCATTTGGACACGAAAATGCGCGACTTGTGCAGTTGGACACGAGAATGGGCGGCCTGTGCATTTGGACACGAGAATGCACGGCCTGTGCATTTGGACACGAGAATGCATGGCCTGTGCAGTTGGACACGTAAATGCGCGGCATGTGCAGAAGGACACGAGAATGCGCGGCCTGTGCAGTTGGACAAGAGAATTAGCGGCCTGTGCTGTTGGACACGAGAATGGGCGGCCTGTGCATTTGGACACGAGAATGGGCGGCCTGTGCATTTTGACACGAGAATGCACGACCTGTGCATTTGGACACGAGAATGCATGGCCTGTGCAGTTGGACACGTGAATGCGCGGCATGTGCTGTTGGACACGAGAATGCGCGGCCTGTGCAGTTGGACAAGAGAATTAGCGGCCTGTGCAGTTGGACACGAGAATGGGCGGCATGTGCAGTTGGACACGAGAATGGGCGGCCTGTGCATTTGGACACGAGAATGGGCGGCCTGTGCATTTGGAGACGAGAATGCACGGCCTGTGCATTTGGACACGAGAATGCATGGCCTGTGCAGTTGGACACAAGAATGCGCGGCATGTGCAGTGGACACGAGAATGCGCGGCCTGTGCAGTTGGACAAGAGAATTAGCGGCCTGTGCAGTTGGACACGAGAATGGGCGGCATGTGCAGTTGGACACGAGAATGGGCGGCCTGTGCATTTGGACACGAGAATGGGCGGCCTGTGCATTTGGACACGAGAATGCACGGCCTGTGCATTTGGACACGAGAATGCATGGCCTGTGCAGTTGGACACGAGAATATATGGCCTGTGCAGTTGGACACGAGAATGCGCGCCTGTGCAGTTGGACACGAGAATGCGCGACCTGTACAGTAGGACACGAGAATGGGCAGCCTGTGCATTTGGACACGAAAAAGCGAGGTCTGTGCATTTGGACACGAGAATGCGCGGCCTGTGCAGTCGGACACGGGAATGCGTGACCTGTGCAATGGACACGAGAATGGGCGGCCTGTGCATTTGGACACGAGAATGCACGGCCTGTGCAGTTGGACACGATAATGCATGGCCTGTGCAGTTGGACACGAGAATGCGCGACATGTGCAGTTGGACACGAGAATGGGCGGCCTGTGCAGTTGGACACGAGAATGGGCGGCCTGTGCATTTGGACACGAGAATGGGCGGCCTGTGCATTTGGACGCGAGAATGCACGGCCTGTGCAGTTGGACACGAGAATGCATGGCCTGTGCAGTTGGACACGAGAATCCATGGCCAGTGCAGTTGGACAAGAGATTTAGCGGCCTGTGCAGTTGCACACGAGAATGGGCGGCCTGTGCATTTGGACACGAGAATGGGCAGCCTGTGCATTTAGACACGAGAATGCACGGCCTGTGCATTTGGACACGAGAATGCATGGCCTGTGCAGTTGGACACGTGAATGCGCGGCATGTGCTGTTGGACACGAGAATGCGCGGCCTGTGCATTTGGACACGAGAATGGGCGGCCTGTGCATTTGGACACTAGAATGCACGGCCTGTGCATTTGGACACGAGAATGCACGGCCTGTGCAGTTGGACACGAGAATGGGCGGCCTGTGCATTTGGATACGAGAATGCACGGCCCGTGCAGTTGGACACGATAATGCATGGCCTGTGCAGTTGGACACGAGAATGCGCGGCATGTGCAGTTGGACACGAGAATGGGCGGCCTGTGCAGTTGGACACGAGAATGGGCAGCCTGTGCATTTGGACACGAAAAAGCGAGGTCTGTGCATTTGGACACGAGAATGCGCGGCCTGTGCAGTCGGACACGGGAATGCATGAACTGTGCAATGGACACGAGAATGGGCGGCCTGTGCAGTTGGACACGAAAATGCGCGACTTGTGCAGTTGGACACGAGAATGGGCGGCCTGTGCATTTGGACACGAGAATGCACGGCCTGTGCATTTGGACACGAGAATGCATGGCCTGTGCAGTTGGATACGTAAATGCGCGGCATGTGCAGTTGGACACGAGAATGGGCGGCCTGTGCAGTTGGACAAGAGAATTAGCGGCCTGTGCAGTTGGACACGAGAATGGGCGGCCTGTGCATTTGGACACGAGAATGGGCGGCCTGTGCATTTGGACACGAGAATGCACGGCCTGTGCATTTGGACACGAGAATGCATGGCCTGTGCAGTTGGACACGTGAATGCGCGGCATGTGCTGTTGGACACGAGAATGCGCGGCCTGTGCAGTTGGACAAGAGAATTAGCGGCCTGTGCAGTTGGACACGAGAATGGGCGGCCTGTGCAATTGGACACGAGAATGGGCGGCCTGTGCATTTGGACACGAGAATGCACGGCCTGTGCATTTGGACACGAGAATGCATGGCCTGTGCAGTTGGACACGTGAATGCGCGGCATGTGCTGTTGGACACGAGAATGCGCGGCCTGTGCAGTTGGACAAGAGAATTAGCGGCCTGTGCAGTTGGACACGAGAATGGGCGGCATGTGCAGTTGGACACGAGAATGGGCGGCCTGTGCATTTGGACACGAGAATGGGCGGCCTGTGCATTTGGACAAGAGAATGCACGGCCTGTGCATTTGGACACGAGAATGCATAGCCTGTGCAGTTGGACACGAGAATGCGCGGCATGTGCAGTTGGACACGAGAATGCGCGGCCTGTGCAGTTGGACAAGAGAATTAGCGGCCTGTGCAGTTGGACACGAGAATGGGCGGCATGTGCAGTTGAACACGAGAATGGGCGGCCTGTGCATTTGGACACGAGAATGGGCGGCCTGTGCATTTGGACACGAGAATGCACGGCCTGTGCATTTGGACACGAGAATGCACGGCCTGTGCATTTGGACACGAGAATGCATGGCCTGTGCAGTTGGACACGTGAATGCGCGGCATGTGCTGTTGGACACGAGAATGCGCGGCCTGTGCAGTTGGACAAGAGAATTAGCGGCCTGTGCAGTTGGACACGAGAATGGGCGGCCTGTGCATTTGGACACGAGAATGGGCGGCCTGTGCATTTGGACACGAGAATGGGCGGCCTGTGCAGTTGGACACGAAAAAGCGAGGTCTGTGCATTTGGACACGAGAATGCGCGGCCTGTGCAGTCGGACACGGGAATGGGTGACCTGTGCAATGGACACGAGAATGGGCGGCCTGTGCAGTTGGACACGAAAATGCGCGACTTATGCAGTTGGACACGAGAATGGGCGGCCTGTGCATTTGGACACGAGAATGCACGGCCTGTGCATTTGGACACGAGAATGCATGGCCTGTGCATTTGGACACGTAAATGCGCGGCATGTGCAGTTGGACACGAGAATGCGCGGCCTGTGCAGTTGGACAAGAGAATTAGCGGCCTGTGCAGTTGGACACGAGAATGGGCGGCCTGTGCATTTGGACACGAGAATGGGCGGCGTGTGCATTTGGACACGAGAATGCACGGCCTGTGCATTAGGACACGAGAATGCATGGCCTGTGCAGTTGGACACGTGAATGCGCGGCATGTGCTGTTGGACACGAGAATGCGCGGCCTGTGCAGTTGGACAAGAGAATTAGCGGCCTGTGCAGTTGGACACGAGAATGGGCGGCCTGAGCATTTGGACACGAGAATGGGCGGCCTGTGCATTTGGACACGAGAATGCACGGTCTGTGCATTTGGACACGAGAATGCATGGCCTGTGCAGTTGGATACGTGAATGCGCGGCATGTGCTGTTGGACACGAGAATGCGCGGCCTGTGCAGTTGGACAAGAGAATTAGCGGCCTGTGCAGTTGGACACGAGAATGGGCGGCATGTGCAGTTGGACACGAGAATGGGCGGCCTGTGCATTTGGACACGAGAATGGGCGGCCTGTGCATTTGGACAAGAGAATGCACGGCCTGTGCATTTGGACACGAGAATGCATAGCCTGTGCAGTTGGACACGAGAATGCGCGGCATGTGCAGTTGGACACGAGAATGCGCGGCCTGTGCAGTTGGACAAGAGAATTAGCGGCCTGTGCAGTTGGACACGAGAATGGGCGGCATGTGCAGTTGAACACGAGAATGGGCGGCCTGTGCATTTGGACACGAGAATGGGCGGCCTGTGCATTTGGACACGAGAATGCATGGCCTGTGCAGTTGGACTCGAGAATATATGTCCTGTGCAGTTGGACACGAGAATGCGCGTCTGTGCAGTTAGACACGAGAATGCGCGACCTGTACAGTAGGACACGAGAATGGCAGCCTGTGCAGTTGGACAGGAAAAAGCGAGGTCTGTGCATTTGGACACGAGAATGCGCGGCCTGTGCAGTCGGACACGGGAATGCGTGACTTGTGCAATGGACACAAGAATGGGCGGCCTGTGCAGTTGGACACGAGAATGCGCGACCTGTGCAGTTGGACAAGAGAATTAGCGGCCTGTGTAGTTGGTCATGAGAATGCGCGGCCTGTGCTGTTGGACACGAGAATGGGCGGCCTGTGCATTTGGACACGAGAATGCATGGCCTGTGCAGTTGGACACGAGAATATATGTCCTGTGCAGTTGGACACGAGAATGCGCGCCTGTGCAGTTAGACACGAGAATGCGCGACCTGTACAGTAGGACACGAGAATGGCAGCCTGTGCAGTTGGACACGAAAAAGCGAGGTCTGTGCATATGGACACGAGAATGCGCGGCCTGTGCAGTTGGACACGGGAATGCGTGACTTGTGCAATGGACACGAGAATGGGCGGCCTGTGCAGTTGGACACGAGAATGCGCGACCTGTGCAGTTGGACAAGAGAATTAGCGGCCTGTGTAGTTGGACATGAGAATGCGCGGCCTGTGCAGTTGGACACGAGAATGGGCGGCCTGTGCAGTTGGACACGAAAATGCGCGACTTGTGCAGTTGGACACGAGAATGGGCGGCCTGTGCATTTGGACACGAGAATGCACGGCCTGTGCATTTGGACACGAGAATGCATGGCCTGTGCAGTTGGACACGAGAATAAATGTCCTGTGCAGTTGGACACGAGAATGCGCGCCTGTGCAGTTAGACACGAGAATGCGCGACCTGTACAGTAGGACACGAAAATGGCAGCCTGTGCAGTTGGACACGAAAAAGCGAGGTCTGTGCAGTTGGACACGAGAATGGGCGGCCTGTGCAGTCGGACACGGGAATGCGTGACTTGTGCAATGGACACGAGAATGGGCGGCCTGTGCAGTTGGACACGAAAAAGCGAGGTCTGTGCATTTGGACACGAGAATGCGCGGCCTGTGCAGTCGGACACGGGAATGGGTGACCTGTGCAATGGACACGAGAATGGGCGGCCTGTGCAGTTGGACACGAAAATGCGCGACTTATGCAGTTGGACACGAGAATGGGCGGCCTGTGCATTTGGACACGAGAATGCACGGCCTGTGCATTTGGACACGAGAATGCATGGCCTGTGCATTTGGACACGTAAATGCGCGGCATGTGCAGTTGGACACGAGAATGCGCGGCCTGTGCAGTTGGACAAGAGAATTAGCGGCCTGTGCAGTTGGACACGAGAATGGGCGGCCTGTGCATTTGGACACGAGAATGGGCGGCCTGTGCATTTGGACACGAGAATGCACGGCCTGTGCATTAGGACACGAGAATGCATGGCCTGTGCAGTTGGACACGTGAATGCGCGGCATGTGCTGTTGGACACGAGAATGCGCGGCCTGTGCAGTTGGACAAGAGAATTAGCGGCCTGTGCAGTTGGACACGAGAATGGGCGGCCTGTGCATTTGGACACGAGAATGGGCGGCCTGTGCATTTGGACACGAGAATGCACGGCCTGTGCATTTGGACACGAGAATGCATGGCCTGTGCAGTTGGACACGTGAATGCGCGGCATGTGCTGTTGGACACGAGAATGCGCGGCCTGTGCAGTTGGACAAGAGAATTAGCGGCCTGTGCAGTTGGACACGAGAATGGGCGGCATGTGCAGTTGGACACGAGAATGGGCGGCCTGTGCATTTGGACACGAGAATGGGCGGCCTGTGCATTGGGACAAGAGAATGCACGGCCTGTGCATTTGGACACGAGAATGCATAGCCTGTGCAGTTGGACACGAGAATGCGCGGCATGTGCAGTTGGACACGAGAATGCGCGACCTGTGCAGTTGGACAAGAGAATTAGCGGCCTGTGCAGTTGGACACGAGAATGGGCGGCATGTGCAGTTGAACACGAGAATGGGCGGCCTGTGCATTTGGACACGAGAATGGGCGGCCTGTGCATTTGGACACGAGAATGCACGGCCTGTGCATTTGGACACGAGAATGCATGGCCTGTGCAGTTGGACACGAGAATATATGTCCTGTGCAGTTGGACACGAGAATGCGCGCCTGTGCAGTTAGACACGAGAATGCGCGACCTGTACAGTATGACACGAGAATGGCAGCCTGTGCAGTTGGACACGAAAAAGCGAGGTCTGTGCATTTGGACACGAGAATGCGCGGCCTGTGCAGTCGGACACGGGAATGCGTGACTTGTGCAATGGACACGAGAATGGGCGGCCTGTGCAGTTGGACACGAGAATGCGCGACCTGTGCAGTTGGACAAGAGAATTAGCGGCCTGTGTAGTTGGTCATGAGAATGCGCTGCCTGTGCAGTTGGACACGAGAATGGGCGGCCTGTGCAGTTGGACACGAAAATGCGCGACTTGTGCAGTTGGACACGAGAATGGGCGGCCTGTGCATTTGGACACGAGAATGCACGGCCTGTGCATTTGGACACGAGAATGCATGGCCTGTGCAGTTGGACACGTAAATGCGCGGCATGTGCAGTTGGACACGAGAATGCGCGGCCTGTGCAGTTGAACAAGAGAATTAGCGGCCTGTGCAGTTGGACACGAGAATGGGCGGCCTGTGCATTTGGACTCGAGAATGGGCGGCCTGTGCATTTGGACACGAGAATGCACGGCCTGTGCATTTGGACACGAGAATGCGCGGCATGTGCTGTTGGACACGAGAATGCGCGGCCTGTGCAGTTGGACAAGAGAATTAGCGGCCTGTGCAGTTGGACACGAGAATGCATGGCCTGTGCAGTTGGACACGAGAATCCATGGCCAGTGCAGTTGGACACGAGAATGCGCGCCTGTGCAGTTGGACACGAGAATGCGCGACCTGTGCAGTAGGACACGAGAATGCGTGATTTGTGTAATGGACACGAGAATGGGCGGCCTGTGCAGTTGGACACGAGAATGCGTGACCTGTGCAATGGACACGAGAATGGGCGGCCTGTTCAGTTGGACACGAAAATGCGCGACTTGTGCAGTTGGACACGAGAATGGGCGGCCTGTGCAGTTGGACACGAGAATGGGCGACCAGTGCATTTGGAAGCGAGAATGCACGGCCTGTGCAGTTGGACACGTGAATGCACGGCCTGTGCAGTTGGACACGAGAATGCATTGCCTGTGCAGTTGGACACGAGAATGCGCGGCCTGTGCAGTTGGACACGAGAATGCATGGCCTGTGCAGTTGGACACGAGAATGCGCGGCCTGTGCAGTTGGACAAGAGAATTAGCGGCCTGTGAAGTTGGACACGAGAATGCGCGGCCTGCGAAGTTGGACACGAGAATGAGACGCCTGTGCAGTTCGACACGAGAATGCATGGCCTGTGCAGTTGGACACGTGAATGCGCGGCATGTGCTGTTGGACACGAGAATGCGCGGCCTGTGCATTTGGACACGAGAATGGGCGGCCTGTGCATTTGGACACGAGAATGCACGGCCTGTGCATTTGGACACGAGAATGCATGGCCTGTGCAGTTGGACACGTGAATGCGCGGCATGTGCAGTTGAACACGAGAATGCGCGGCCTGTGCAGTTGGACAAGTGAATTAGCGGCCTGTGCAGTTGGACACGAGAATGGGCGGACTGTGCAGTTGGACACGAGTACAGGCGGCCTGTGCATTTGGACACGAAAATGGGCGGCCTGTGCAGTTGGACAAGAGAATTAGTGGCCTGTGTATTTGGACACGAGAATGCGCGGCCTGTGCAGTTGGACACGAGAATGTGCGACCTGTGCAGTTGGACACGAAAATGCGCGACTTGTGCAGTAGGACACGAGAATGGGCGGCCTGTGCTGTTGTACACGAGAACACATGGCATGTGCAGTTGGACACGAAAATGCGAGGCCTGTGCATTTGGACACGAGAATGCGCGGCCTGTGCAGTTGTACACGGGAATGCGTGACCTGTGCAATGGACACGTGAATGGTCGGCCTGTGCAGTTGGACACGAAAATGCGCGACTTGTGCAGTAGGACACGAGAATGGGCGGCCTGTGCAGTTGGACACGAGAATGGGCGGCCAGTGCATTTGGACGCGAGAATGCACGGCCTGTGCAGTTGGACACGAGAATGCATGGCCTGTGCAGTTGGACACGTGAATGCGCGGCATGTGCTGTTGGACACGAGAATGCGCGTCCTGTGCAGTTGGACAAGAGAATTAGCGGCCTGTGCAGTTGGACACGAGAATGGGCGGCCTGTGCAGTTGGACACGAGAATGCGTGACCTGTGCAATGGACACGAGAATGGGCGGCCTGTTCAGTTGGACACGAAAATGCGCGACTTGTGCAGTTGGACACGAGAATGGGCGGCCTGTGCAGTTGGACACGAGAATGGGCGACCAGTGCATTTGGAAGCGAGAATGCACGGCCTGTGCAGTTGGACACGAGAATGCATGGCCTGTGCAGTTGGACACGTGAATGCGCGGCATGTGCTGTTGGACACGAGAATGCGCGGCCTGTGCAGTTGGACAGGAGAATTAGCGGCCTGTGCAGTTGGACACGAGAATGGGCGGCCTGTGCAGTTGGACACGAGAATGGGCGGCCTGTGCATTTGGACACGAGAATGGGCGGCCTGTGCAGTTGGACACGAGAATGCATGGCCTGTGCAGTTGGACACGAGAATGCGCGCCTGTGCAGTTGGACACGAAAATGCGCGACCTGTGCAGTTGGACACGAGAATGGGCCGCCTGTGCAGTTGGACACGAGAATGCATGGCCTGTGCAGTTGGACACGAGAATGCGCGTCTGTGCAGTTGGACACGAGAATGGGCGGCCTGTGCAGTTGGACACGAGAATGCATGGCCTGTGCAGTTGGACACGAGAATGCGCGCCTGTGCAGTTGGACACGAAAATGCACGACCTGTGCAGTTGGACACGGGAATGCGCGGCCTGTGCAGTTGGACACGGGAATGCGTGACCTGTGCAATGGACACGTGAATGGGCGGCCTGTGCAGTTGGACACGAAAATGCGCGACTTGTGCAGTTGGACACGAGAATGGGCGGCCTGTGCAGTTGGACACGAGAATGGGCGGCCAGTGTATTTGGACGCGAGAATGCACGGCCTGTGCATTTGGACACGAGAATGCGCGGCCTGTGCAGTTGGACACGGGAATGCGTGACCTGTGCAATGGACACGTGAATGGGCGGCCTGTGCAGTTGGACACGAAAATGCGCGACTTGTGCAGTTGGACACGAGAATGGGCGGCCTGTGCAGTTGGACACGAGAATGGGCGGCCAGTGCATTTGGACGCGAGAATGCATGGCCTGTGCAGTTGGACACGAGAATGCGCGGCATGAGCAGTTGGACACGAGAATGCGCGGCCTGTGCAGTTGGACAAGAGAATTAGCGGCCTGTGCAGTTGGACACGAAAATGGGATGCCTGTGCAGATGGACACGAGAATGGGCGGCCTGTGCATTTGGACACGAAAATGCACGGCCTGTGCAGTTGGACACGATAATGCATGGCCTGTGCAGTTGGACACGAGAATGCGCGACATGTGCAGTTGGACACGAGAATGGGCGGCCTGTGCAGTTGGTTACGAGAATGGGCGGTCTGTGCATTTGGACACGAGAATGGGCGGCCTGTGCATTTGGACGCGAGAATGCACGGCCTGTGCAGTTGGACACGAGAATGCATGGCCTGTGCAGTTGGACACGAGAATCCATGGCCAGTGCAGATGGACACGAGAATGCGCGCCTGTGCAGTAGGACACGAGAATGCGTGATTTGTGTAATGGACACGAGAATGGGCGGCCTGTGCAGTTGGATACGAAAATGCGCGACTTGTGCAGTAGGACACGAGAATGGGCGGCCTGTGCATTTGGACACGAGAATGGACGGCCTGTGCATTTGGACACGAGAATGCACGGCCTGTGCATTAGGACACGAGAATGCATGGCCTGTGCAGTTGGACACGGGAATGCGTGAACTGTGCAATGGACACGAGAATGGGCGGCCTGTGCAGTTGGACACGTAATTGCGCGACTTGTGCAGTTGGACACGAGAATGGGCGGCCTGTGCATTTGGACACGAGAATGCACGGCCTGTGCATTTGGACACGTGAATGCATTGCCTGTGCAGTTGGACACGTAAATGCGCGGCATGTGCAGTTGGACACGAGAATGCGCGGCCTGTGCAGTTGGACAAGAGAATTAGCGGCCAGTGCAGTTGGACACGAGAATGGGCGGCCTGTGCATTTGGACTCGAGAATGGGCGGCCTGTGCATTTGGACACGAGAATGCACGGCCTGTGCATTTGGACACGTGAATGCGCGGCATGTGCTGTTGGACACGAGAATGCGCGGCCTGTGCAGTTGGACAAGAGAATTAGCGGCCTATGCAGTTGGACACGAGAATGGGCGGCATGTGCAGTTGGACACGAGAATGGGCGGCCTTTGCATTTGGACACGAGAATGGGCGGCCTGTGCATTTGGACAAGAGAATGCACGGCCTGTGCATTTGGACACGAGAATGCATAGCCTGTGCAGTTGGACACGAGAATGCGCGGCATGTGCAGTTGGACACGAGAATGCGCGGCCTGTGCAGTTGGACAAGAGAATTAGCGGCCAGTGCAGTTGGACACGAGAATGGGCGGCCTGTGCATTTGGACTCGAGAATGGGCGGCCTGTGCATTTGGACACGAGAATGCACGGCCTGTGCATTTGGACACGAGAATGCGCGGCATGTGGTGTTGGACACGAGAATGCGCGGCCTGTGCAGTTGGACAAGAGAATTAGCGGCCTGTGCAGTTGGACACGAGAATGGGCGGCATGTGCAGTTGGACACGAGAATGGGCGGCCTGTGCATTTGGACACGAGAATGGGCGGCCTGTGCATTTGGACACGAGAATGCACGGCCTGTGCATTTGGACACGAGAATACATGGCCTGTGCAGTTGGACACGAGAATATATGGCCTGTGCAGTTGGACACGAGAATGCGCGCCTGTGCAGTTTGACACGAGAATGCGCGACCTGTACAGTAGGACACGAGAATGGCAGCCTGTGCAGTTGGACACGAAAAAGCGAGGTCTGTGCATTTGGACACGAGAATGCGCGGCCTGTGCAGTCGGACACGGGAATGGGTGACCTGTGCAATGGACACGAGAATGGGCGGCCTGTGCAGTTGGACACGAAAATGCGCGACTTGTGCAGTTGGACACGAGAATGGGCGGCCTGTGCATTTGGACACGAGAATGGGCGGCCTGTGCATTTGGACACGAGAATGCACGGCCTATGCATTTGGACACGAGATTGCATGGCCTGTGCAGTTGGACACGTGAATGCGCGGCATGTGCTGTTGGACACGAGAATGCGCGGCCTGTGCAGTTGGACAAGAGAATTAGCGGCCTGTGCAGTTGGACACGAGAATGGGCGGCATGTGCAGTTGGACACGAGAATGCGCGGCCTGTGCAGTTGGACAAGAGAATTAGCGGCCTGTGCAGTTGGACACGAGAATGGGCGGCATGTGCAGTTGAACACGAGAATGGGCGGCCTGTGCATTTGGACACGAGAATGGGCGGCCTGTGCATTTGGACACGAGAATGCACAGCCTGTGCATTTGGACACGAGAATGCATGGCCTGTGCAGTTGGACACGAGAATATATGTCCTGTGCAGTTGGACACGAGAATGCGCGCCTGTGCAGTTAGACACGAGAATGCGCGACCTGTACAGTAGGACACGAGAATGGGCAGCCTGTGCAGTTGGACACGAAAAAGCGAGGTCTGTGCATTTGGACACGAGAATGCGCGGCCTGTGCAGTCGGACACTGAAATGCGTGACCTGTGCAATGGACACGAGAATGGGCGGCCTGTGCATTTGGTCACGAAAATGCGCGACTTGTGCAGTTGGACACGAGAATGGGCGGCCTGTGCATTTGGACACGAGAATGCACGGCCTGTGCATTTGGACACAAGAATGCATGGCCTGTGCAATTGGACACGTAAATGCGCGGCATGTGCAGATGGACACGAGAATGCGCGGCCTGTGCAGTTGGACAAGAGAATTAGCGGCCTGTGCTGTTGGACACGAGAATGGGCGGCCTGTGCATTTGGACACGAGAATGGGCAGCCTGTGCATTTGGACACGAAAAAGCGAGGTCTGTGCATTTGGACACGAGAATGCGCGGCCTGTGCAGTCGGACACGGGAATGCATGAACTGTGCAATGGACACGAGAATGGGCGGCCTGTGCAGTTGGACACGAAAATGCGCGACTTGTGCATTTGGACACGAGAATGGGCGGCCTGTGCATTTGGACACGAGAATGCACGGCCTGTGCATTTGGACACGAGAATGCATGGCCTGTGCAGATGGATACGTAAATGCGCGGCATGTGCAGTTGGACACGAGAATGCGCGGCCTGTGCAGTTGGACAAGAGAATTAGCGGCCTGTGCAGTTGGACACGAGAATGGGCGGCCTGTGCATTTGGACACGAGAATGGGCGGCCTGTGCATTTGGACACGAGAATGCACGACCTGTGCATTTGGACACGAGAATGCATGGCCTGTGCAGTTGGACACGTGAATGCGCGGCATATGCTGTTGGACACGAGAATGCGCGGCCTGTGCAGTTGGACAAGAGAATCAGCGGCCTGTGCAGTTGGACACGAGAATGGGCGGCATGTGCAGTTGGACACGAGAATGGTCGGCCTGTGCATTTGGACGCGAGAATGTACGGCCTGTGCAGGTGGACACGAGAATGCATGGCCTGTGCAGTTGGACACGAGAATCCATGGCCAGTGCAGTTGGGCACGAGAATGCGCGCCTGTGCAGTTGGACACGAGAATGCGCGACCAGTGCAGTAGGACACGAGAATGCGTGATTTGTGTAATGGACACGAGAATGGGCGGCCTGTGCAGTTGGATACGAAAATGCGCGACTTGTGCAGTTGGACACGAGAATGGGCGGCCTGTGCATTTGGACACGAGAATGGACGGCCTGTGCATTTGGACACGAGAATGCACGGCCTATGCATTAGGACACGAGAATGCATGGCCTGTGCAGTTGGATACGAGAATGCGCGGCATGTGCAGTTGGACACGAGAATGCGCCGCCTGTGCAGTTGGACAAGAGAATTAGCGGCCTGTGCAGTTGGACACGAGAATGGGCGGCCTGTGCATTTGGACACGAGAATGGGCGGCCTGTGCATTTGGACACGAGAATGCACGGCCTGTGCATTTGGACACGAGAATGCATGGCCTGTGCAGTTGGACACGAGAATGGGCGGCCTGTGCATTTGGACACGAGAATGCACGGCCTGTGCAGTTGGACACGATAATGCATGGCCTGTGCTGTTGGACACGAGAATGCGCGGCATGTGCAGTTGGACACGAGAATGGGCGGCCTGTGCAGTTGAACACGATAATGGGCGGTCTGTGCATTTGGACACGAGAATGCACGGCCTGTGCAGTTGGACACGAGAATGCATGGCCTGTGCAGTTGGACACGAGAATGCGCGGCCTGTGCAGTTGGACACGAGAATGTGCGGCCAGTGCATTTGGACGCGAGAAAGCACGGCCTGTGCAGTTGGACACGAGAATGCATGGCCTGTGCAGTTGGACACGAGAATGTGCGACCTGTGCAGTAGGACACAAAAATACGCGACTTGTGCAGTAGGACACGAGAACGCGCGTCCTGTGCAGTTGGACACGAGAATGCATGGCCTTTGCATTTGGACACGAGAATGCATGGCCTGTGCAGTTGGACACGAGAATATATGGCCTGTGCAGTTGGACACGAGAATGCGCGCCTGTGCAGTTGGACACGAGAATGCGCGACCTGTACAGTATAACACGAGAATGGCAGCCTGTGCAGTTGGACACGAAAAAGCGATGTCTGTGCATTTGGACACGAGAATGCGCGGCCTGTGCAGTCGGACACGGGAATGCGTGACCTGTGCATTGGACACGAGAATGGGCGGCCTGTGCAGTTGGACACGAAAATGCGCGACTTGTGCAGTTGAATACGAGAATGGGCGGCCTGTGCATTTGGACACGAGAATGCACGGCCTGTGCATTTGGACACGAGAATGCATGGCCTGTGCAGTTGGACACGTAAATGCGCGGCATGTGCAGTTGGACACGAGAATGCGCGGCCTGTGCAGTTTCACAAGAGAATTAGCGGCCTGTGCAGTTGGACACGAGAATGAACGGCCTGTGCATTTGGACACGAGAATGGACGGCCTGTGCATTTGGACACGAGAATGCACGGCCTGTGCATTTGGACATGAGAATGCATGGCCTGTGCAGTTGGACACGTGAATGCGCGGCATGTGCTGTTGGACACGAGAATGCGCGGCCTGTGCAGTTGGACAAGAGAATTAGCGGCCTGTGCAGTTGGACACGAGAATGGGCGGCATGTGCAGTTGGACACGAGAATGGGCGGCCTGTGCATTTGGACACGTGAATGGGCGGCCTGTGCATTAGGACACGAGAATGCACGGCCTGTGCATTTGGACACGAGAATGCATGGCCTGTGCAGTTGGACACGAGAATATATGGCCTGTGCAGTTGGACACAAGAATGCGCGCCTGTGCAGTTGCACACGAGAATGCGCGACCTGTACAGTAGGACACGAGAATGGGCAGCCTGTGCAGTTGGACACGAAAAAGCGAGGTCTGTGCATTTGGACACGAGAATGCGCGGCCTGTGCAGTCGGACACGGAAATGAGCGACTTGTGCAGTTGGACACGAGAATGGGCGGCCTGTGCATTTGGACACGAGAATGCACGGCCTGTGCATTTGGACACGAGAATGCATGGCCTGTGCAGTTGGACACGTAAATGCGCGGCATGTGCAGATGGACACGAGAATGCGCGGCCTGTGCAGTTGGACAAGAGAATTAGCGGCCTGTGCTGTTGGACACGAGAATGGGCGGCCTGTGCATTTGGACACGAGAATGGGCGGCCTGTGCATTTTGACACGAGAATGCACGACCTGTGCATTTGGACACGAGAATGCATGGCCTGTGCAGATGGACACGTGAATGCGCGGCATGTGCTGTTGGCTACGAGAATGCGCGGCCTGTGCAGTTGGACAAGAGAATTAGCGGCCTGTGCAGTTGGACACGAGAATGGGCGGCATGTGCAGTTGGACACGAGAATGGGCGGCCTGTGCATTTGGACACGAGAATGGGCGGCCTGTGCATTTGGACACGAGAATGCACGGCCTGTGCATTTGGACACGAGAATGCATGGCCTGTGCAGTTGGACACGAGAATGCGCGGCATGTGCAGTGGACACGAGAATGCGCGGCCTGTGCAGTTGGACAAGAGAATTAGCGGCCTGTGCAGTTGGACACGAGAATGGGCGGCATGTGCAGTTGGACACGAGAATGGGCGGCCTGTGCATTTGGACACGAGAATGGGCGGCCTGTGCATTTGGACACGAGAATGCACGGCCTGTGCATTTGGACACGAGAATGCATGGCCTGTGCAGTTGGACACGGGAATATATGGCCTGTGCAGTTGGACACGAGAATGCGCGCCTGTGCAGTTGGACACGAGAATGCGCGACCTGTACAGTAGGACACGAGAATGGGCAGCCTGTGCATTTGGACACGAAAAAGCGAGGTCTGTGCATTTGGACACGAGAATGCGCGGCCTGTGCAGTCGGACACGGGAATGCATGACCTGTGCAATGGACACGAGAATGGGCGGCCTGTGCAGTTGGACACGAAAATGCGCGACTTGTGCAGTTGGACACGAGAATGGGCGGCCTGTGCATTTGGACACGAGAATGCACGGCCTGTGCATTTGGACACGAGAATGCATGGCCTGTGCAGTTGGATACGTAAATGCGCGGCATGTGCAGTTGGACACGAGAATGCGCGACCTGTGCAGTAGGACACGAGAATGGGCAGCCTGTGCAGTTGGACACGAAAAAGCGAGGTCTGTGCATTTGGACACTAGAATGCGCGGCCTGTGCAGTCGGACACGGAAATGCGTGACCTGTGCAATGGACACGAGAATGGGCGGCCTGTGCATTTGGACACGAAAATGCGCGACTTGTGCAGTTGGACACGAGAATGGGCGGCCTGTGCAGTTGGACACGAAAATGCGCGACTTGTGCAGTTGGACACGAGAATGGGCGGCCTGTGCATTTGGACACGAGAATGCACGGCCTGTGCATTTGGACACGAGAATGCATGGCCTGTGCAGTTGGACACGAGAATATATGTCCTGTGCAGTTGGACACGAGAATGCGCGCCTGTGCAGTTAGACACGAGAATGCGCGACCTGTACAGTAGGACACGAGAATGGGCAGCCTGTGCAGTTGGACACGAAAAAGCGAGGTCTGTGCATTTGGACACGAGAATGCGCGGCCTGTGCAGTCGGACACGGGAATGCGTGACCTGTGCAATGGACACGTGAATGGGCGGCATGTGCAGTAGGACACGAAAATGCGCGACTTGTGCAGTTGGACACGAGAATGGGCGGCCTGTGCATTTGGACACGAGAATGCGCGCCTGTGCAGTTGGACACGAGAATGCGCGACCTGTTCAGTTGGACACGAGAATGCGCAGCCTGTGCAGCTGGACAAGAAAAAGCGAGGCCTGTGCATTTGGACACAAGAATGCGCGGCCTGTGCAGTTGGACACGGGAATGCGTGACCTGTGCATTGGACACATGAATGGGCGGCCTGTGCAGTTGGACACGAAAATGCGCGACTTGTGCAGTTGGACACGAGAATGGGCGGCCTGTGCATTTGGATGCGAGAATGCACGGCATGTGCAGTTGGACACGAGAATGCACGGCCCGTGCAGTTGGACAAGAGAATTAGTGGCCTGTTTAGTTGGACACGAGAATGCGCGACCTGTGCAGTTGGACACAAAAATACGCGACTTGTGCAGTAGGACACGAGACGCGCGTCCTGTGCAGTTGGACACGAGAATCCATGGCCTGTTTTGTTGGACACGAAAATGCGAGGCCTGTGTATTTGGACTCGAGAATGCGCGGCTCGTGCAGATGGACACGAGAATACGCGACCTGTGCAGTTGGACACGAGAATGCGTGACCTGTGCAATGGACACGAGAATGGGCGGCCTGTTCAGTTGGACCCGAAAATGCGCGACTTGTGCAGTTGGACACGAGAATGGGCGGCCTGTGCAGTTGGACACGAGAATGGGCGACCAGTGCATTTGGAAGCGAGAATGCACGGCCTATGCAGTTGGACACGTGAATGCACGGCCTGTGCAGTTGGACACGAGAATGCATTGCCTGTGCAGTTGGACACGAGAATGCGCGGCCTGTGCAGTTGGACACGAGAATGCATGGCCTGTGCAGTTGGACACGAGAATGCGCGGCCTGTGCAGTTGGACAAGAGAATTAGCGGCCTGTGAAGTTGGACACGAGAATGCGCGGCCTGTGAAGTTGGACACGAGAATGAGACGCCTGTGCAGTTCGACACGAGAATCCATGGCCTGTGCAGTTGGACACGTGAATGCGCGGCATGTGCTGTTGGACACGAGAATGCGCGGCCTGTGCATTTGGACACGAGAATGGGCGGCCTGTGCATTTGGACACGAGAATGCACGACCTGTGCATTTGGACACGAGAATGCATGGCCTGTGCAGTTGGACACGAGAATGGGCGGCCTGTGCATTTGGATACGAGAATGCACGGCCTGTGCAGTTGGACACGATAATGCATGGCCTGTGCAGTTGGACACGAGAATGCGCGGCATGTGCAGTTGGACACGAGAATGGGCGGCCTGTGCAGTTGGACACGAGAATGGGCGGTCTGTGCATTTGGACACGAGAATGCGCGGCCTGTGCATTTGGACACGAGAATGCATGGCCTGTGCAGTTGGACACGAGAATGGGCGGCCTGTGCATTTGGACACGAGAATGCACGGCCTGTGCAGTTGGACACGATAATGCATGGCCTGTGCAGTTGGACACGAGAAAGCGGCATGTGCAGTTGGACACGAGAATGGGCGGCCTGTGCAGTTGAACCCGAGAATGGGCGTTCTGTGCATTTGGACACGAGAATGCACGGCCTGTGCAGTTGGGCACGAGAATGCATGGCCTGTGCAGTTGGAGACGAGAATGCGCGGCCTGTGCAGTTGGAAACGAGAATGGGCGACCTGTGCAGTTGGACACAAAAATACGCGACTTGTGCAGTAGGACACGAGACGCGCGTCCTGTGCAGTTGGACACGAGAATCCATGGCCTGTTTTGTTGGACACGAAAATGCTTGGCCTGTGCATTTGGACTCGAGAATGCGCGGCTCGTGCAGTTGGACACGAGAATCCATGGTCTGTGCTGTTGGACACGAGAATACGCGACCTGTGCAGTTGGACACGAGAATGCGTGACCTGTGCAATGGACACGAGAATGGACGGCCTGTGCATTTGGACACGAGAATGCACGGCCTGTGCATTAGGACACGAGAATGCATGGCCTGTGCAGTTGGACACAAGAATGCGCGGCATGTGCAGTTGGACACGAGAATGCGCGGCCTGTGCAGTTGGACAAGTGAATTAGCGGCCTGTGCAGTTGCACACGAGAATGGGCGGCCTGTGCATTTGGACACGAGAATGCGCGACCTGTGCAGTAGGACACGAGAATGCGTGATTTGTGTAATGGACACGAGAATGGGCGGCCTATGCAGTTGGATACGAAAATGCGCGACTTGTGCAGTAGGACACGAGAATGGGCGGCCTGTGCATTTGGACACGAGAATGGACGGCCTGTGCATTTGGACACGAGAATGCACGGCCTGTGCATTAGGACACGAGAATGCATGGCCTGTGCAGTTGGACACAAGAATGCGCGGCATGTGCAGTTGGACACGAGAATGCGCGGCCTGTGCAGTTGGACAAGAGAATTAGCGGCCTGTGCAGTTGCACACGAGAATGGGCGGCCTGTGCATTTGGACACGAGAATGGGCGGCCTGTGCATTTGGACACGAGAATGCACGGCCTGTGCATTTGGACACGAGAATGCATGGCCTGTGCAGTTGGACACGTGAATGCGCGGCATGTGCTGTTGGACACGAGAATGCGCGGCATGTACATTTGGACACGAGAATGGGCGGCCTGTGCATTTGGACACGAGAATGCACGGCCTGTGCATTTGGACACGAGAATGCATGGCCTGTGCAGTTGGACACGAGAATGGGCGCCCTGTGCATTTGGATACGAGAATGCACGGCCTGTGCAGTTGGACACGATAATGCATGGCCTGTGCAGTTGGACACGAGAATGCGCGGCATGTGCAGTTGGACACGAGAATGGGCGGCCTGTGCAGTTGGACACGAGAATGGGCGGTCTGTGCATTTGGACACGAGAATGCACGGCCTGTGCATTTGGACACGAGAATGCACGGCCTGTGCAGTTGGACACGATAATGCATGGCCTGTGCAGTTGGACACGAGAATGCGCGGCATGTGCAGTTGGACACGAGAATGGGCGGCCTGTGCAGTTGAACACGAGAATGGGCGTTCTGTGCAGTTGGACACGATAATGCATGGCCTGTGCAGTTGGACACGAGAATGCGCGGCATGTGCAGTTGGACACGAGAATGGGCGGCCTGTGCAGTTGGACACGAGAATGGGCGGTCTGTGCATTTGGACACGAGAATGCACGGCCTGTGCATTTGGACACGAGAATGCATGGCCTGTGCTGTTGGACACGAGAATGGGCGGCCTGTGCATTTGGACACGAGAATGCACGGCCTGTGCAGTTGGACACGATAATGCATGGCCTGTGCAGTTGGACACGAGAATGCGCGGCATGTGCAGTTGGACACGAGAATGGGCGGCCTGTGCAGTTGAACACGAGAATGGGCGTTCTGTGCATTTGGACACGAGAATGCACGGCCTGTGCAGTTGGGCACGAGAATGCATGGCCTGTGCAGTTGGAGACGAGAATGCGCGGCCTGTGCAGTTGGACACGAGAATGGGCGGCCAGTGCATTTGGACGCGAGAATGCACGGCCTGTACAGTTGGACACGAGAATGCGCGCCTGTGCAGTTGGACACGAAAATGCGCGACATGTGCAGTTGGACACGAGAATGGGCCGCCTGTGCAGTTGGACACGAGAATGCATGGCCTGTGCAGTTGTACACGAGAATGCGCGCCTGTGCAGTTGGACACGAGAATGGGCAGCCTGTGCAGTTGGACATGAGATTGCATGGCCTGTGCAGTTGGACACGTGAAAGCGCGGCATGTGCTGTTGGTCACGAGAATGCGCGGCCTGTGCAGTTGGACAAGAGAATTAGCGGCCTGTGCAGTTGGACACGAGAATGGGCGGCATGTGCAGTTGGACACGAGAATGGGCGGACTGTGCATTTGGACACGAGAATGGGCGGCCAGTGCATTTGGACAAGAGAATGCACGGCCTGTGCATTTGGACACGAGAATGCATAGCCTGTGCAGTTGGACACGAGAATGCGCGGCATGTGCAGTTGGACACGAGAATGCGCGGCCTGTGCAGTTGGACAAGAGAATTAGCGGCCTGTGCAGTTGGACACGAGAATGGGCGGCATGTGCAGTTGAACACGAGAATGGGCGGCCTGTGCATTTGGACACGAGAATGGGCGGCCTGTGCATTTGGACACGAGAATGCACGGCCTGTGCATTTGGACACGAGAATGCATGGCCTGTGCAGTTGGACACGAGAATATATGTCCTGTGCAGTTGGACACGAGAATGCGCGCCTGTGCAGTTAGACACGAGAATGCGCGACCTGTACAGTAGGACACGAGAATGGGCAGCCTGTGCAGTTGGACACGAAAAAGCGAGGTCTGTGAATTTGGACACGAGAATGCGCGGCCTGTGCAGTCGGACACTGAAATGCGTGACCTGTGCAATGGACACGAGAATGGGCGGCTTGTGCATTTGGACACGAAAATGCGCGACTTGTGCAGTTGGACACGAGAATGGGCGGCCTGTGCATTTGGACACGAGAATGCACGGCCTGTGCATTTGGACACGAGAATGCATGGCCTGTGCAGTTGGACACGTAAATGCGCGGCATGTGCAGAAGGACACGAGAATGCGCGGCCTGTGCAGTTGGACAAGAGAATTAGCGGCCTGTGCTGTTGGACACGAGAATGGGCGGCCTGTGCATTTGGACACGAGAATGGGCGGCCTGTGCATTTTGACACGAGAATGCACGACCTGTGCATTTGGACACGAGAATGCATGGCCTGTGCAGTTGGACACGTGAATGCGCGGCATGTGCTGTTGGACACGAGAATGCGCGGCCTGTGCAGTTGGACAAGAGAATTAGCGGCCTGTGCAGTTGGACACGAGAATGGGCGGCATGTGCAGTTGGACACGAGAATGGGCGGCCTGTGCATTTGGACACGAGAATGGGCGGCCTGTGCATTTGGAGACGAGAATGCACGGCCTGTGCATTTGGACACGAGAATGCATGGTCTGTGCAGTTGGACACAAGAATGCGCGGCATGTCCAGTGGACACGAGAATGCGCGGCCTGTGCAGTTGGACAAGAGAATTAGCGGCCTGTGCAGTTGGACACGAGAATGGGCGGCATGTGCAGTTGGACACGAGAATGGGCGGCCTGTGCATTTGGACACGAGAATGGGCGGCCTGTGCATTTGGACACGAGAATGCACGGCCTGTGCATTTGGACACGAGAATGCATGGCCTGTGCAGTTGGACACGAGAATATATGGCCTGTGCAGTTGGACACGAGAATGCGCGTCTGTGCAGTTGGACACGAGAATGCGCGACCTGTACAGTAGGACACGAGAATGGGCAGCCTGTGCATTTGGACACGAAAAAGCGAGGTCTGTGCATTTGGACACGAGAATGCGCGGCCTGTGCAGACGGACACGGGAATGCGTGACCTGTGCAATGGACACGAGAATGGGCGGCCTGTGCATTTGGACACGAGAATGCACGGCCTGTGCAGTTGGACACGATAATGCATGGCCTGTGCAGTTGGACACGAGAATGCGCGACATGTGCAGTTGGACACGAGAATGGGCGGCCTGTGCAGTTGGACACGAGAATGGGCGGCCTGTGCATTTGGACACGAGAATGGGCGGCCTGTGCATTTGGACGCGAGAATGCACGGCCTGTGCAGTTGGACACGAGAATGCATGGCCTGTGCAGTTGGACACGAGAATCCATGGCCAGCGCAGATGGACACGAGAATGCGCGCCTGTGCAGTTGGACACGAGAATGCGCGACCTGTGCAGTAGGACACGAGAATGCGTGATTTGTGTAATGGACACGAGAATGGGCGGCCTGTGCAGTTGGATACGAAAATGCGCGACTTGTGCAGTAGGACACGAGAATGGGCGGCCTGTGCATTTGGACACGAGAATGGACGGCCTGTGCATTTGGACACGAGAATGCACGGCCTGTGCATTAGGACACGAGAATGCATGGCCTGTGCAGTTGGACACAAGAATGCGCGGCATGTGCAGTTGGACACGAGAATGCGCGGCCTGTGCAGTTGGACAAGAGATTTAGCGGCCTGTGCAGTTGCACACGAGAATGGGCGGCCTGTGCATTTGGACACGAGAATGGGCAGCCTGTGCATTTAGACACGAGAATGCACGGCCTGTGCATTTGGACACGAGAATGCATGGCCTGTGCAGTTGGACACGTGAATGCGCGGCATGTGCTGTTGGACACGAGAATGCGCGGCCTGTGCATTTGGACACGAGAATGGGCGGCCTGTGCATTTGGACACTAGAATGCACGGCCTGTGCATTTGGACACGAGAATGCACGGCCTGTGCAGTTGGACACGAGAATGGGCGGCCTGTGCATTTGGATACGAGAATGCACGGCCCGTGCAGTTGGACACGATAATGCATGGCCTGTGCAGTTGGACACGAGAATGCGCGGCATGTGCAGTTGGACACGAGAATGGGCGGCCTGTGCAGTTGGACACGAGAATGGGCGGTCTGTGCATTTGGACACGAGAATGCACGGCCTGTGCATTTGGACACGAGAATGCATGGCCTGTGCAGTTGGACACGAGAATTGGCGTCCTGTGCATTTGGACACGAGAATGCACGGCCTGTGCAGTTGGACACGATAATGCATGGCCTGTGCAGTTGGACACGAGAATGCGCGGCATGTGCAGATGGACACGAGAATGCGCGGCCTGTGCAGTTGGACAAGAGAATTAGCGGCCTGTGCTGTTGGACACGAGAATGGGCGGCATGTGCAGTTGGACACGAGAATGGGCGGCCTGTGCATTTGGACACGAGAATGGGCGGCCTGTGCATTTGGACACGAGAATGCAAGGCCTGTGCATTTGGACACGAGAATGCATGGCCTGTGCAGTTGGACACGAGAATATATGGCCTGTGCAGTTGGACACGAGAATGCGCGCCAGTGCAGTTGGACACGAGAATGCGCGACCTGTACAATAGGATACGAGAATGGCAGCCTGTGCAGTTGGACACGAAAAAGCGAGGTCTGTGCATTTGGACACGAGAATATGCGGCCTGTGCAGTCGGACACGAGAATGCACGGCCTGTGCATTTGGACACGAGAATGCATGGCCTGTGCAGTTGGACACGTAAATGCGCGGCATGTGCAGTTGGACACGAGAATGCGCGGCCTGTGCAGTTGGACAAGAGAATTAGCGGCCTGTGCAGTTGGACACGAGAATGGGCGGTCTGTGCATTTGGACACGAGAAAGGGCGGCCTGTGCATTTGGACGCGAGAATGCACGTCCTGTGCAGTTGGACACGAGAATGCATGGCCTGTGCAGTTGGACACGAGAATCCATGGCCAGTGCAGATGGACACGAGAATGCGCGCCTGTGCAGTTGGACACGAGAATGCGCGACCTGTGCAGTAGGACACGAGAATGCGTGATTTGTGTAATGAACACGAGAATGGGCGGCCTGTGCAGTTGGATACGAAAATGGGCGACTTGTGCAGTAGGACACGAGAATGGGCGGCCTGTGAATTTGGACACGAGAATGGACGGCCTGTGCATTTGGACACGAGAATGCACGGCCTGTGCATTTGGACACGAGAATGCGCGGCCTGTGCAGTTGGACACGGGAATGCGTGACCTGTGCAATGGACACGTGAATGGGCGGCCTGTGCAGTTGGACACGAAAATGCGCGACTTGTGCAGTTGGACACGAGAATGGGCGGCCTGTGCAGTTGGACACGAGAATGGGCGGCCAGTGCATTTGGACGCGAGAAGGCATGGCCTGTGCAGTTGGACACGAGAATGCGCGGCATGAGCAGTTGGACACGAGAATGCGCGGCCTGTGCAGTTGGACAAGAGAATTAGCGGCCTGTGCAGTTGGACACGAAAATGGGCTGCCTGTGCAGATGGACACGAGAATGGGCGGCCTGTGCATTTGGACACGAGAATGCACGGCCTGTGCAGTTGGACACGATAATGCATGGCCTATGCAGTTGGACACGAGAATGCGCGACATGTGCAGTTGGACACGAGAATGGGCGGCCTGTGCAGTTGGTCACGAGAATGGGCGGTCTGTGCATTTGGACACGAGAATGGGCGGCCTGTGCATTTGGACGCGAGAATGCACGGCCTGTGCAGTTGGACACGAGAATGCATGGCCTGTGCAGTTGGACACGAGAATGCGTGATTTGTGTAATGGACACGAGAATGGGCGGCCTGTGCAGTTGGATACGAAAATGCGCGACTTGTGCAGTAGGACACGAGAATGGGCGGCCTGTGCATTTGGACACGAGAACGGACGGCCTGTGCATTTGGACACGAGAATGCGTGATTTGTGTAATGGACACGAGAATGGGCGGCCTGTGCAGTTGGATACGAAAATGCGCGACTTGTGCAGTAGGACACGAGAATGGGCGGCCTGTGCATTTGGACACGAGAATGGACGGCCTGTGCATTTGGACACGAGAATGCACGGCCTGTGCATTAGGACACGAGAATGCACGGCCTGTGCATTTGGACACGAGAATGCGCGGCATGTGGTGTTGGACACGAGAATGCGCGGCCTGTGCAGTTGGACAAGAGAATGGGCGGCATTTGCAGCTGGACACGAGAATGGGCGGCCTGTGCATTTTGACACGAGGATTGGCGGCCTGTGCATTTGGACACGAGAATGCACGGCCTGTGCATTTGGACACGAGAATGCATGGCCTGTGCAGTTGGACACGAGAATATATGGCCTGTGCAGTTGGACACGAGAATGCGTGATTTGTGTAATGGACACGAGAATGGGCGGCCTGTGCAGTTGGATACGAAAATGCGCGACTTGTGCAGTAGGACACGAGAATGGGCGGCCTGTGCATTTGGACACGAGAATGGACGGCCTGTGCATTTGGACACGAGAATGCACGGCCTGTGCATTAGGACACGAGAATGCACGGCCTGTGCATTTGGACACGAGAATGCGCGGCATGTGGTGTTGGACACGAGAATGCGCGGCCTGTGCAGTTGGACAAGAGAATTAGCGGCCTGTGCAGTTGGACACGAGAATGGGCGGCATTTGCAGCTGGACACGAGAATGGGCGGCCTGTGCATTTTGACACGAGGATTGGCGGCCTGTGCATTTGGACACGAGAATGCACGGCCTGTGCATTTGGACACGAGAATGCATGGCCTGTGCAGTTGGACACGAGAATATATGGCCTGTGCAGTTGGACACGAGAATGCGCGCCTGTGCAGTTGGACACGAGAATGCGCGACCTGTACAGTAGGACACGAGAATGGGCAGCCTGTGCAGATGGACACGAAAAAGCGAGGTCTGTGCATTTGGACACGAGAATGCGCGGCCTGTGCAGTCGGACACGGGAATGCGTGACCTGTGCAATGGACACGGAATGGGCAGCCTGTGCAGTTGGACACGAAAATGCGCGACTTGTGCAGTTGGACACGAGAATGGGCGGCCTGTGCATTTGGACACGAGAATGCACGGCCTGTGCAGTTGGACACGATAATGCATGGCCTGTGCAGTTGGACACGGGAATGCGCGACATGTGCAGTTGGACACGAGAATGGGCGGCCTGTGCAGTTGGACACGAGAAAGGGCTGTCTGTGCATTTGGACACGAGAATGGGAGCCTGTGCATTTGGACGCGAGAATTCACGGCCTGTGCAGTTGGACACGAGAATGCATGGCCTGTGCAGTTGGACACGAGAATCCATGGCCAGTGCAGTTGGACACGAGAATGCGCGCCTGTGCAGTTGGACACGAGAATGCGCGACCTGTGCAGTAGGACACGAGAATGCGTGATTTGTGTAATGGACACGAGAATGGGCGGCCTGTGCAGTTGGATACGAAAATGCGCGACTTGTGCAGTTGGACACGAGAATGGGCGGCCTGTGCATTTGGACACGAGAATGGACGGCCTGTGCATTTGGACACGAGAATGCACGGCCTGTTCATTAGGACACGAGAATGCATGGCCTGTGCAGTTGGACACGAGAATTCGCGGCATGTGCAGTTGGACACGAGAATGCGCAGCCTGTGCAGTTGGACATGAGAATTAGCGGCCTGTGCAGTTGGACACGAGAATGGGCGGCCTGTGCATTTGGACACGAGAATGGGCGGCCTGTGCATTTGGACACGAGAATGCACGGCCTGGGCATTTGGACACGAGAATGCATGGCCTGTGCAGTTGGACACGTGAATGCGCGGCATGTGCTGTTGGACACGAGATTGCGCGGCCTGTGCATTTGGAAACGAGAATGGACGGCTTGTGCATTTGGACACGAGAATGCACGGCCTGTGCATTTGGACACGAGAATGCATGGCCTGTGCAGTTGGACACGAGAATGGGCGGCCTGTGCATTTGGACACGAAAAAGCGAGGTCTGTGCATTTGGACACGAGAATGCGCGGCCTGTGCAGTTGGACAAGAGAATTAGCGGCCTGTGCAGTTGGACACGAGAATGGGCGGCATGTGCAGTTGGACACGAGAATGGGCGGCCTGTGCATTTGGACACGAGAATGGGCGGCCTGTGCATTTGGACACGAGAATGCATGGCCTTTGCATTTGGACACGAGAATGCATGGCCTGTGCAGTTGGACACGAGAATATATGGCCTGTGCAGTTGGACACGAGAATGCGCGCCTGTGCAGTTGGACACGAGAATGCGCGACCTGTACAGTAGGACACGAGAATGGGCGACATGTGCAGTTGGACACGAGAATGGGCGGCCTGTGCATTTGGACACGAGAATGGGCGGCCTGTGCATTTGGACACGAGAATGCACGGCCTGTGCATTTGGACACGAGAATGCATGGCCTGTGCAGTTGGACACGAGAATGCGCGGCATGTGCAGTTGGACACGAGAATGCGCGGCCTGTGCAGTTGGACAAGAGAATTAGCGGCCTGTGCAGTTGGACACGAGAATGGGCGGCATGTGCAGTTGGACACGAGAATGGGCGGCCTGTGCATTTGGACACGAGAATTGGCGGCCTGTGCATTTGGACACGAGAATGCACGGCCTGTGCATTTGGACACGAGAATTCATGGCCTGTGCAGTTGGACACGAGAATATATGGCCTGTGCAGTTGAACTCGAGAATGCGCGCCTGTGCAGTTTGACACGAGAATGCGCGACCTGTACAGTAGGACACGAGAATGGCAGCCTGTGCAGTTGGACACGAAAAAGCGAGGTCTGTGCATTTGGACACGAGAATGCGCGGCCTGTGCAGTCGGACACGGGAATGGGTGACCTGTGCAATGGACACGAGAATGGGCGGCCTGTGCAGTTGGACACGAAAATGCGCGACTTGTGCAGTTGGACACGAGAATGGGCGGCCTGTGCATTTGGACACGAGAATGGGCGGCCTGTGCAGTTGGACACGAGAATGGGCTGTCTGTGCATTTGGACACGAGAATGGGAGCCTGTGCATTTGGACGCGAGAATGCACGGCCTGTGCAGTTGGACACGAGAATGCATGGCCTGTGCAGTTGGACACGAGAATCCATGGCCAGTGCAGTTGGACACGAGAATGCGCGCCTGTGCAGTTGGACACGAGAATGCGCGACCTGTGCAGTAGGACACGAGAATGCGTGATTTGTGTAATGGACACGAGAATGGGCGGCCTGTGCAGTTGGATACGAAAATGCGCGACTTGTGCAGTTGGACACGAGAATGGGCGGCCTGTGCATTTGGACACGAGAATGGACGGCCTGTGCATTTGGACACGAGAATGCACGGCCTGTTCATTAGGACACGAGAATGCATGGCCTGTGCAGTTGGACACGAGAATGCGCGGCATGTGCAGTTGGACACGAGAATGCGCAGCCTGTGCAGTTGGACATGAGAATTAGCGGCCTGTGCAGTTGGACACGAGAATGGGCGGCCTGTGCATTTGGACACGAGAATGGGCGGCCTGTGCATTTGGACACGAGAATGCACGGCCTGGGCATTTGGACACGAGAATGCATGGCCTGTGCAGTTGGACACGTGAATGCGCGGCATGTGCTGTTGGACACGAGATTGCGCGGCCTGTGCATTTGGAAACGAGAATGGACGGCCTGTGCATTTGGACACGAGAATGCACGGCCTGTGCATTTGGACACGAGAATGCATGGCCTGTGCAGTTGGACACGAGAATGGGCGGCCTGTGCATTTGGACACGAAAAAGCGAGGTCTGTGCATTTGGACACGAGAATGCGCGGCCTGTGCAGTTGGACAAGAGAATTAGCGGCCTGTGCAGTTGGACACGAGAATGGGCGGCATGTGCAGTTGGACACGAGAATGGGCGGCCTGTGCATTCGGACACGAGAATGGGCGGCCTGTGCATTTGGACACGAGAATGCATGGCCTTTGCATTTGGACACGAGAATGCATGGCCTGTGCAGTTGGACACGAGAATATATGGCCTGTGCAGTTGGACACGAGAATGCGCGCCGTGCAGTTGGACACGAGAATGCGCGACCTGTACAGTAGGACACGAGAATGGGCGGCATGTGCAGTTGGACACGAGAATGGGCGGCCTGTGCATTTGGACACGAGAATGGGCGGCCTGTGCATTTGGACACGAGAATGCACGGCCTGTGCATTTGCACACGAGAATGCATGGCCTGTGCAGTTGGACACGAGAATGCGCGGCATGTGCAGTTGGACACGAGAATGCGCGGCCTGTGCAGTTGGACAAGAGAATTAGCGGCCTGTGCAGTTGGACACGAGAATGGGCGGCATGTGCAGTTGGACACGAGAATGGGCGGCCTGTGCATTTGGACACGAGAATGGGCGGTCTGTGCATTTGGACACGAGAATGCACGGCCTGTGCATTTGGACACGAGAATGCATGGCCTGTGCAGTTGGACACGAGAATATATGGCCTGTGCAGTTGAACTCGAGAATGCGCGCCTGTGCAGTTTGACACGAGAATGCGCGACCTGTACAGTAGGACACGAGAATGGCAGCCTGTGCAGTTGGACACGAAAAAGCGAGGTCTGTGCATTAGGACACGAGAATGCGCGGCCTGTGCAGTCGGACACGGGAATGGGTGACCTGTGCAATGGACACGAGAATGGGCGGCCTGTGCAGTTGGACACGAAAATGCGCGACTTGTGCAGTTGGACACGAGAATGGGCGGCCTGTGCATTTGGACACGAGAATGGGCGGCCTGTGCAGTTGGACACGAGAATGGGCTGTCTGTGCATTTGGACACGAGAATGGGAGCCTGTGCATTTGGACGCGAGAATGCACGGCCTGTGCAGTTGGACACGAGAATGCATGGCCTGTGCAGTTGGACACGAGAATCCATGGCCAGTGCAGTTGGACACGAGAATGCGCGCCTGTGCAGTTGGACACGAGAATGCGCGACCTGTGCAGTAGGACACGAGAATGCGTGATTTGTGTAATGGACACGAGAATGGGCGGCCTGTGCAGTTGGATACGAAAATGCGCGACTTGTGCAGTTGGACACGAGAATGGGCGGCCTGTGCATTTGGACACGAGAAAGGACGGCCTGTGCATTTGGACACGAGAATGCACGGCCTGTTCATTAGGACACGAGAATGCATGGTCTGTGCAGTTGGACACGAGAATGCGCGGCATGTGCAGTTGGACACGAGAATGCACAGCCTGTGCAGTTGGACATGAGAATTAGCGGCCTGTGCAGTTGGACACGAGAATGGGCGGCCTGTGCATTTGGACACGAGAATGGGCGGCCTGTGCATTTGGACACGAGAATGCACGGCCTGGGCATTTGGACACGAGAATGCATGGCCTGTGCAGTTGGACACGTGAATGCACGGCATGTGCTGTTGGACACGAGATTGCGCGGCCTGTGCATTTGGAAACGAGAATGGACGGCCTGTGCATTTGGACACGAGAATGCATGGCCTGTGCAGTTGGACACGAGAATGCGCGGCATGTGCAGTTGGACACGAGAATGCGCGGCCTGTGCAGTTGGACAAGAGAATTAGCGGCCTGTGCAGTTGGACACGAGAATGGGCGGCATGTGCAGTTGGACACGAGAATGGGCGGCCTGTGCATTTGGACACGAGAATGGGCGGCCTGTGCATTTGGACACGAGAATGCACGGCCTGTGCATTTGGACACGAGAATGCATGGCCTGTGCAGTTGGACACGAGAATATATGGCCTGTGCAGTTGAACTCGAGAATGCGCGCCTGTGCAGTTTGACACGAGAATGCGCGACCTGTACAGTAGGACACGAGAATGGCAGCCTGTGCAGTTGGACACGAAAAAGCGAGGTCTGTGCATTTGGACACGAGAATGCGCGGCCTGTGCAGTCGGACACGGGAATGGGTGACCTGTGCAATGGACACGAGAATGGGCGGCCTGTGCAGTTGGACACGAAAATGCGCGACTTGTGCAGTTGGACACGAGAATGGGCGGCCTGTGCATTTGGACACGAGAATGGGCGGCCTGTGCAGTTGGACACGAGAATGGGCTGTCTGTGCATTTGGACACGAGAATGGGAGCCTGTGCATTTGGACGCGAGAATGCACGGCCTGTGCAGTTGGACACGAGAATGCATGGCCTGTGCAGTTGGACACGAGAATCCATGGCCAGTGCAGTTGGACACGAGAATGCGCGCCTGTGCAGTTGGACACGAGAATGCGCGACCTGTGCAGTAGGACACGAGAATGCGTGATTTGTGTAATGGACACGAGAATGGGCGGCCTGTGCAGTTGGATACGAAAATGCGCGACTTGTGCAGTTGGACACGAGAATGGGCGGCCTGTGCATTTGGACACGAGAATGGACGGCCTGTGCATTTGGACACGAGAATGCACGGCCTGTTCATTAGGACACGAGAATGCATGGTCTGTGCAGTTGGACACGAGAATGCGCGGCATGTGCAGTTGGACACGAGAATGCACAGCCTGTGCAGTTGGACATGAGAATTAGCGGCCTGTGCAGTTGGACACGAGAATGGGCGGCCTGTGCATTTGGACACGAGAATGGGCGGCCTGTGCATTTGGACACGAGAATGCACGGCCTGGGCATTTGGACACGAGAATGCATGGCCTGTGCAGTTGGACACGTGAATGCACGGCATGTGCTGTTGGACACGAGATTGCGCGGCCTGTGCATTTGGAAACGAGAATGGACGGCCTGTGCATTTGGACACGAGAATGCACGGCCTGTGCATTTGGACACGAGAATATATGGCCTGTGCAGTTGGACACGAGAAAGCGTGCCTGTGCAGTTGGACACGAGAATGCGCGACCTGTACAGTAGGACACGAGAATGGGCGGCATGTGCAGTTGGACACGAGAATGGGCGGCCTGTGCATTTGGACACGAGAATGGGCGGCATGTGCATTTGGACACGAGAATGCACGGCCTGTGCATTTGGACACGAGAATGCATGGCCTGTGCAGTTGGACACGAGAATGCGCGGCATGTGCAGTTGGACACGATAATGCGCGGCCTGTGCAGTTGGACAAGGGAATTAGCGGCCTGTGCAGTTGGACACGAGAATGGGCGGCATGTGCAGTTGACACGAGAATGGGCGGCCTGTGCATTTGGACACGAGAATGGGCGGCCTGTGCATTTGGACACGAGAATGCACGGCCTGTGCATTTGGACACGAGAATGCATGGCCTGTGCAGTTGGACACGAGAATATATGGCCTGTGCAGTTGGACACGAGAATGCGCGCCTGTGCAGTTTGACACGAGGATGCGCGACCTGTACAGTAGGACACGAGAATGGCAGCCTGTGCAGTTGGACACGAAAAAGCGAGGTCTGTGCATTTGGACACGAGAATGCGCGGCCTGTGCAGTCGGACACGGGAATGGGCGGCCTGTGCAGTCGGACACGGGAATGCGTGACCTGTGCAATGGACACGAGAATGGGCGGCCTGTGCAGTTGGACACGAAAATGCGCGACTTGTGCAGTTGGACACGAGAATGGGCGGCCTGTGCATTTGGACACGAGAATGCACGGCCTGTGCATTTGGACACGAGAATGCATGGCCTGTGCAGTTGGACACGTAAATGCGCGGCATGTGCAGTTGAACACGAGAATGCGCGGCCTGTGCAGTTGGACAAGAGAATTAGCGGCCTGTGCAGTTGGACACGAGAATTAGCGGCCTGTGCAGTTGGACACGAGAATGGGCGGCATTTGCAGCTGTACACGAGATTGGGCGGCCTGTGCATTTTGACACGAGGATTGGCGGCCTGTGCATTTGGACACGAGAATGCACGGCCTGTGCACTTGGACACGAGAATGCGCGGCATGTGCTGTTGGACACGAGAATGCGCGGCCTGTGCAGTTGGACAAGAGAATTAGCGGCCTGTGCAGTTGGACACGAGAATGGGCGGCATTTGCAGCTGTACACGAGATTGGGCGGCCTGTGCATTTTGACACGAGGATTGGCGGCCTGTGCATTTGGACACGAGAATGCACGGCCTGTGCATTTGGACACGAGAATGCATGGCCTGTGCAGTTGGACACGAGATATATGGCCTGTGCAGTTGGACACGAGAATGCGCGCCTGTGCAGTTGGACACGAGAATGCGCGACCTGTACAGTAGGAAACGAGAATGGGCAGCCTGTGCAGTTGGACACGAAAAAGCGAAGTCTGTGCATTTGGACACGAGAATGCGCGGCCTGTGCAGTCGGACACGGGAATGCGTGACCTGTGCAATGGACACGGAATGGGCAGCCTGTGCAGTTGGACACGAAAATGCGCGATTTGTGCAGTTGGACACGAGAATGGGCGGCCTGTGCATTTGGACACGAGAATGCACGGCCTGTGCATTTGGACACGAGAATGCATGGCCTGTGCAGTTGGACACGTAAATGCGCGACATGTGCAGTTGGACACGAGAATGCGCGGCCTGTGCAGTTGGGCAAGAGAATTAGCGGCCTGTGCAGTTGGACACGAGAATGGGCGGCCTGTGCATTTGGACACGAGAATGGGCGGCCTGTGCATTTGGACACGAGAATGCACGGCCTGTGCATTTGGACACGCGAATGCATGGCCTGTGCAGTTGGACACGTGAATGCGCGGCATGTGCTGTTGGACACGAGAATGCGCGGCCTGTGCAGTTGGACAAGAGAACTAGCGGCCTGTGCAGTTGGACACGAGAATGGGCGGCATGTGCAGTTGGACACGAGAATGGGCGGCCTGTGCATTTGGACACGAGAATGGGCGGCCTGTGCATTTGGACACGAGAATGCACGGCCTGTGCATTTGGACACGAGAATGCATGGCCTGTGCAGTTGGACACGAGAATGCGCGGCATGTGCAGTTGGACACGAGAATGCGCGGCCTGTGCAGTTGGACAAGAGAATTAGCGGCCTGTGCAGTTGGACACGAAAATGGGCGGCATGTCCAGTTGGACACGAGAATGGGCGGCCTGTGCAGTTGGACACGAGAATGGGCTGTCTGTGCATTTGGACACGAGAATGGGAGCCTGTGCATTTGGACGCGAGAATGCACGGCCTGTGCAGTTGGACACGAGAATGCATGGCCTGTGCAGTTGGACACGAGAATCCATGGCCAGTGCAGTTGGACACGAGAATGCGCGCCTGTGCAGTTGGACACGAGAATGCGCGACCTGTGCAGTAGGACACGAGAATGCGTGATTTGTGTAATGGACACGAGAATGGGCGGCCTGTGCAGTTGGATACGAAAATGCGCGACTTGTGCAGTTGGACACGAGAATGGGCGGCCTGTGCATTTGGACACGAGAAAGGACGGCCTGTGCATTTGTACACGAGAATGCACGGCCTGTTCATTAGGACACGAGAATGCATGGTCTGTGCAGTTGGACACGAGAATGCGCGGCATGTGCAGTTGGACACGAGAATGCACAGCCTGTGCAGTTGGACATGAGAATTAGCGGCCTGTGCAGTTGGACACGAGAATGGGCGGCCTGTGCATTTGGACACGAGAATGGGCGGCCTGTGCATTTGGACACGAGAATGCACGGCCTGGGCATTTGGACACGAGAATGCATGGCCTGTGCAGTTGGACACGTGAATGCACGGCATGTGCTGTTGGACACGAGATTGCGCGGCCTGTGCATTTGGAAACGAGAATGGACGGCCTGTGCATTTGGACACGAGAATGCATGGCCTGTGCAGTTGGACACGAGAATGCGCGGCATGTGCAGTTGGACACGAGAATGCGCGGCCTGTGCAGTTGGACAAGAGAATTAGCGGCCTGTGCAGTTGGACACGAGAATGGGCGGCATGTGCAGTTGGACACGAGAATGGGCGGCCTGTGCATTTGGACACGAGAATGGGCGGCCTGTGCATTTGGACACGAGAATGCACGGCCTGTGCATTTGGACACGAGAATGCATGGCCTGTGCAGTTGGACACGAGAATATATGGCCTGTGCAGTTGAACTCGAGAATGCGCGCCTGTGCAGTTTGACACGAGAATGCGCGACCTGTACAGTAGGACACGAGAATGGCAGCCTGTGCAGTTGGACACGAAAAAGCGAGGTCTGTGCATTTGGACACGAGAATGCGCGGCCTGTGCAGTCGGACACGGGAATGGGTGACCTGTGCAATGGACACGAGAATGGGCGGCCTGTGCAGTTGGACACGAAAATGCGCGACTTGTGCAGTTGGACACGAGAATGGGCGGCCTGTGCATTTGGACACGAGAATGGGCGGCCTGTGCAGTTGGACACGAGAATGGGCTGTCTGTGCATTTGGACACGAGAATGGGAGCCTGTGCATTTGGACGCGAGAATGCACGGCCTGTGCAGTTGGACACGAGAATGCATGGCCTGTGCAGTTGGACACGAGAATCCATGGCCAGTGCAGTTGGACACGAGAATGCGCGCCTGTGCAGTTGGACACGAGAATGCGCGACCTGTGCAGTAGGACACGAGAATGCGTGATTTGTGTAATGGACACGAGAATGGGCGGCCTGTGCAGTTGGATACGAAAATGCGCGACTTGTGCAGTTGGACACGAGAATGGGCGGCCTGTGCATTTGGACACGAGAATGGACGGCCTGTGCATTTGGACACGAGAATGCACGGCCTGTTCATTAGGACACGAGAATGCATGGTCTGTGCAGTTGGACACGAGAATGCGCGGCATGTGC
The DNA here is from genome assembly GCA_949152495.1 of Lasius fuliginosus. Classification (NCBI taxonomy): domain Eukaryota; kingdom Metazoa; phylum Arthropoda; class Insecta; order Hymenoptera; family Formicidae; genus Lasius; species Lasius fuliginosus. The sequence goes on along the minus strand of OX424449.1, from coordinate 17,481,517 downwards.
AGTTGGACACGAGAATGCACAGCCTGTGCAGTTGGACATGAGAATTAGCGGCCTGTGCAGTTGGACACGAGAATGGGCGGCCTGTGCATTTGGACACGAGAATGGGCGGCCTGTGCATTTGGACACGAGAATGCACGGCCTGGGCATTTGGACACGAGAATGCATGGCCTGTGCAGTTGGACACGTGAATGCACGGCATGTGCTGTTGGACACGAGATTGCGCGGCCTGTGCATTTGGAAACGAGAATGGACGGCCTGTGCATTTGGACACGAGAATGCACGGCCTGTGCATTTGGACACGAGAATATATGGCCTGTGCAGTTGGACACGAGAAAGCGTGCCTGTGCAGTTGGACACGAGAATGCGCGACCTGTACAGTAGGACACGAGAATGGGCGGCATGTGCAGTTGGACACGAGAATGGGCGGCCTGTGCATTTGGACACGAGAATGGGCGGCATGTGCATTTGGACACGAGAATGCACGGCCTGTGCATTTGGACACGAGAATGGGCGGCCTGTGCATTTGGACACGAGAATGCGCGCCTGTGCAGTTGGACACGAGAATGCGCGACCTGTTCAGTTGGACACGAGAATGCGCAGCCTGTGCAGCTGGACAAGAAAAAGCGAGGCCTGTGCTTTTGGACACAAGAATGCGCGGCCTGTGCAGTTGGACACGGGAATGCGTGACCTGTGCATTGGACACATGAATGGGCGGCCTGTGCAGTTGGACACGAAAATGCGCGACTTGTGCAGTTGGACACGAGAATGGGCGGCCTGTGCATTTGGATGCGAGAATGCACGGCATGTGCAGTTGGACACGAGAATGCACGGCCCGTGCAGTTGGACAAGAGAATTAGTGGCCTGTTTAGTTGGACACGAGAATGCGCGACCTGTGCAGTTGGACACAAAAATACGCGACTTGTGCAGTAGGACACGAGACGCGCGTCCTGTGCAGTTGGACACGAGAATCCATGGCCTGTTTTGTTGGACACGAAAATGCGAGGCCTGTGTATTTGGACTCGAGAATGCGCGGCTCGTGCAGATGGACACGAGAATCCATGGTCTGTGCAGTTGGACACGAGAATACGCGACCTGTGCAGTTGGACACGAGAATGCGTGACCTGTGCAATGGACACGAGAATGGGCGGCGTGTTCAGTTGGACCCGAAAATGCGCGACTTGTGCAGTTGGACACGAGAATGGGCGGCCTGTGCAGTTGGACACGAGAATGGGCGACCAGTGCATTTGGAAGCGAGAATGCACGGCCTGTGCAGTTGGACACGTGAATGCACGGCCTGTGCAGTTGGACACGAGAATGCATTGCCTGTGCAGTTGGACACGAGAATGCGCGGCCTGTGCAGTTGGACACGAGAATGCATGGCCTGTGCAGTTGGACACGAGAATGCGCGGCCTGTGCAGTTGGACAAGAGAATTAGCGGCCTGTGAAGTTGGACACGAGAATGCGCGGCCTGTGAAGTTGGACACGAGAATGAGACGCCTGTGCAGTTCGACACGAGAATGCATGGCCTGTGCAGTTGGACACGTGAATGCGCGGCATGTGCTGTTGGACACGAGAATGCGCGGCCTGTGCATTTGGACACGAGAATGGGCGGCCTGTGCATTTGGACACGAGAATGCACGACCTGTGCATTTGGACACGAGAATGCATGGCCTGTGCAGTTGGACACGAGAATGGGCGGCCTGTGCATTTGGATACGAGAATGCACGGCCTGTGCAGTTGGACACGATAATGCATGGCCTGTGCAGTTGGACACGAGAATGCGCGGCATGTGCAGTTGGACACGAGAATGGGCGGCCTGTGCAGTTGGACACGAGAATGGGCGGTCTGTGCATTTGGACACGAGAATGCGCGGCCTGTGCATTTGGACACGAGAATGCATGGCCTGTGCAGTTGGACATGAGAATGGGCGGCCTGTGCATTTGGACACGAGAATGCACGGCCTGTGCAGTTGGACACGATAATGCATGGCCTGTGCAGTTGGACACGAGAAAGCGGCATGTGCAGTTGGACACGAGAATGGGCGGCCTGTGCAGTTGAACCCGAGAATGGGCGTTCTGTGCATTTGGACACGAGAATGCACGGCCTGTGCAGTTGGGCACGAGAATGCATGGCCTGTGCAGTTGGAGACGAGAATGCGCGGCCTGTGCAGTTGGAAACGAGAATGGGCGGCCAGTGCATTTGGACGCGAGAATGCACGGCCTGTACAGTTGGACACGAGAATGCATGGCCTGTGCAGTTGGACACGAGAATGCACGGCCCGTGCAGTTGGACAAGAGAATTAGTGGCCTGTTTAGTTGGACACGAGAATGCGCGACCTGTGCAGTTGGACACAAAAATACGCGACTTGTGCAGTAGGACACGAGACGCGCGTCCTGTGCAGTTGGACACGAGAATCCATGGCCTGTTTTGTTGGACACGAAAATGCTTGGCCTGTGCATTTGGACTCGAGAATGCGCGGCTCGTGCAGTTGGACACGAGAATCCATGGTCTGTGCTGTTGGACACGAGAATACGCGACCTGTGCAGTTGGACACGAGAATGCGTGACCTGTGCAATGGACACGAGAATGGACGGCCTGTGCATTTGGACACGAGAATGCACGGCCTGTGCATTAGGACACGAGAATGCATGGCCTGTGCAGTTGGACACAAGAATGCGCGGCATGTGCAGTTGGACACGAGAATGCGCGGCCTGTGCAGTTGGACAAGTGAATTAGCGGCCTGTGCAGTTGCACACGAGAATGGGCGGCCTGTGCATTTGGACACGAGAATGCGCGACCTGTGCAGTAGGACACGAGAATGCGTGATTTGTGTAATGGACACGAGAATGGGCGGCCTATGCAGTTGGATACGAAAATGCGCGACTTGTGCAGTAGGACACGAGAATGGGCGGCCTGTGCATTTGGACACGAGAATGGACGGCCTGTGCATTTGGACACGAGAATGCACGGCCTGTGCATTAGGACACGAGAATGCATGGCCTGTGCAGTTGGACACAAGAATGCGCGGCATGTGCAGTTGGACACGAGAATGCGCGGCCTGTGCAGTTGGACAAGAGAATTAGCGGCCTGTGCAGTTGCACACGAGAATGGGCGGCCTGTGCATTTGGACACGAGAATGGGCGGCCTGTGCATTTGGACACGAGAATGCACGGCCTGTGCATTTGGACACGAGAATGCATGGCCTGTGCAGTTGGACACGTGAATGCGCGGCATGTGCTGTTGGACACGAGAATGCGCGGCATGTGCATTTGGACACGAGAATGGGCGGCCTGTGCATTTGGACACGAGAATGCACGGCCTGTGCATTTGGACACGAGAATGCATGGCCTGTGCAGTTGGACACGAGAATGGGCGCCCTGTGCATTTGGATACGAGAATGCACGGCCTGTGCAGTTGGACGCGATAATGCATGGCCTGTGCAGTTGGACACGAGAATGCGCGGCATGTGCAGTTGGACACGAGAATGGGCGGCCTGTGCAGTTGGACACGAGAATGGGCGGTCTGTGCATTTGGACACGAGAATGCACGGCCTGTGCATTTGGACACGAGAATGCACGGCCTGTGCAGTTGGACACGATAATGCAAGGCCTGTGCAGTTGGACACGAGAATGCGCGGCATGTGCAGTTGGACACGAGAATGGGCGGCCTGTGCAGTTGAACACGAGAATGGGCGTTCTGTGCAGTTGGACACGATAATGCATGGCCTGTGCAGTAGGACACGAGAATGCGCGGCATGTGCAGTTGGACACGAGAATGGGCGGCCTGTACAGTAGGACACGAGAATGGGCAGCCTGTGCATTTGGACACGAAAAAGCGAGGTCTGTGCATTTGGACACGAGAATGCGCGGCCTGTGCAGTCGGACACGGGAATGCATGACCTGTGCAATGGACACGAGAATGGGCGGCCTGTGCAGTTGGACACGAAAATGCGCGACTTGTGCAGTTGGACACGAGAATGGGCGGCCTGTGCATTTGGACACGAGAATGCACGGCCTGTGCATTTGGACACGAGAATGCATGGCCTGTGCAGTTGGATACGTAAATGCGCGGCATGTGCAGTTGGACATGAGAATGCGCGACCTGTGCAGTAGGACAAGAGAATTAGCGGCCTGTGTAGTTGGACATGAGAATGCGCGGCCTGTGCAGTTGGACACGAGAATGGGTGGCCTGTGCAGTTGGACACGAAAATGCGCGACTTGTGCAGTTGGACACGAGAATGGGCGGCCTGTGCATTTGGACACGAGAATGCACGGCCTGTGCATTTGGACACGAGAATGCATGGCCTGTGCAGTTGGACTCGAGAATATATGTCCTGTGCAGTTGGACACGAGAATGCGCGCCTGTGCAGTTAGACACGAGAATGCGCGACCTGTACAGTAGGACACGAGAATGGCAGCCTGTGCAGTTGGACACGAAAAAGCGAGGTCTGTGCATTTGGACACGAGAATGCGCGGCCTGTGCATTTGGACACGAGAATGGGCGGCCTGTGCATTTGGACACGAGAATGCACGGCCTGTGCATTTGGACAAGAGAATGCATGGCCTGTGCAGTTGGACACGAGAATGGGCGGCCTGTGCATTTGGACACGAGAATGCACGGCCTGTGCAGTTGGACACGATAATGCATGGCCTGTGCTGTTGGACACGAGAATGCGCGGCATGTGCAGTTGGACACGAGAATGGGCGGCCTGTGCAGTTGAACACGATAATGGGCGGTCTGTGCATTTGGACACGAGAATGCACGGCCTGTGCAGTTGGACACGAGAATGCATGGCCTGTGCAGTTGGACACGAGAATGCGCGGCCTGTGCAGTTGGACACGAGAATGTGCGGCCAGTGCATTTGGACGCGAGAAAGCACGGCCTGTGCAGTTGGACACGAGAATGCATGGCCTGTGCAGTTGGACACGAGAATGTGCGACCTGTGCAGTTGGACACAAAAATACGCGACTTGTGCAGTAGGACTAGAGAACGCGCGTCCTGTGCAGTTGGACACGAGAATGCATGGCCTTTGCATTTGGACACGAGAATGCATGGCCTGTGCAGTTGGACACGAGAATATATGGCCTGTGCAGTTGGACACGAGAATGCGCGCCTGTGCAGTTGGACACGAGAATGCGCGACCTGTACAGTATAACACGAGAATGGCAGCCTGTGCAGTTGGACACGAAAAAGCGATGTCTGTGCATTTGGACACGAGAATGCGCGGCCTGTGCAGTCGGACACGGGAATGCGTGACCTGTGCAATGGACACGAGAATGGGCGGCCTGTGCAGTTGGACACGGAAATGCGCGACTTGTGCAGTTGGACACGAGAATGGGCGGCCTGTGCATTTGGACACGAGAATGCACGGCCTGTGCATTTGGACACGAGAATGCATGGCCTGTGCAGTTGGACACGTAAATGCGCGGCATGTGCAGTTGGACACGAGAATGCGCGGCCTGTGCAGTTTGACAAGAGAATTAGCGGCCTGTGCAGTTGGACACGAGAATGGGCGGCCTGTGCATTTGGACACGAGAATGGGCGGCCTGTGCATTTGGACACGAGAATGCACGGCCTGTGCATTAGGACACGAGAATGCATGGCCTGTGCAGTTGGACACGTGAATGCGCGGCATGTGCTGTTGGACACGAGAATGCGCGGCCTGTGCAGTTGGACAAGAGAATTAGCGGCCTGTGCAGTTGGACACGAGAATGGGCGGCATGTGCAGTAGGACACGAGAATGGGCGGCCTGTGCATTTGGACACGTGAATGGGCGGCCTGTGCATTAGGACACGAGAATGCACGGCCTGTGCATTTGGACACGAGAATGCATGGCCTGTGCAGTTGGACACGAGAATATATGGCCTGTGCAGTTGGATACAAGAATGCGCGCCTGTGCAGTTGCACACGAGAATGCGCGACCTGTACAGTAGGACACGAGAATGGGCAGCCTGTGCAGTTGGACACGAAAAAGCGAGGTCTGTGCATTTGGACACGAGAATGCGCGGCCTGTGCAGTCGGACACGGAAATGCGTGACCTGTGCAATGGACACGAGAATGGGCGGCCTGTGCTTTTGGACACGAAAATGAGCGACTTGTGCAGTTGGACACGAAAATGGGCGGCCTGTGCATTTGGACACGAGAATGCACGGCCTGTACATTTGGACACGAGAATGCATGGCCTGTGCAGTTGGACACGTAAATGCGCGGCATGTGCAGATGGACACGAGAATGCGCGACCTGTACAGTAGGACACGAGAATGGGCAGCCTGTGCAGTTGGACACGAAAAAGCGAGGTCTGTGCATTTGGACACTAGAATGCGCGGCCTGTGCAGTCGGACACGGAAATGCGTGACCTGTGCAATGGACACGAGAATGGGCGGCCTGTGCATTTGGACACGAAAATGCGCGACTTGTGCAGTTGGACACGAGAATGGGCGGCCTGTGCAGTTGGACACGAAAATGCGCGACTTGTGCAGTTGGACACGAGAATGGGCGGCCTGTGCATTTGGACACGAGAATGCACGGCCTGTGCATTTGGACACGAGAATGCATGGCCTGTGCAGTTGGACACGAGAATATATGTCCTGTGCAGTTGGACACGAGAATGCGCGCCTGTGCAGTTAGACACGAGAATGCGCGACCTGTACAGTAGGACACGAGAATGGGCAGCCTGTGCAGTTGGACACGAAAAAGCGAGGTCTGTGCATTTGGACACGAGAATGCGCGGCCTGTGCAGTCGGACACGGGAATGCGTGACCTGTGCAATGGACACGTGAATGGGCGGCATGTGCAGTAGGACACGAAAATGCGCGACTTGTGCAGTTGGACACGAGAATGGGCGGCCTGTGCATTTGGACACGAGAATGCGCGCCTGTGCAGTTGGACACGAGAATGCGCGACCTGTTCAGTTGGACACGAGAATGCGCAGCCTGTGCAGCTGGACAAGAAAAAGCGAGGCCTGTGCATTTGGACACAAGAATGCGCGGCATGTGCAGTTGGACACGGGAATGCGTGACCTGTGCATTGGACACATGAATGGGCGGCCTGTGCAGTTGGACACGAAAATGCGCGACTTGTGCAGTTGGACACGAGAATGGGCGGCCTGTGCATTTGGATGCGAGAATGCACGGCATGTGCAGTTGGACACGAGAATGCATGGCCTGTGCAGTTGAACACGAGAATGCGCGACTTGTGCAGTTGGACACGAGAATGGGCGGCCTGTGCAGTTGTACACGAGAATGGGCGGCATTTGCTTTTGGACACGAGAATGCACGGCCTGTGCATTTGGACACGAGAATGCATGGCCTGTGCAGTTGGACACGTGAATGCGCGGCAGGTGATGTTGGACACGAGAATGTGCGGCCTGTGCAGTTGGACAAGAGAATTAGCGGCCTGTGCAGTTGGACACGAGAATGGGCGGCCTGTGCAGTTGAACACGAGGATGGGCGGCCTGTGCATATGGACACGAGAATGGGCGGCCTGTGCATTTGGACACGAGAATGCACGGCCTTTGCATTTGGACATGAGAATGCATGGCCTGTGCAGTTGGACACGAGAATGGGCCGCCTGTGCAGTTGGACACGAAAAAGCGAGGCCTGTGCATTTGGACACGAGAACGCGCGGCCTGTGCAGTTGGACACGGGAATGCGTGAGCTGTGCAATAGACACGTGAATGGGCGGCCTGTGCAGTTGGACACGAAAATGCGCGACTTGTGCAGTTGGACACGAGAATGGGCGGCCTGTGCATTTGGATTCGAGAATGCACGGCATGTGCAGTTGGACACGAGAATGCATAGCCTGTTCAGTTGAACACGAGAATGGGCGGCCTGTGCATTTGGACACGAGAATGCACGGCCTGTGCAGTTGGACACGATAATGCATGGCCTGTGCAGTTGGACACGAGAATGCGCGGCATGTGCAGTTGGACACGAGAATGGGCGGCCTGTGCAGTTGGACACGAGAATGGGCGGTCTGTACATTTGGACACAAGAATGCACGGCCTGTGCAGTTGGACACGAGAATGCATGGCCTGTGCAGTTGGACTCGAGAATGGGCGGCCTGTGCATTTGGACACGAGAATGGGCGGCCTGTGCATTTGGACGCGAGAATGCGCGGCCTGTGCAGTTGGACACGAGAATGCGCGATCTGTACAGTAGGACACGAGAATGGGCAGCCTGTGCAGTTGGACACAAAAAGCGAGGTCTGTGCATTTGGACACGAGAATGCACGGCCTGTGCATTTGGACACGAGAATGCATGGCCTGTGCAGTTGGAAACGTGAATGCGCGGCATGAGCTGTTGGACACGAGAATGCGCGGCCTTTGCAGTTGGACAAGAGAATTAGCAGCCTGTGCAGTTGGACACGAGAATGGGCGGCCTGTGCAGTTGGACACGAGAATGGGCTGCCTGTGCAGTTGGACACGAGAATGGGCGGCCTGAGCATTTGGATACGAGAATGCACGGTCTGTGCAGTTGGACACGAGAATGGGCGGCCTGTGCATTTGGATGCGAGAATGCACGGCATGTGCAGTTGGACACGAGAATGCATGGCCTGTGCAGTTGGACACGAGAATGCGCGGCCTGTGCTGTTGGACACGAGAATCCATGGCATGTGCAGTTGGACACGAAAATGCGAGGCCTGTGCATTTGGACACGAGAATGAGCGGCCTGTGCAGTTGGACACGAGAATCCATGGCCTGTGCAGTTGGACACGAGAACGCGCGACCTGTGCAGTTGGACATGAGAATGCGCGACCTGTGCAGTTGGACACGAGAATGGGCAGCCTGTGCAGTTGGACACGAGAATGGGCGGCCTGTGCATTCGGACACGAGAATGCACGGCCTGTGCAGTTGGACACGAAAATGCATGGCCTGTGCAGTTGGACACGAGAATGCGCGACATGTGCAGCTGGACACGAGAATGGGCGGCTTGTGCAGTTGGACACGAGAATGGGCGGTCTGTGCATTTGGACACGGGAATGGGCGGCCTGTGCATTTGGACGCGAGAATGCACGGCCTGTGCAGTCAGACACGAGAATGCATGGCCTGTGCAGTTGGACACGAGAATCCATGGCCAGTGCAGTTGGACACGAAAATGGGTGGCCTGAGCAGTTGGACACGAGAATGGGCGGTCTGTGCATTTGGACACGAGAATGGGCGGCCTGTGCATTTGGACGCGAGAATGCACGGCCTGTGCAGTTGGACACGAAAATGAATGGCCTGTGCAGTTGGACACGAGAATATATGGCCTGTGCAGTTGAACACGAGAATGCGCGCCTGTGCAGTTGGACACGAGAATGCGCGACCTGTACAGTAGGACACGAGAATGGGCAGCCTGTGCAATTGGACACGAAAAAGCGAGGTCTGTGCATTTGGACACGAGAATGCGCGGCCTGTGCAGTCGGACACGGGAATGCGTGACCTGTGCATTTGGACACGAGAATGCATGGCCTGTGCAGTTGGACACGTGAATGCGCGGCATGTGCTGTTGGACACGAGAATGCGCGGCCTGTGCAGTTGGACAAGAGAATTAGTGGACTGTGTAGTTGGACACGAGAATGCGCGACCTGTGCAGTTGGACACGAAAATACGCGACTTATGCAGTAGGACACGAGAACGCGCGGCCTGTGCAGTTGGACACGAGAATCCATGGCCTGTGCAGTTGGACACGAGAATGCGAGGCCTGTGCATTTGGACACGAGAATGCGCGGCTCGTGCAGTTGGAAACGTGAATCCATGGCCTGTGCAGTTGGACACGAGAATACGCGACCTGTGCAGTTGGACACGAGAGTGCGTGACCTGTGCAATGGACACGAGAATGGGCGGCCTGTGCAGATGGACACGAAAATGCGCGACTTGTGCAGTTGGACACGAGAATGGGCGGCCTGTGAAGTTGGACACGAGAATGGCCGGCCAGTGCATTTGGACGCGAGAATGCACGGCCTGTGCAGTTGGACACGAGAATGCATAGCCTGTGCAGTTGGACACGAGAATGCATTGCCTGTGCAGTTGGACACGAGAATGCATGGCCTGTGCAGTTGGACACGAGAATGGGCGGCCTGTGCATTTGGACACGAGAATGCACGGCCTGTGCATTTGGACACGTTAATGCACGGCATGTGCAGTTGGACACGAAAATGCATGGCCTGTGCAGTTGGACACGAGAATCCATGGCCTGTGCAGTTGGACACGAGAATGCGCGCCTGTGCAGTTGGACACGAGAATGCGCGACCTGTGCAGTAGGACACGAGAATGGGCAGCCAGTGCAGTTGGACACGAAAATGCGAGGTCTGTGCATTTGGACACGAGAATGCGCGGCCTGTGCAGTCGGACACGGGAATGCGTGACCTGTGCAATGGACACGAGAATGGGCGCCGTGTGCAGTTGGACACGAAAATGCGCGACTTGTGCAGTTGGACACGAGAATGCGCGGCCTGTGCAGTTGGACAAGAGAATTAGCGGCCTGTGCAGTTGGACACGAGAATGGGCTGCCTGCGCAGTTGGACACGAGAATGGGCTGCCTGTGCAGTTGGACACGAGAATGCACGGCCTGTGCAGTTGGACACGATAATGCATGGCCTGTGCAGTTGGACACGAGAATGCGCGGCATGTGCAGTTGGACACGAAAATGGGCGGCCTGTGCAGTTGGACACGAGAATGGGAAGTCTGTGCATTTGGACACGAGAATGCATGGCCTGTGCAGTTGGACACGAGAATGCGCGGTATGTGCAGTTGGACACGAGAATGCATGGCCTGTGCAGTTGGACACGAGAATGCGCGGCATGTGCAGTTGGACACGAAAATGGGCTGCCTGTGCAGTTGGACACGAGAATGGGCGGTCTGTGCATTTGGACACGAGAATGGGCGTCCTGTGCATTTGTACGCGAGAATGCACGGCCTGTGCAGTTGGACACGAAAATGCATGGCCTGTGCAGTTGGACACGAGAATATATGGCCTGTGCAGTTGGACACGAGAATGCGCGCCTGTGCAGTTGGACACGAGAATGCGCGACCTGTACAGTAGAACACGAGAATGGGCAGCTTGTGCAGTTGGACACGAAAAAGCGAGGTCTGTGCATTTGGACACGAGAATGCGCGGCCTGTGCAGTTGGACAAGAGAATTAGCGGCCTGTGCAGTAGGACACGAGAATGGGCGGCTTGTGCATTTGGACACGAGAATGGGCGGCCTGTGCATTTGGACACGAGAATGCACGGCCTGTGCATTTGGACACGAGAATGCATGGCCTGTGCAGTTGGACACGAGAATGCATGGCCTGTGCAGTTGGACACGAGAATGGGCGGCCTGTGCATTTGGACGCGAGAATGCACGGCCTGTGCAGTTGGACACGAAAATGCATGGCCTGTGCAGTTGGACACGAGAATCCATGGCCTGTGCAGTTGGACACGAGAATGCGCGCCTGTGCAGTTGGACACGAGAATGCGCGACCTGTGCAGTAGGACACGAGAATGGGCAGCCTGTGCAGTTGGACACGAAAAAGCGAGGTCTGTGCATTTGGACACGATAATGCGCGGCCTGTGCAGTCGGACACGGGAATGCGTGACCTGTGCATTGGACACGAGAATGGGCGGCCTGTGCAGTTGGACACGAATATGCGCGACTTGTGCAGTTGGACACGAGAATGCGCGGCCTGTGCAGTTGGACAAGAGAATTAGCAGCCTGTGCAGTTGGACACGAGAATGGGCTGCCTGCGCAGTTGGACACGAGAATGGGCTGCCTGTGCAGTTGGACACGAGAATGGGCAGCCTGAGCATTTGGACACGAGAATGCACGGCCTGTGCAGTTGGACACGATAATGCATGGCCTTTGCAGTTGGACACGAGAATGCGCGGCATGTGCAGTTGGACACGAAAATGGGCGGCCTGTGCAGTTGGACACGAGAATGGGCGGTATGTGCAGTTGGACACGAGAATGCATGGCCTGTGCAGTTGGACACGAGAATGCGCGGCCTGTGCAGTTGGACAAGAGAATAAGCGGCCTGTGCGGTAGGACACGAGAATGGGCTGCCTGTGCAGTTGGACACGAGAATGGGCGGCCTGTGCATTTGGACACGAGAATGGGCCGCCTGTGCAGTTGGACACGAGAATCCATGGTCTGTGCAGTTGGACACGAGAATGCGCGCCTGTGCAGTTGGACACAAGAATGCGCGACCTGTGCAATTGGACACGAGAATGAGCAGCCTGTGCAGTTAGACACGAAAAAGCGAGGCCTGTGCATTTGGACACGAGAATGCGCGGCATGTGCTGTTGGACACGAGAATGCGCGGCCTGTGCAGTTGGACACGAGAATGCGCGGCATGTGCAGTTGGACACAAAAATGGGCGGCCTGTGCAGTTGGACACGAGAATGGGCGGTCTGTGAATTTGGACACGAGAATGCATGGCCTGTGCAGTTGGACACGAGAATGCGCGGTATGTGCAGTAAGACACGAGAATGCATGGCCTGTGCAGTTGGACACGAGAATGCGCGGCCTGTGCAGTTGGACAAGAGAATTAGCGGCCTGTGTAGTTGGACACGAGAATGCGCGGCCTGTGCAGTTGGACACGAGAATGGGCGGCCTGTGCAGTTGGACACGAAAATGCGCGACTTGTGCAGTTGGACACGAGAATGGGCGGCCTGTGCATTTGGACACGAGAATGCACGGCCTGTGCATTTGGACACGGGAATGCGTGACCTGTGCAATGGACACGTGCATGGGCGGCCTGTGCAGTTGGACACGAAAATGCGCGACTTGTGCAGTTGTACATGAGAATGGGCGGCCTGTGCAGTTGGACACGAGAATGGGCGGCCAGTGCATTTGGACGCGAGAATGCACGGCCTGTGCAGTTGGACACGAGAATGCATGGCCTGTGCAGTTGGACACGAGAATGCGCGGGCTGTGCAGTTGGACACGAGAATGCATGGCCTGTGCAGTTGGACAAGAGAATGGGCGGCCTGTACAGTTGGACAAGAGAATTAGCGGCCTGTGAATATGGACACGAGAATGCGCGGCCTGTGCAGTTGGACACGAGAATGGGCAGCCTGTGCAGTTGGACACGAGAATGGGCCGCCTGTGCAGTTGGACACGAGAATCCATGGCCTGTGCAGTTGGACACGAGAATGCGCGCCTGTGCAGTTGGACACGAGAATGCGCGAACTGTTCAGTTGGACACGAGAATGGGCAGCCTGTGCTGTTGGACACGAAAAAGCGAGGCCTGTGCATTTGGACACGAGAATGCGCGGCCTGTGCAGTTGGGCACGAGAATGCGCGGCATGTGCAGTTGGACACGAAAATGGGCGGCCTGTGCAGTTGGACACGAGAATGGGCGGTCTGTGCATTTGGACACGAGAATGGGCGGCCTTTGCATTTGAACGCGAGAATGCACGGCCTGTGCAGTTGGACACGAAAATGCATGGCCTGTGCAGTTGGACACGAGAATATATGGCCTGTGCAGTTGGACACGAGAATGCGCGCCTGTGCAGTTAGACACGAGAATGCGCGACCTGTACAGTAGGACACGAGAATGGGCAGCCTGTGAAGTTGGACACGAAAAAGCGAGGTCTGTGCATTTTGACACGAGAATGCGCGGTCTGTGCAGTCGGACACGGGAATGCGTGACCTGTGCAATGGACACGAGAATGGGCGGCCTGTGCAGTTGGACACGAAGATGCGCGACTTGTGCAGTTGGACACGAGAATAGGCGGCCTGTGCATTTGGACACGAGAATGCAAGGCCTGTGCATTTGGACACGAGAATGCATGGCCTGTGCAGTTGGACACGTAAATGCGCGGCATGTGCAGTTGGACACGAGAATGCGCGGCCTGTGCAGTTGGACAAGAGAATTAGCGGCTTGTGCAGTTGGACACGAGAATGGGCGGCCTGTGCAGTTGGACACGAGAATGGGCGGCCTGTGCTGTTGGACACGAGAATACATGGCATGTGCAGTTGGACACGAAAATGCGAGGCCTGTGCATTTGGACACGAGAATGCGCGGCCTGTGCAGTTGGACACGGGAATGCGTGACCTGTGCAATGGACACGTGAATGGGCGGCCTGTGCAGTTGGACACAAAAATGTGCGACTTGTGCAGTTGGACACGAGAATGGGCGGCCTGTGCAGTTGGACACGAGAATGGGCGGCCAGTGCATTTGGACACGAGAATGGGCGGCCAGTGCATTTGGACGCGAGAATGCACGGCCTGTGCAGTTGGACACGAGAATGCATGGCCTGTGCAGTTGGACACGAGAATGCGCGGCCTGAGCAGTTGGACAAGAGAATTAGCGGTCTGTGCAGTTGGACACGAGAATGCGCGGCCTGTGCAGTTGGACACGAGAATGGGCGGCCTGTGCAGTTGGACACGAAAATGCGCGACTAGTGCAGTTGGACACGAGAATGCGCGACCTGTGCAGTAGGACACGGAAATGCGCGACTTGTGCAGTGGGACACGAGAATGCGTGACCTTTGCAATGGACAAGAGAATGCATGGCCTGTGCAGTTGGACACGTGAATGCGCGGCATGTGCAGTTGGACACGAGAATGCGCGGCCTGTGCAGTTGGACAAAAGAATTAGCGGCCTGTGCAGTTGGACACAAGAATGGACGGCCTGTGCAGTTGGACACGAGAATGGGCGGCCTGTGCATTTGGACACGAGAATGGGCGGCCTGTGCATTTGGACACGAGAATGCACGGCCTGTGCATTTAGACACGAGAATGCAAGGCCTGTGCAGTTGGACACGAAAATGGGCCGCCTGTGCAGTTGGACACGAGAATCCATGGCCTGTGCAGTTGGACACGAGAATGCGCGGCCTGTGCAGTTGGACAAGAGAATTAGCGGCCTGTGCAGTTGGACACGAGATTGGGCTGCCTGCGCAGTTGGACACGAGAATGGGCTGCCTGTGCAGTTGGACACGAGAATGGGCGGCCTGAGCATTTGGACACGAGAATGCACGGCCTGTGCAGTTGGACACGATAATGCATGGCCTGTGCAGTTGGACACGAGAATGCACGGCCCGTGCATTTGGTCACGAGAATGCACGGCCTGTACATTTGGACACGAGAATGCATGGCCTGTGCAAATGGAACGTGAATGCGCGGCATGAGCTGTTGGACACGAGAATGCGCGGCCTTTGCAGTTGGACAAGAGAATTAGCGGCCTGTGCAGTTGGACACGAAAATGGGCTGCCTGTGCAGTTGGACACGAGAATGGGCGGCCTGTACATTTTGACACGAGAATGCACTGCCTGTGCAGTTGGACACGATAATGCATGGCCTGTGCAGTTGGACACGAGAATGCTCGACATGTGCAGTTGGACACGAGAATGGGCGGCCTGTGCAGTTGGACACGAGAATGGGCGGTCTGTGCAGTTGGACACGAAAATGGGCGGCCTGTGCAGTTGGACACGAGAATGGGCGGTCTGTGCATTTGGACACGAGAATGCATGGCCTGTGCAGTTGGACACGAGAATGCGCGGTATGTGCAGTTGGACACGAGAATGCATGGCCTGTGCAGTTGGACACGAGAATGCGCGGCCTGTGCAGTTGGACAAGAGAATTAGCGTCCTGTGTAGTTGGACACGAGAATGCGCGGCCTGTGCAGTTGGACACGAGAATGGACGGCCTGTGCATTTGGACACGAGAATGCACGGCCTGTGCATTTGGACACGAGAATGCATGGCCTGAGCAGTTGGACACGAGAATGCGCGGCATGTGCAGTTGGACACGAGAATGCGCGGCCTGTGCAGTTGGACAAGAGAATTAGCGGCCTGTGCAGTTGGACACGAGAATGGGCTGCCTGAGCAGTTGGACACGAGAATGGGCGGCCTGTGCATTTGGACACAGGAATGGGCCGCCTGTGCAGTTGGACACGAGAATCCATGGCCTGTGCAGTTGGACACGAGAATGCACGCCTGTGCAGTTGGACACGAGAATGCGCGACTTGTGCATTTGGACACGAGAATGCGCGGCCTGTGCAGTTGGACACGGGAATGCCTGACCTGTGCAATGGACACGTGAATGGGCGGCCTGTGCAGTTGGACACGAAAATGCGCGACTTGTGCAGTTGGACACGAGAATGCGCGGCCTGTGCATTTGGATGCGAGAAAGCAAGGCATGTGCAGTTGGACACGATAATGCATGGCCTGTGCAGTTGGACACGAGAATGCACGGCCCGTGCATTTGGTCACGAGAATGCACGGCCTGTACATTTGGACACGAGAATGCATGGCCTGTGCAGTTGGAACGTGAATGCGCGGCATGAGCTGTTGGACACGAGAATGCGCGGCCTTTGCAGTTGGACAAGAGAATTAGCGGCCTGTGCAGTTGGACACGAAAATGGGCTGCCTGTGCAGTTGGACACGAGAATGGCCGGCCTGTACATTTTGACACGAGAATGCACTGCCTGTGCAGTTGGACACGATAATGCATGGCCTGTGCAGTTGGACACGAGAATGATCGACATGTGCAGTTGGACACGAGAATGGGCGGCCTGTGCAGTTGGACACGAGAATGGGCGGTCTGTGCAGTTGGACACGAAAATGGGCGGCCTGTGCAGTTGGACACGAGAATGGGCGGTCTGTGCATTTGGACACGAGAATGCATGGCCTGTGCAGTTGGACACGAGAATGCGCGGTATGTGCAGTTGGACACGAGAATGCATGGCCTGTGCAGTTGGACACGAGAATGCGCGGCCTGTGCAGTTGGACAAGAGAATTAGCGTCCTGTGTAGTTGGACACGAGAATGCGCGGCCTGTGCAGTTGGACACGAGAATGGACGGCCTGTGCATTTGGACACGAGAATGCACGGCCTGTGCATTTGGACACGAGAATGCATGGCCTGAGCAGTTGGACACGAGAATGCGCGGCATGTGCAGTTGGACACGAGAATGCGCGGCCTGTGCAGTTGGACAAGAGAATTAGCGGCCTGTGCAGTTGGACACGAGAATGGGCTGCCTGAGCAGTTGGACACGAGAATGGGCGGCCTGTGCATTTGGACACAGGAATGGGCCGCCTGTGCAGTTGGACACGAGAATCCATGGCCTGTGCAGTTGGACACGAGAATGCACGCCTGTGCAGTTGGACACGAGAATGCGCGACTTGTGCATTTGGACACGAGAATGCGCGGCCTGTGCAGTTGGACACGGGAATGCCTGACCTGTGCAATGGACACGTGAATGGGCGGCCTGTGCAGTTGGACACGAAAATGCGCGACTTGTGCAGTTGGACACGAGAATGCGCGGCCTGTGCATTTGGATGCGAGAAAGCAAGGCATGTGCAGTTGGACACGAGAATGCATGGCCTGTGCAGTTGGACACGAGAATGCGCGGTATGTGCAGTTGGACACGAGAATGCATGGCCTGTGCAGTTGGACACGAGAATGCGCGGCCTGTGCAGTTGGACAAGAGAATTAGCGTCCTGTGTAGTTGGACACGAGAATGCGCGGCCTGTGCAGTTGGACACGAGAATGGACGGCCTGTGCATTTGGACACGAGAATGCACGGCCTGTGCATTTGGACACGAGAATGCATGGCCTGAGCAGTTGGACACGAGAATGCGCGGCATGTGCAGTTGGACACGAGAATGCGCGGCCTGTGCAGTTGGACAAGAGAATTAGCGGCCTGTGCAGTTGGACACGAGAATGGGCTGCCTGAGCAGTTGGACACGAGAATGGGCGGCCTGTGCATTTGGACACAGGAATGGGCCGCCTGTGCAGTTGGACACGAGAATCCATGGCCTGTGCAGTTGGACACGAGAATGCACGCCTGTGCAGTTGGACACGAGAATGCGCGACTTGTGCATTTGGACACGAGAATGCGCGGCCTGTGCAGTTGGACACGGGAATGCCTGACCTGTGCAATGGACACGTGAATGGGCGGCCTGTGCAGTTGGACACGAAAATGCGCGACTTGTGCAGTTGGACACGAGAATGCGCGGCCTGTGCATTTGGATGCGAGAAAGCAAGGCATGTGCAGTTGGACACGATAATGCATGGCCTGTGCAGTTGGACACGAGAATGCACGGCCCGTGCATTTGGTCACGAGAATGCACGGCCTGTACATTTGGACACGAGAATGCATGGCCTGTGCAGTTGGAACGTGAATGCGCGGCATGAGCTGTTGGACACGAGAATGCGCGGCCTTTGCAGTTGGACAAGAGAATTAGCGGCCTGTGCAGTTGGACACGAAAATGGGCTGCCTGTGCAGTTGGACACGAGAATGGCCGGCCTGTACATTTTGACACGAGAATGCACTGCCTGTGCAGTTGGACACGATAATGCATGGCCTGTGCAGTTGGACACGAGAATGATCGACATGTGCAGTTGGACACGAGAATGGGCGGCCTGTGCAGTTGGACACGAGAATGGGCGGTCTGTGCAGTTGGACACGAAAATGGGCGGCCTGTGCAGTTGGACACGAGAATGGGCGGTCTGTGCATTTGGACACGAGAATGCATGGCCTGTGCAGTTGGACACGAGAATGCGCGGTATGTGCAGTTGGACACGAGAATGCATGGCCTGTGCAGTTGGACACGAGAATGCGCGGCCTGTGCAGTTGGACAAGAGAATTAGCGTCCTGTGTAGTTGGACACGAGAATGCGCGGCCTGTGCAGTTGGACACGAGAATGGACGGCCTGTGCATTTGGACACGAGAATGCACGGCCTGTGCATTTGGACACGAGAATGCATGGCCTGAGCAGTTGGACACGAGAATGCGCGGCATGTGCAGTTGGACACGAGAATGCGCGGCCTGTGCAGTTGGACAAGAGAATTAGCGGCCTGTGCAGTTGGACACGAGAATGGGCTGCCTGAGCAGTTGGACACGAGAATGGGCGGCCTGTGCATTTGGACACAGGAATGGGCCGCCTGTGCAGTTGGACACGAGAATCCATGGCCTGTGCAGTTGGACACGAGAATGCACGCCTGTGCAGTTGGACACGAGAATGCGCGACTTGTGCATTTGGACACGAGAATGCGCGGCCTATGCAGTTGGACACGGGAATGCCTGACCTGTGCAATGGACACGTGAATGGGCGGCCTGTGCAGTTGGACACGAAAATGCGCGACTTGTGCAGTTGGACACGAGAATGCGCGGCCTGTGCATTTGGATGCGAGAAAGCAAGGCATGTGCAGTTGGACACGAGAATGCATGGCCTGTGCAGTTGGACACGAGAATGCGCGGCCCGTGCAGTTGGACACGAGAATCCATGGCCTGTGCAGTTGGACACGAGAATGCACGCCTGTGCAGTTGGACACGAGAATGCGCGACTTGTGCATTTGGACACGAGAATGCGCGGCCTGTGCAGTTGGACACGGGAATGCCTGACCTGTGCAATGGACACGTGAATGGGCGGCCTGTGCAGTTGGACACGAAAATGCGCGACTTGTGCAGTTGGACACGAGAATGCGCGGCCTGTGCATTTGGATGCGAGAAAGCAAGGCATGTGCAGTTGGACACGATAATGCATGGCCTGTGCAGTTGGACACGAGAATGCACGGCCCGTGCATTTGGTCACGAGAATGCACGGCCTGTACATTTGGACACGAGAATGCATGGCCTGTGCAGTTGGAACGTGAATGCGCGGCATGAGCTGTTGGACACGAGAATGCGCGGCCTTTGCAGTTGGACAAGAGAATTAGCGGCCTGTGCAGTTGGACACGAAAATGGGCTGCCTGTGCAGTTGGACACGAGAATGGCCGGCCTGTACATTTTGACACGAGAATGCACTGCCTGTGCAGTTGGACACGATAATGCATGGCCTGTGCAGTTGGACACGAGAATGATCGACATGTGCAGTTGGACACGAGAATGGGCGGCCTGTGCAGTTGGACACGAGAATGGGCGGTCTGTGCAGTTGGACACGAAAATGGGCGGCCTGTGCAGTTGGACACGAGAATGGGCGGTCTGTGCATTTGGACACGAGAATGCATGGCCTGTGCAGTTGGACACGAGAATGCGCGGTATGTGCAGTTGGACACGAGAATGCATGGCCTGTGCAGTTGGACACGAGAATGCGCGGCCTGTGCAGTTGGACAAGAGAATTAGCGTCCTGTGTAGTTGGACACGAGAATGCGCGGCCTGTGCAGTTGGACACGAGAATGGACGGCCTGTGCATTTGGACACGAGAATGCACGGCCTGTGCATTTGGACACGAGAATGCATGGCCTGAGCAGTTGGACACGAGAATGCGCGGCATGTGCAGTTGGACACGAGAATGCGCGGCCTGTGCAGTTGGACAAGAGAATTAGCGGCCTGTGCAGTTGGACACGAGAATGGGCTGCCTGAGCAGTTGGACACGAGAATGGGCGGCCTGTGCATTTGGACACAGGAATGGGCCGCCTGTGCAGTTGGACACGAGAATCCATGGCCTGTGCAGTTGGACACGAGAATGCACGCCTGTGCAGTTGGACACGAGAATGCGCGACTTGTGCATTTGGACACGAGAATGCGCGGCCTATGCAGTTGGACACGGGAATGCCTGACCTGTGCAATGGACACGTGAATGGGCGGCCTGTGCAGTTGGACACGAAAATGCGCGACTTGTGCAGTTGGACACGAGAATGCGCGGCCTGTGCATTTGGATGCGAGAAAGCAAGGCATGTGCAGTTGGACACGAGAATGCATGGCCTGTGCAGTTGGACACGAGAATGCGCGGCCCGTGCAGTTGGACAAGAGAATTAGTGGCCTGTGTAGTTAGACACGAGAATGCGCGACCTGTGCAGTTGGACACGAGAATGCACGGCCTGTGCAGTTGGACACGAGAATGGGCGGCCTGTTCATTTGGACACGAGAATGCGCGGCATGTGCTGTTGGACACGAGAATGCGCGGCCTGTGCAGTTGGACAAGAGAATGCATGGCCTGTGCAGTTGGACACGTGAATGCGCGGCATGTGCAGTTGGACAAGAGTATGCGCGGCCTGTGCAGTTGGACAAAAGAATTAGCGGCCTGTGCAGTTGGACACGAAAATGGGCTGCCTGTGCAGTTGGACACGAGAATGGGCGGCCTGTACATTTTGACACGAGAATGCACTGCCTGTGCAGTTGGACACGATAATGCATGGCCTGTGCAGTTGGACACGAGAATGCTCGACATGTGCAGTTGGACACGAGAATGGGCGGCCTGTGCAGTTGGACACGAGAATGGGCGGTCTGTGCAGTTGGACACGAGAATGCGCGGCCTGTGCAGTTGGACACGAGAATGCGCGGCCTTTGCAGTTGAACACGGGAATGCGTGACCTGTGCAATGGACACGTGAATGGGCGGCCTGTGCAGTTGGACACGAAAATGCGCGACTTGTGCAGTTGGACACGAGAATGGGCGGCCTGTGCAGTTGGACACGAGAATGCGCGGCATGTGCAGTTGGACACGAAAATGGGCGGCCTGTGCAGTTGGATACGAGAATGGGCGGTCTGTGCATTTGGACAAGAGAATGGGCGGCCTGTGCATTAGGACGCGAGAATGCACGGCCTGTGCAGTTGGACACGAAAATGCATGGCCTGTGCTGTTGGACACGAGAATCCATGGCCTGTGCAGTTGGACACGAGAATGCGCGCCTGTGCAGTTGGACACGAGAATGCGCGACCTGTGCAGTAGGACACGAGAATGGGCAGCAAGTGCAGTTGGACACGAAAAAGCGAGGTCTGTGCATTTGGATACGAGAATGCGCGGCCTGTGCAGTCGGACACGGGAAAGCGTGACCTGTGCAATGGACACGAGAATGGGCGCCGTGTACAGTTGGACACGAAAATGCGCGACTTGTGCTGTTGGACACGAGAATGCGCGGCCTGTGCAGTTGGACAAGAGAATTAGCGGCCTGTGCAGTTGGACACGAGAATGGGCTACCTGCGCAGTTGGACACGAGAATGGGCTGCCTGTGCAGTTGGACACGAGAATGGGCGGCCTGAGCATTTGGATTCGAGAATGCACGGCCTGTGCAGTTGGACACGATAATGCATGGCCTGTGCAGTTGGACACGAGAATGCGCGGCATGTGCAGTTGTATACGAGAATGGGCGGCCTGTGCAGTTGGACACGAGAATGGGCGACCAGTGCAGTTGGACACGAGAATGCGCGGTTTGTGCAGTTGGACACGAGAATGCATGGCCTGTGCAGTTGGACACGTGAATGCGCGGCATGTGCTGTTGGACACGAGAATGCGCGGCCTGTGCAGTTGGACAAGAGAATGCATGGCCTGTGCAGTTGGACACGTGAATGCGCGGCATGTGCAGTTGGACAAGAGAATGCGCGGCCTGTGCAGTTGGACAAGAGAATTAGCGGCCTGTGCAGTTGGACACGAGAATGGACGGCCTGTGCAGTTGGACACGAGAATGGGCGGCCTGTGCATTTGGACACGAGAATGGGCGGCCTGTGCATTTGGACACGAGAATGCACGGCCTGTGCATTTGGACACTAGAATGCAAGGCCTGTGCAGTTGGACACGAGAATGGGCCGCCTGTGCAGTTGGACACGAGAATCCATGGCCTGTGCAGTTGGACACGTGAATGCTCGCCTGTGCAGTTGGACACGAGAATGCGCGACCTGTGCAGTTGGACACGAGAATGGGCAGCCTGTGCAGTTGGACACGAAAATGCGCGACTTGTGCAGTTGGACACGAGAATGGGCGGCCTGTGCATTTGGACACGAGAATGCGCGGCATGTGCAGTTGGACACGAGAATGCGCGGCCTGTGCAGTTGGACAAGTGAATTAGCGGCCTGTGCAGTTGGACACGAGAATGGGCTGCCTGTGCAGTTTGACACGAGAATGGGCGGCCTGTGCATTTGGACACGAGAATGCACGGCCTGTGCAGTTGGACACGAGAATGCTCGCCTGTGCAGTTGGATACGAGAATGCGCGACCTGTGCAGTTGGTCACGAGAATGGGCAGCCTGTGCAGTTGGACACGAAAATGCGCGAATTTTGCAGTTAGACACGAGAATGCGCGACCTGTGCAGTAGGACACGAGAACGGGCAGCCTGTGCAGTTGGACACGAAAAAGCGAGGTCTGTGCATTTGGACACGAGAATGCGAGGCCTGTGCAGTCGGACACGGGAATGCGTGACCTGTGCAATGGACACGAGAATGGGCGCCGTGTACAGTTGGACACGAAAATGCGCGACTTGTGCAGTTGGACACGAGAATGCGCGGCCTGTGCAGTTGGACAAGAGAATTAGCGGCCTGTGCAGTTGGACACGAGAATGGGCTGCCTAAGCAGTTGGACACGAAAATGGGCTGCCTGTGCAGTTGGACACGAGAATGGGCGGCCTGAGCATTTGGATACGAGAATGCACGGCCTGTGCAGTTGGACACGATAATGCACGGCCTGTGCAGTTGGACACGAGAATGCGCGGCATGTTCAGTTGTATACGAGAATGGGCGGCCTGTGCAGCTGGACACGAGAATGGGCGACCAGTGCAGTTGGACACGAGAATGCGCGGCCTGTGCAGTTGGACACGAGAATGCATGGCCTGTGCAGTTGGACACGTGAATGCGCGGCATTTGCTGTTGGACACGAGAATGCGCGGCCTGTGCAGTTGGACAAGAGAATGCATGGCCTGTGCAGTTGGACACGTGAATGCGCGGCATGTGCAGTTGGACAAGAGAATGCGCGGCCTGTGCAGTTGGACAAGAGAATTAGCGGCCTGTGCAGTTGGACGCGAGAATGCACGGCCTGTGCAGTTGGACACGAGAATGCATGGCCTGTGCAGTTGGACACGAGAATGCGCGGCCTGTGCAGTTGGACAAGAGAATTAGTGGCCTGTGTAGTTTGACACGAGAATGCGCGACCTTTGCAGTTGGACACGAAAATACGCGACTTATGCAGTAGGACACGAGAACGCGCGGCCTGTGCAGTTGGACACGAGAATCCATGGCCTGTGCTGTTGGACACGAAAATGCGAGGCCTGTGCATTTGGACACGAGGATGCGCGGCTCGTGCAGTTGGAAACGTGAATTCATGGCCTGTGCAGTTGGACACGAGAATACGCGACCTGTGCATTTGGACACGAGATTGCGTGACCTGTGCAATGGACACGAGAATGGGCGGCCTGTGCAGTTGGACACGAAAATGCGCGACTTGTGCAGTTGGACACGAGAATGGGCGGCCTGTGCAGTTGGACACGAGAATGGGCGGCCAGTGCATTTGGACGCGAGAATGCACGGCCTGTGCAGTTGGACACGAGAATGCATGGCCTGTGCAGTTGGACACGAGAATGCATTGCCTGTGCAGTTGGACACGAGAATGCATGGCCTGTGCAGTTGGACACGAGAATGGGCGGCCTGTGCATTTGGTCACGAGAATGGGCGGCCTATGCAATTGGACACGAGAATGCACGGCCTGTGCATTTGGATACGAGAATGCACGGCCTGTGCAGTTGGACACGAGAATGGGCCGCCTGTGCAGTTGGACACGAGAATCCATGGCCTGTGCAGTTGAACACGAGAATGCTCGCCTGTGCAGTAGGACACGAGAATGCGCGACCTGTGCAGTTGGACACGAGAATGGCCAGCCTGTGCTGTTGGACACGAAAAAGCGAGGCCTGTGCATTTGGACACGAGAATGCGCGGCCTGTGCAGTTGGACACGGGAATGCGTGACCTGTGCAATGGACACGTGAATGGGCGGCCTGTGCAGTTGGACACGAAAATGCGCGACTTGTGCAGTTGGACACGAGAATGGGCGGCCTGTGCAGTTGGACACGAGAAAGCGCGGCATGTGCAGTTGGACACGAAAATGGGCGGCCTGTGCAGTTGGACACGAGAACGGGCGGTCTGTGCATTTGGTCACGAGAATGGGCGGCCTGTGCATTTGGACGCGAGAATGCACGGCCTGTGCAGTTGGACACGAAAATGCATGGCCTGTGCAGTTGGACACGAGAATCCATGGCCTGTGCAGTTGGACACGAGAATGCGCGCCTGTGCAGTTGGACACGAGAATGCGCGACCTGTGCAGTAGGACACGAGAATGGGCAGCCAGTGCAGTTGGACACGAATAAGCGAGGTCTGTGCATTTGGACACGAGAATGCGCGGCCTGTGCAGTCGGACACGGGAATGCGTGACCTGTGCAATGGACACGAGAATGGGCGCCGTGTACAGTTGGACACGAAAATGCGCGACTTGTGCAGTTGGACACGAGAATGCGCGGCCTGTGCAGTTGGACAAGAGAATTAGCGGCCAGTGCAGTTGGACACGAGAATGGGCTACCTGCGCAGTTGGACACGAGAATGGGCTGCCTGTGCAGTTGGACACGAGAATGGGCGGCCTGAGCATTTGGATACGAGAATGCACGGCCTGTGCAGTTGGACACGATAATGCATGGCCTGTGCAGTTGGACACGAGAATGCGCGGCATGTGCAGTTGTATACGAGAATGGGCGGCCTGTGCAGTTGGACACGAGAATGGGCGACCAGTGCAGTTGGACACGAGAATGCGCGGCCTGTGCAGTTGGACACGAGAATGCATGACCTGTGCAGTTGGACACGTGAATGCGCGGCATGTGCTGTTGGACACGAGAATGCGCGGCCTGTGCATTTGGACACGAGAATGCACGGCCTGTGCAGTTGGACGCGAGAATGCTCGCCTGTGGAGTTGGACACGAGAATGCGCGACCTGTGCAGTATGACACGAGAATGGGCAGCCTGTGCAGTTGGACACGAAAATGCGCGACTTTTGCAGTTGGACACGAGAATGGGCGGCCTGTGCATTTGGACACGAGAATGCGCGGCATGTGCAGTTGGACACGAAAATGCATGGCCTGTGCAGTTGGACACAAGAATCCATGGCCTGTGCAATGGACACGAGAATGGGCGGCCTGTGCAGTTGGACACGAAAATGCTCGACTCGTGCAGTTGGACACGAGAATGGGCGGCCTGTGCATTTGGACACGAGAATGCACGGCCTGTGCATTTGGACACGAGAATGCATGGCCTGTGCAGTTGGACACGAGAATGGGACGCCTGTACAGTTGGACACGAGAATCCATGGCCTGTGCAGTTGTACACGAGAATGCTCGCCTGTGCAGTTGGGCACGAGAATGCGTTACCTGTGCAGTTGGACACGAGAATGGGCAGCCTATGCAGTTGGACACGAAAAAGCGAGGCCTGTGCATTTGGACACGAGAATGCGCGGCCTGTGCAGTTGGACACGGGAATGCGTGACCTGTGCAATGGACACGAGGATGGGCGGCCTGTGATGTTGGACACGAGAATGCATGGCCTGTGCAGTTGGACACGAGAATGGGACGCCTGTACAGTTGGACACGAGAATCCATGGCCTGTGCAGTTGTACACGAGAATGCGCGACCTGTTCAGTTGGACACGAGAATGCGCGACCTGTGCAGTTGGACACGAGAATGGGCAGCCTGTGCAGTTGGACACGAAAAAGCGAGGTCTGTACATTTGGACACGAGAGTGCGCTGCCTGTGCAGTTGGACACGAGAATGGGCGGCCTGTGCAGTTGGACACGAGAATGGGCGACCAGTGCATTTGGACGCGAGAATGCACGGCCTGTGCAGTTGGACACGAGAATGCACGGCCAGTGCAGTTGGACACGAGATTGCATTGCCTGTGCAGTTGGACACGAGAATGCGCGGCCTGTGCAGTTGGACACGAGAATGCATGGCCTGTGCAGTTGGACACGAGAATGCGCGGCCTGTGCAGTTGGACAAGAGAATTAGCGGCCTGTGAAGTTGGACACGAGAATGCGCGGCCTGTGCAGTTGGACACGAGAATGGGCCGCCTGTGCAGTTGGACACGAGAATGGGCCGCTTGTGCAGTTGGACACGAGAATCCATGGCCTGTGCAGTTGGACACGAGAATGCGCGCCAGTGCAGTTGGACACGAGAATGCGCGACCTGTGCAGTTGGACACGAGAATGAGCAACCTGTGCAGTTGGACACGAAAAAGCGAGGCCTGTGCATTTGGACACGAGAATGCGCGGCCTGTGCAGTTAAACACGGGAATGCGTGACCTGTGCAATGGACACGTGAATGGGCGGCCTGTGCAGTTGGACACGAAAATGCGCGACTTGTGCAGTTGGACACGAGAATGGGCGGCCTGTGCATTTGGATGCGAGAATGCGCGGCCTGTGCAGTTGGACACGAGAATGGGCTGCCTGTGCAGTTGGACACGAGAATGCGCGGTCTGTGCAGTTGGACACGAGAATGGGCGGCCTGTGCAGTTGGACACGACAATAGGCGGCCTGTGCATTTGGACACGAGAATGGGCGGCCTGTGCATTTGGACACGAGAATGCACGGCCTGTGCATTTGGACTCGTGAATGCATGGCATGTGCAGTTGGACACGAGAATTCGCGGCATGTGCAGTTGGACACGTGAATGGGCGGCCTGTGCCGTTGGACACGAAAATGTGCGACTTGTGCAGTTGGACACGAGAATGGGCGGCCTGTGCAGTTGGACACGAGAATGGGCGGCCAGTGCATTTGGACGCGAGAATGCACGGCCTGTGCAGTTGGACACGAGAATGCATGGCCTGTGCAGTTGGACACGAGAATGCGCGGTCTGTGCAGTTGGACACGAGAATGGGCGGCCTGTGCAGTTGGACACGACAATAGGCGGCCTGTGCATTTGGACACGAGAATGGGCGGCCTGTGCATTTGGACACGAGAATGCACGGCCTGTGCATTTGGACTCGAGAATGCATTGCATGTGCAGTTGGACACGAGAATGCGCGGCATGTGCAGTTGGACACGAGTATGCGCGGCCTGAGCAGTTGGACAAGAGAATTAGCGGTCTGTGCAGTTGGACACGAGAATGGGCGGCCTGAGCATTTGGACACGAGAATGCACGGCCTGTGCAGTTGGACACGATAATGCATGGCCTGTGCAGTTGGACACGAGAATGCGCGGCGTGTGCAGTTGGACACGAAAATGGGCGGCCTGTGCAGTTGGACACGAGAATGGGCGGTCTGTGAATTTGGACACGAGAATGCATGGCCTGTGCAGTTGGACACGAGAATGCGCGGTATGTGCAGTTAGACACGAGAATGCATGGCCTGTGCAGTTGGACACGAGAATGCGCGGCATGTGCAGTTGGACACGAAAATGGGCGGCCTGTGCAGTTGGACACGAGAATGGGCGGTCTGTGCATTTGGACACGAGAATGGGCTGCCTGTGCAGTTGGACACGAGAATGGGCGGCCTGTGCATTTGGACACGAGAATGCACGGCCTGTGCAGTTGGACACGATAATGCATGGCCTGTGCAGTTGGACACGAGAATGCGCGGCATGTGCAGTTGGACACGAAAATGGGCGGCCTGTGCAGTTGGACACGAGAATGGGCGGTCTGTGCATTTGGACACGAGAATGGGCGGCTTGTGCATTTGAACGCGAGAATGCACAGCCTGTGCAGTTGGACACGAAAATGCATGGCCTGTGCAGTTGGACACGAGAATATATGGCCTGTGCAGTTGGACACGAGAATGCGCGCCTGTGCAATTGGACACGAGAATGCGCGACCTGGACAGTAGGACACGAGAATGGGCAGCCTGTGAAGTTGGACACGAAAAAGCGAGGTCTGTGTAATTGTACACGAGAATGCGCGGCCTGTGCAGTCGGACACGGGAATGCGTGACCTGTGCAATGGACACGAGAATGGGCGGCCTGTGCAGTTGGACACGAAAATGCGCGACTTGTGCAGTTGGACACGAGAATGGGCGGCCTGTGCATTTGGACACGAGAATGCACGGCCTGTGCATTTGGACACGCGAATGCATGGCCTGTGCAGTTGGACACGTAAATGCGCGGCATGTGCGGTTGGACACGAGAATGCGCGGCCTGTGCAGTTGGACAAGAGAATTAGCGGCCTGTGCAGTTGGACACGAGAATGGGCTGTCTGTGCAGTTGGACACGAGAATGGGCGGCCTGTGCATTTGGACACGAGAATGCACGGCCTGTGCAGTTGGACACGAGAATGCATGGCCTGTGCAGTTGGACCCGAGAATCCATGGCCAGTGCAGATGGACACGAGAATGCGCGCCTGTGCAGTTGGACACGAGAATGCGCGACCTGTGCAGTAGGACACGAGAATGCGTGACCTGTGCAATGGACACGAGAATGGGCGGCCTGTGCAGTTGGATACGAAAATGCATGGCCTGTGCAGTTGGACACGAGAATGGGCGGCCTGTGCAGTTGGACACGAGAATGGGCGACCAGTGCATTTGGACGCGAGAATGCACGGCCTGTGCATTTGGACACGAGAATGCACGGCCTGTGCAGTTGGACACGAGAATGCATGACCTGTGCAGTTGGACACGAGAATGGGCGGCCTGTGCAGTTGGACACGAGAATGGGCGACCAGTGCATTTGGACGCGAGAATGCACGGCCTGTGCAGTTGGACACGAGAATGCACGGCCTGTGCAGTTGGACACGAGATTGCATTGCCTGTGCAGTTGGACACGAGAATGCGCGGCCTGTGCAGTAGGACACGAGAATGCATGGCCTGTGCAGTTGGACACGAGAATGCGCGGCCTGTGCAGTTGGACAAGAGAATTAGCGGCCTGTGAAGTTGGACACAAGAATGCGCGGCCTGTGCAGTTGGACACGAGAATGGGCCGCCTGTGCAGTTGGATACGAAAATGCGCGACTTGTGCAGTTGGACACGAGAATGGGCCGCTTGTGCAGTTGGACACGAGAATCCATGGTCTGTGCAGTTGGACACGAGAATGCGCGCCAGTGCAGTTGGACACGAGAATGCGCGACCTGTGCAGTTGGACACGAGAATGCGCGACCTGTGCAGTTGGACACGAGAATGGGCGGTCTGTGCATTTGGACACGAGAATGGGCGGCCTGTGCATTTGGACACGAGAATGCACGGCCTGTGCAGTTGGACATGAGAATGCATGGCCTGTGCAGTTGGACGCGAGAATCCATGGCCAGTGCAGTTGGACACGAGAATGCGCGCCTGTGCAGTTGGACACGAGAATGCGCGACCTGTGCAGTAGGACACGAGAATCCGTGACCTGTGCAATGGACACGAGAATGGGCGGCCTGTGCAGTTGGATACGAAAATGCGCGACTTGTGCAGTTGGACACGAGAATGGGCGGCCTGTGCATTTGGACACGAGAATGCATGACCTGTGCAGTTGGACACGAGAATGCGCGGCATGTGCAGTTGGACACGAAAATGCGCGACTTGTGCAGTTGGACACGAGAATGGGCGGCCTGTGCATTTGGACACGAGAATGCGCGGCATGTGCAGTTGGACACGAGAATGCGCGGCCTGTGCAGTTGGACAAGAGAATTAGCGGCCTGTGCAGTTGGACACGAGAATGGGCTGCCTGTGCAGTTGGACACGAGAATGCGCGGCATGTGCAGTTGGACACGAGAATGCGCGGCCTGTGCAGTTGGACAAGAGAATTAGCGGCCTGTGCAGTTGGACACGAGAATGGGCTGCCTGCGCAGTTGGACACGAGAATGGGCGGCCTGTGCATTTGGACACGAGAATGCACGGCCTGTACAGTTGGACACGATAATGCATGGCCTGTGCAGTTGGACACGAGAATATGCAGTCTGTGCATTTGGACACGAGAATGGGCGGCCTGTGCATTTGGACGCGACAATGCACGGCCTGTGCAGTTGGACACGAGAATGCATGGCCTGTGCAGTTGGACCCGAGAATCCATGGCCAGTGCAGTTGGACACGAGAATGCGCGCCTGTGCAGTTGGACACGAGAATGCGCGACCTGTGCAGTAGGACACGAGAATGCGTGACCTGTGCAATGGACACGAGAATGGGCGGCCTGTGCAGTTGGATACGAATATGCGCGACTTGTGCAGTTGGACACGAGAATGGGCGGCCTGTGCATTTGGACACGAGAATGGACGGCCTGTGCATTTGGACACGAGAATGCACGGCCTGTGCATTTGGACACGAGAATGCATGGCCTGTGCAGTTGGACACGAGATGCGCGGCATGTGCAGTTGGACACGAGAATGCGCGGCCTGTGCAGTTGAACAAGAGAATTAGCGGCCTTTGCAGTTGGACACGAGAATGGGCGGCCTGTGCAGTTGGACACGAGAATGGGCGGCCAGTGCAGTTGGACACGAGAATGGGCGGCCAGTGCATTTGGACGCGAGAATGCACGGCCTGTGCAGTTGGATACGAAAATGCACGGCCTTTGCATTTGGACTCGAGAATGCAAGGCATGTGCAGTTGGACACGAGAATGGGCCGCCTGTGAAGTTGGACACGAGAATCCATGGCCTGTGCAGTTGGACACGAGAATGCTCGCCTGTGCAGTTGGACACGAGAATGCGCGACCTGTGCAGTTGGACACGAGAATGGGCAGCCTGTGCAGTTGGACACGAAAATGCGCGACTTGTGCAGTTGGACACGAGAATGGGCGGCCTGTGCATTTGGACACGAGAATGCGCGGCATGTGCAGTTGGACACGAGAATGCGCGGCCTGTGCAGTTGGACAAGAGAATTAGCGGCCTGTGCAGTTGGACACGAGAATGGGCTGCCTGTGCAGTTGGACACGAGAATGGGCGGCCTGTGCATTTGGACACAAGAATGCACGGCCTGTGCAGTTGGACACGATAATGCATGGCCTGTGCAGTTGGACACGAGAATGGGCGGCCTGTGCAGTTGGACACGAGAATGGGCGGCCAGTGCATTTGGACGCGAGAATGCACGGCCTGTGCAGTTGGACACGAGAATGCGCGGTCTGTGCAGTTGGACACGAGAATGGGCGGCCTGTGCAGTAGGACACGACAATAGGCGGCCTGTGCATTTGGACACGAGAATGGGCGGCCTGTGCATTTGGACACGAGAATGCACGGCCTGTGCATTTGGACTCGTGAATGCATGGCATGTGCAGTTGGACACGGGAATTCGCGGCATGTGCAGTTGGACACGTGAATGGGCGGCCTGTGCCGTTGGACACGAAAATGTGCGACTTGTGCAGTTGGACACGAGAATGGGCGGCCTGTGCAGTTGGACACGAGAATGGGCGGCCAGTGCATTTGGACGCGAGAATGCACGGCCTGTGCAGTTGGACACGAGAATGCATGGCCTGTGCTGTTGGACACGAGAATGCGCGGTCTGTGCAGTTGGACACGAGAATGGGCGGCCTGTGCAGTTGGACACGACAATAGGCGGCCTGTGCATTTGGACACGAGAATGGGCGGCCTGTGCATTTGGACACGAGAATGCACGGCCTGTGCATTTGGACTCGAGAATGCATGGCATGTGCAGTTGGACACGAGAATGCGCGGCATGTGCAGTTGGACACGAGTATGCGCGGCCTGAGCAGTTGGACAAGAGAATTAGCGGTCTGTGCAGTTGGACACGAGAATGGGCGGCCTGAGCATTTGGACACGAGAATGCACGGCCTGTGCAGTTGGACACGATAATGCATGGCCTGTGCAGTTGGACACGAGAATGCGCGGCATGTGCAGTTGGACACGAAAATGGGCGGCCTGTGCAGTTGGACACGAGAATGGGCGGTCTGTGAATTTGGACACGAAAATGCATGGCCTGTGCAGTTGGACACGAGAATGCGCGGTATGTGCAGTTAGACACGAGAATGCATGGCCTGTGCAGTTGGACACGAGAATGCGCGGCATGTGCAGTTGGACACGAAAATGGGCGGCCTGTGCAGTTGGACACGAGAATGGGCGGTCTGTGCATTTGGACACGAGAATGGGCTGCCTGTGCAGTTGGACACGAGAATGGGCGGCCTGTGCATTTGGACACGAGACTGCACGGCCTGTGCAGTTGGACACGATAATGCATGGCCTGTGCAGTTGGACACGAGAATGCGCGGCATGTGCAGTTGGACACGAAAATGGGCGGCCTGTGCAGTTGGACACGAGAATGGGCGGTCTGTGCATTTGGACACGAGAATGGGCGGCCTGTGCATTTGAACGCGAGAATGCACAGCCTGTGCAGTTGGACACGAAAATGCATGGCCTGTGCAGTTGGACACGAGAATATATGGCCTGTGCAGTTGGACACGAGAATGCGCGCCTGTGCAGTTGGACACGAGAATGCGCGACCTGGACAGTAGGACACGAGAATGGGCAGCCTGTGAAGTTGGACACGAAAAAGCGAGGTCTGTGTAATTGTACACGAGAATGCGCGGCCTGTGCAGTCGGACACGGGAATGCGTGACCTGTGCAATGGACACGAGAATGGGCGGCCTGTGCAGTTGGACACGAAAATGCGCGACTTGTGCAGTTGGACACGAGAATGGGCGGCCTGTGTATTTGGACACGAGAATGCACGGCCTGTGCATTTGGACACGCGAATGCATGGCCTGTGCAGTTGGACACGTAAATGCGCGGCATGTGCGGTTGGACACGAGAATGCGCGGCCTGTGCAGTTGGACAAGAGAATTAGCGGCCTGTGCAGTTGGACACGAGAATGGGCTGTCTGTGCAGTTGGACACGAGAATGGGCGGCCTGTGCATTTGGACACGAGAATGCGCGGCCTGTGCAGTTGGACAAGAGAATTAGCGGCCTGTGCAGTTGGACACGAGAATGGGCTGCCTGTGCAGTTGGACACGAGAATGCGCGGCATGTGCAGTTGGACACGAGAATGCGCGGCCTGTGCAGTTGGACAAGAGAATTAGCGGCCTGTGCAGTTGGACACGAGAATGGGCTGCCTGCGCAGTTGGACACGAGAATGGGCGGCCTGTGCATTTGGACACAAGAATGCACGGCCTGTACAGTTGGACACGATAATGCATGGCCTGTGCAGTTGGACACGAGAATATGCAGTCTGTGCATTTGGACACGAGAATGGGCGGCCTGTGCATTTGGACGCGACAATGCACGGCCTGTGCAGTTGGACACGAGAATGCATGGCCTGTGCAGTTGGACCCGAGAATCCATGGCCAGTGCAGTTGGACACGAGAATGCGCGCCTGTGCAGTTGGACACGAGAATGCGCGACCTGTGCAGTAGGACACGAGAATGCGTGACCTGTGCAATGGACACGAGAATGGGCGGCCTGTGCAGTTGGATACGAAAATGCGCGACTTGTGCAGTTGGACACGAGAATGGGCGGCCTGTGCATTTGGACACGAGAATGGACGGCCTGTGCATTTGGACACGAGAATGCACGGCCTGTGCATTTGGACACGAGAATGCATGGCCTGTGCAGTTGGACACGGGATGCGCGGCATGTGCAGTTGGACACGAGAATGCGCGGCCTGTGCAGTTGAACAAGAGAATTAGCGGCCTTTGCAGTTGGACACGAGAATGGGCGGCCTGTGCAGTTGGACACGAGAATGGGCGGCCAGTGCAGTTGGACACGAGAATGGGCGGCCAGTGCATTTGGACGCGAGAATGCACGGCCTGTGCAGTTGGATACGAAAATGCACGGCCTTTGCATTTGGACTCGAGAATGCAAGGCATGTGCAGTTGGACACGAGAATGGGCCGCCTGTGAAGTTGGACACGAGAATCCATGGCCTGTGCAGTTGGACACGAGAATGCTCGCCTGTGCAGTTGGACACGAGAATGCGCGACCTGTGCAGTTGGACACGAGAATGGGCAGCCTGTGCAGTTGGACACGAAAATGCGCGACTTGTGCAGTTGGACACGAGAATGGGCGGCCTGTGCATTTGGACACGAGAATGCGCGGCATGTGCAGTTGGACACGAGAATGCGCGGCCTGTGCAGTTGGACAAGAGAATTAGCGGCCTGTGCAGTTGGACACGAGAATGGGCTGCCTGTGCAGTTGGACACGAGAATGGGCGGCCTGTGCATTTGGACACAAGAATGCACGGCCTGTGCAGTTGGACACGATAATGCATGGCCTGTGCAGTTGGACACGAGAATGGGCGGCCTGTGCAGTTGGACACGAGAATGGGCGGCCAGTGCATTTGGACGCGAGAATGCACGGCCTGTGCAGTTGGACACGAGAATGCATGGCCTGTGCAGTTGGACACGAGAATGCGCGGTCTGTGCAGTTGGACACGAGAATGGGCGGCCTGTGCAGTAGGACACGACAATAGGCGGCCTGTGCATTTGGACACGAGAATGGGCGGCCTGTGCATTTGGACACGAGAATGCACGGCCTGTGCATTTGGACTCGTGAATGCATGGCATGTGCAGTTGGACACGAGAATTCGCGGCATGTGCAGTTGGACACGTGAATGGGCGGCCTGTGCCGTTGGACACGAAAATGTGCGACTTGTGCAGTTGGACACGAGAATGGGCGGCCTGTGCAGTTGGACACGAGAATGGGCGGCCAGTGCATTTGGACGCGAGAATGCACGGCCTGTGCAGTTGGACACGAGAATGCATGGCCTGTGCAGTTGGACACGAGAATGCGCGGTCTGTGCAGTTGGACACGAGAATGGGCGGCCTGTGCAGTTGGACACGACAATAGGCGGCCTGTGCATTTGGACACGAGAATGGGCGGCCTGTGCATTTGGACACGAGAATGCACGGCCTGTGCATTTGGACTCGAGAATGCATGGCATGTGCAGTTGGACACGAGAATGCGCGGCATGTGCAGTTGGACACGAGTATGCGCGGCCTGAGCAGTTGGACAAGAGAATTAGCGGTCTGTGCAGTTGGACACGAGAATGGGCGGCCTGAGCATTTGGACACGAGAATGCACGGCCTGTGCAGTTGGACACGATAATGCATGGCCTGTGCAGTTGGACACGAGAATGCGCGGCATGTGCAGTTGGACACGAAAATGGGCGGCCTGTGCAGTTGGACACGAGAATGGGCGGTCTGTGAATTTGGACACGAGAATGCATGGCCTGTGCAGTTGGACACGAGAATGCGCGGTATGTGCAGTTAGACACGAGAATGCATGGCCTGTGCAGTTGGACACGAGAATGCGCGGCATGTGCAGTTGGACACGAAAATGGGCGGCCTGTGCAGTTGGACACGAGAATGGGCGGTCTGTGCATTTGGACACGAGAATGGGCTGCCTGTGCAGTTGGACACGAGAATGGGCGGCCTGTGCATTTGGACACGAGACTGCACGGCCTGTGCAGTTGGATACGATAATGCATGGCCTGTGCAGTTGGACACGAGAATGCGCGGCATGTGCAGTTGGACACGAAAATGGGCGGCCTGTGCAGTTGGACACGAGAATGCGCGGCCTGTGCAGTTGGACAAGAGAATTAGCGGCCTGTGCAGTTGGACACGAGAATGGGCTGCCTGTGCAGTTGGACACGAGAATGCGCGGCATGTGCAGTTGGACACGAGAATGCGCGGCCTGTGCAGTTGGACAAGAGAATTAGCGGCCTGTGCAGTTGGACACGAGAATGGGCTGCCTGCGCAGTTGGACACGAGAATGGGCGGCCTGTGCATTTGGACACGAGAATGCACGGCCTGTACAGTTGGACACGATAATGCATGGCCTGTGCAGTTGGACACGAGAATATGCAGTCTGTGCATTTGGACACGAGAATGGGCGGCCTGTGCATTTGGACGCGACAATGCACGGCCTGTGCAGTTGGACACGAGAATGCATGGCCTGTGCAGTTGGACCCGAGAATCCATGGCCAGTGCAGTTGGACACGAGAATGCGCGCCTGTGCAGTTGGACACGAGAATGCGCGACCTGTGCAGTAGGACACGAGAATGCGTGACCTGTGCAATGGACACGAGAATGGGCGGCCTGTGCAGTTGGATACGAATATGCGCGACTTGTGCAGTTGGACACGAGAATGGGCGGCCTGTGCATTTGGACACGAGAATGGACGGCCTGTGCATTTGGACACGAGAATGCACGGCCTGTGCATTTGGACACGAGAATGCATGGCCTGTGCAGTTGGACACGAGATGCGCGGCATGTGCAGTTGGACACGAGAATGCGCGGCCTGTGCAGTTGAACAAGAGAATTAGCGGCCTTTGCAGTTGGACACGAGAATGGGCGGCCTGTGCAGTTGGACACGAGAATGGGCGGCCAGTGCAGTTGGACACGAGAATGGGCGGCCAGTGCATTTGGACGCGAGAATGCACGGCCTGTGCAGTTGGATACGAAAATGCACGGCCTTTGCATTTGGACTCGAGAATGCAAGGCATGTGCAGTTGGACACGAGAATGGGCCGCCTGTGAAGTTGGACACGAGAATCCATGGCCTGTGCAGTTGGACACGAGAATGCTCGCCTGTGCAGTTGGACACGAGAATGCGCGACCTGTGCAGTTGGACACGAGAATGGGCAGCCTGTGCAGTTGGACACGAAAATGCGCGACTTGTGCAGTTGGACACGAGAATGGGCGGCCTGTGCATTTGGACACGAGAATGCGCGGCATGTGCAGTTGGACACGAGAATGCGCGGCCTGTGCAGTTGGACAAGAGAATTAGCGGCCTGTGCAGTTGGACACGAGAATGGGCTGCCTGTGCAGTTGGACACGAGAATGGGCGGCCTGTGCATTTGGACACAAGAATGCACGGCCTGTGCAGTTGGACACGATAATGCATGGCCTGTGCAGTTGGACACGAGAATGGGCGGCCTGTGCAGTTGGACACGAGAATGGGCGGCCAGTGCATTTGGACGCGAGAATGCACGGCCTGTGCAGTTGGACACGAGAATGCGCGGTCTGTGCAGTTTGACACGAGAATGGGCGGCCTGTGCAGTAGGACACGACAATAGGCGGCCTGTGCATTTGGACACGAGAATGGGCGGCCTGTGCATTTGGACACGAGAATGCACGGCCTGTGCATTTGGACTCGTGAATGCATGGCATGTGCAGTTGGACACGGGAATTCGCGGCATGTGCAGTTGGACACGTGAATGGGCGGCCTGTGCCGTTGGACACGAAAATGTGCGACTTGTGCAGTTGGACACGAGAATGGGCGGCCTGTGCAGTTGGACACGAGAATGGGCGGCCAGTGCATTTGGACGCGAGAATGCACGGCCTGTGCAGTTGGACACGAGAATGCATGGCCTGTGCTGTTGGACACGAGAATGCGCGGTCTGTGCAGTTGGACACGAGAATGGGCGGCCTGTGCAGTTGGACACGACAATAGGCGGCCTGTGCATTTGGACACGAGAATGGGCGGCCTGTGCATTTGGACACGAGAATGCACGGCCTGTGCATTTGGACTCGAGAATGCATGGCATGTGCAGTTGGACACGAGAATGCGCGGCATGTGCAGTTGGACACGAGTATGCGCGGCCTGAGCAGTTGGACAAGAGAATTAGCGGTCTGTGCAGTTGGACACGAGAATGGGCGGCCTGAGCATTTGGACACGAGAATGCACGGCCTGTGCAGTTGGACACGATAATGCATGGCCTGTGCAGTTGGACACGAGAATGCGCGGCATGTGCAGTTGGACACGAAAATGGGCGGCCTGTGCAGTTGGACACGAGAATGGGCGGTCTGTGAATTTGGACACGAGAATGCATGGCCTGTGCAGTTGGACACGAGAATGCGCGGTATGTGCAGTTAGACACGAGAATGCATGGCCTGTGCAGTTGGACACGAGAATGCGCGGCATGTGCAGTTGGACACGAAAATGGGCGGCCTGTGCAGTTGGACACGAGAATGGGCGGTCTGTGCATTTGGACACGAGAATGGGCTGCCTGTGCAGTTGGACACGAGAATGGGCGGCCTGTGCATTTGGACACGAGACTGCACGGCCTGTGCAGTTGGACACGATAATGCATGGCCTGTGCAGTTGGACACGAGAATGCGCGGCATGTGCAGTTGGACACGAAAATGGGCGGCCTGTGCAGTTGGACACGAGAATGGGCGGTCTGTGCATTTGGACACGAGAATGGGCGGCCTGTGCATTTGAACGCGAGAATGCACAGCCTGTGCAGTTGGACACGAAAATGCATGGCCTGTGCAGTTGGACACGAGAATATATGGCCTGTGCAGTTGGACACGAGAATGCGCGCCTGTGCAGTTGGACACGAGAATGCGCGACCTGGACAGTAGGACACGAGAATGGGCAGCCTGTGAAGTTGGACACGAAAAAGCGAGGTCTGTGTAATTGTACACGAGAATGCGCGGCCTGTGCAGTCGGACACGGGAATGCGTGACCTGTGCAATGGACACGAGAATGGGCGGCCTGTGCAGTTGGACACGAAAATGCGCGACTTGTGCAGTTGGACACGAGAATGGGCGGCCTGTGCATTTGGACACGAGAATGCACGGCCTGTGCATTTGGACACGCGAATGCATGGCCTGTGCAGTTGGACACGTAAATGCGCGGCATGTGCGGTTGGACACGAGAATGCGCGGCCTGTGCAGTTGGACAAGAGAATTAGCGGCCTGTGCAGTTGGAGTCGAGAATGGGCTGTCTGTGCAGTTGGACACGAGAATGGGCGGCCTGTGCATTTGGACACGAGAATGCGCGGCCTGTGCAGTTGGACAAGAGAATTAGCGGCCTGTGCAGTTGGACACGAGAATGGGCTGCCTGTGCAGTTGGACACGAGAATGCGCGGCATGTGCAGTTGGACACGAGAATGCGCGGCCTGTGCAGTTGGACAAGAGAATTAGCGGCCTGTGCAGTTGGACACGAGAATGGGCTGCCTGCGCAGTTGGACACGAGAATGGGCGGCCTGTGCATTTGGACACAAGAATGCACGGCCTGTACAGTTGGACACGATAATGCATGGCCTGTGCAGTTGGACACGAGAATATGCAGTCTGTGCATTTGGACACGAGAATGGGCGGCCTGTGCATTTGGACGCGACAATGCACGGCCTGTGCAGTTGGACACGAGAATGCATGGCCTGTGCAGTTGGACCCGAGAATCCATGGCCAGTGCAGTTGGACACGAGAATGCGCGCCTGTGCAGTTGGACACGAGAATGCGCGACCTGTGCAGTAGGACACGAGAATGCGTGACCTGTGCAATGGACACGAGAATGGGCGGCCTGTGCAGTTGGATACGAAAATGCGCGACTTGTGCAGTTGGACACGAGAATGGGCGGCCTGTGCATTTGGACACGAGAATGGACGGCCTGTGCATTTGGACACGAGAATGCACGGCCTGTGCATTTGGACACGAGAATGCATGGCCTGTGCAGTTGGACACGGGATGCGCGGCATGTGCAGTTGGACACGAGAATGCGCGGCCTGTGCAGTTGAACAAGAGAATTAGCGGCCTTTGCAGTTGGACACGAGAATGGGCGGCCTGTGCAGTTGGACAGGAGAATGGGCGGCCAGTGCAGTTGGACACGAGAATGCATGGCCTGTGCAGTTGGACACGAGAATGCGCGGCATGTGCAGTTGGACACGAAAATGGGCGGCCTGTGCAGTTGGACACGAGAATGGGCGGTCTGTGCATTTGGACACGAGAATGGGCTGCCTGTGCAGTTGGACACGAGAATGGGCGGCCTGTGCATTTGGACACGAGACTGCACGGCCTGTGCAGTTGGACACGATAATGCATGGCCTGTGCAGTTGGACACGAGAATGCGCGGCATGTGCAGTTGGACACGAAAATGGGCGGCCTGTGCAGTTGGACACGAGAATGGGCGGTCTGTGCATTTGGACACGAGAATGGGCGGCCTGTGCATTTGAACGCGAGAATGCACAGCCTGTGCAGTTGGACACGAAAATGCATGGCCTGTGCAGTTGGACACGAGAATATATGGCCTGTGCAGTTGGACACGAGAATGCGCGCCTGTGCAGTTGGACACGAGAATGCGCGACCTGGACAGTAGGACACGAGAATGGGCAGCCTGTGAAGTTGGACACGAAAAAGCGAGGTCTGTGTAATTGTACACGAGAATGCGCGGCCTGTGCAGTCGGACACGGGAATGCGTGACCTGTGCAATGGACACGAGAATGGGCGGCCTGTGCAGTTGGACACGAAAATGCGCGACTTGTGCAGTTGGACACGAGAATGGGCGGCCTGTGCATTTGGACACGAGAATGCACGGCCTGTGCATTTGGACACGCGAATGCATGGCCTGTGCAGTTGGACACGTAAATGCGCGGCATGTGCGGTTGGACACGAGAATGCGCGGCCTGTGCAGTTGGACAAGAGAATTAGCGGCCTGTGCAGTTGGAGTCGAGAATGGGCTGTCTGTGCAGTTGGACACGAGAATGGGCGGCCTGTGCATTTGGACACGAGAATGCGCGGCCTGTGCAGTTGGACAAGAGAATTAGCGGCCTGTGCAGTTGGACACGAGAATGGGCTGCCTGTGCAGTTGGACACGAGAATGCGCGGCATGTGCAGTTGGACACGAGAATGCGCGGCCTGTGCAGTTGGACAAGAGAATTAGCGGCCTGTGCAGTTGGACACGAGAATGGGCTGCCTGCGCAGTTGGACACGAGAATGGGCGGCCTGTGCATTTGGACACAAGAATGCACGGCCTGTACAGTTGGACACGATAATGCATGGCCTGTGCAGTTGGACACGAGAATATGCAGTCTGTGCATTTGGACACGAGAATGGGCGGCCTGTGCATTTGGACGCGACAATGCACGGCCTGTGCAGTTGGACACGAGAATGCATGGCCTGTGCAGTTGGACCCGAGAATCCATGGCCAGTGCAGTTGGACACGAGAATGCGCGCCTGTGCAGTTGGACACGAGAATGCGCGACCTGTGCAGTAGGACACGAGAATGCGTGACCTGTGCAATGGACACGAGAATGGGCGGCCTGTGCAGTTGGATACGAAAATGCGCGACTTGTGCAGTTGGACACGAGAATGGGCGGCCTGTGCATTTGGACACGAGAATGGACGGCCTGTGCATTTGGACACGAGAATGCACGGCCTGTGCATTTGGACACGAGAATGCATGGCCTGTGCAGTTGGACACGGGATGCGCGGCATGTGCAGTTGGACACGAGAATGCGCGGCCTGTGCAGTTGAACAAGAGAATTAGCGGCCTTTGCAGTTGGACACGAGAATGGGCGGCCTGTGCAGTTGGACACGAGAATGGGCGGCCAGTGCAGTTGGACACGAGAATGGGCGGCCAGTGCATTTGGACGCGAGAATGCACGGCCTGTGCAGTTGGATACGAAAATGCACGGCCTTTGCATTTGGACTCGAGAATGCAAGGCATGTGCAGTTGGACACGAGAATGGGCCGCCTGTGAAGTTGGACACGAGAATCCATGGCCTGTGCAGTTGGACACGAGAATGCTCGCCTGTGCAGTTGGACACGAGAATGCGCGACCTGTGCAGTTGGACACGAGAATGGGCAGCCTGTGCAGTTGGACACGAAAATGCGCGACTTGTGCAGTTGGACACGAGAATGGGCGGCCTGTGCATTTGGACACGGGAATGCGCGGCATGTGCAGTTGGACACGAGAATGCGCGGCCTGTGCAGTTGGACAAGAGAATTAGCGGCCTGTGCAGTTGGACACGAGAATGGGCTGCCTGTGCAGTTGGACACGAGAATGGGCGGCCTGTGCATTTGGACACAAGAATGCACGGCCTGTGCAGTTGGACACGATAATGCATGGCCTGTGCAGTTGGACACGAGAATGGGCGGCCTGTGCAGTTGGACACGAGAATGGGCGGCCAGTGCATTTGGACGCGAGAATGCACGGCCTGTGCAGTTGGACACGAGAATGCATGGCCTGTGCAGTTGGACACGAGAATGCGCGGTCTGTGCAGTTGGACACGAGAATGGGCGGCCTGTGCAGTAGGACACGACAATAGGCGGCCTGTGCATTTGGACACGAGAATGGGCGGCCTGTGCATTTGGACACGAGAATGCACGGCCTGTGCATTTGGACTCGTGAATGCATGGCATGTGCAGTTGGACACGAGAATTCGCGGCATGTGCAGTTGGACACGTGAATGGGCGGCCTGTGCCGTTGGACACGAAAATGTGCGACTTGTGCAGTTGGACACGAGAATGGGCGGCCTGTGCAGTTGGACACGAGAATGGGCGGCCAGTGCATTTGGACGCGAGAATGCACGGCCTGTGCAGTTGGACACGAGAATGCATGGCCTGTGCAGTTGGACACGAGAATGCGCGGTCTGTGCAGTTGGACACGAGAATGGGCGGCCTGTGCAGTTGGACACGACAATAGGCGGCCTGTGCATTTGGACACGAGAATGGGCGGCCTGTGCATTTGGACACGAGAATGCACGGCCTGTGCATTTGGACTCGAGAATGCATGGCATGTGCAGTTGGACACGAGAATGCGCGGCATGTGCAGTTGGACACGAGTATGCGCGGCCTGAGCAGTTGGACAAGAGAATTAGCGGTCTGTGCAGTTGGACACGAGAATGGGCGGCCTGAGCATTTGGACACGAGAATGCACGGCCTGTGCAGTTGGACACGATAATGCATGGCCTGTGCAGTTGGACACGAGAATGCGCGGCATGTGCAGTTGGACACGAAAATGGGCGGCCTGTGCAGTTGGACACGAGAATGGGCGGTCTGTGAATTTGGACACGAGAATGCATGGCCTGTGCAGTTGGACACGAGAATGCGCGGTATGTGCAGTTAGACACGAGAATGCATGGCCTGTGCAGTTGGACACGAGAATGCGCGGCATGTGCAGTTGGACACGAAAATGGGCGGCCTGTGCAGTTGGACACGAGAATGGGCGGTCTGTGCATTTGGACACGAGAATGGGCTGCCTGTGCAGTTGGACACGAGAATGGGCGGCCTGTGCATTTGGACACGAGACTGCACGGCCTGTGCAGTTGGACACGATAATGCATGGCCTGTGCAGTTGGACACGAGAATGCGCGGCATGTGCAGTTGGACACGAAAATGGGCGGCCTGTGCAGTTGGACACGAGAATGGGCGGTCTGTGCATTTGGACACGAGAATGGGCGGCCTGTGCATTTGAACGCGAGAATGCACAGCCTGTGCAGTTGGACACGAAAATGCATGGCCTGTGCAGTTGGACACGAGAATATATGGCCTGTGCAGTTGGACACGAGAATGCGCGCCTGTGCAGTTGGACACGAGAATGCGCGACCTGGACAGTAGGACACGAGAATGGGCAGCCTGTGAAGTTGGACACGAAAAAGCGAGGTCTGTGTAATTGTACACGAGAATGCGCGGCCTGTGCAGTCGGACACGGGAATGCGTGACCTGTGCAATGGACACGAGAATGGGCGGCCTGTGCAGTTGGACACGAAAATGCGCGACTTGTGCAGTTGGACACGAGAATGGGCGGCCTGTGCATTTGGACACGAGAATGCACGGCCTGTGCATTTGGACACGCGAATG
Organism: Lasius fuliginosus; assembly: GCA_949152495.1. Classification (NCBI taxonomy): domain Eukaryota; kingdom Metazoa; phylum Arthropoda; class Insecta; order Hymenoptera; family Formicidae; genus Lasius; species Lasius fuliginosus. The sequence goes on along the minus strand of OX424449.1, from coordinate 17,437,439 downwards.
CATGGCCTGTGCAGTTGGACACGTAAATGCGCGGCATGTGCGGTTGGACACGAGAATGCGCGGCCTGTGCAGTTGGACAAGAGAATTAGCGGCCTGTGCAGTTGGACACGAGAACGGGCTGTCTGTGCAGTTGGACACGAGAATGGGCGGCCTGTTCATTTGGACACGAGAATGCACGGCCTGTGCAGTTGGACACGAGAATGCATGGCCTGTGCAGTTGGACCCGAGAATCCATGGCCAGTGCAGATGGACACGAGAATGCGCGCCTGTGCAGTTGGACACGAGAATGCGCGACCTGTGCAGTAGGACACGAGAATGCGTGACCTGTGCAATGGACACGAGAATGGGCGGCCTGTGCAGTTGGATACGAAAATGCATGGCCTGTGCAGTTGGACACGAGAATGGGCGGCCTGTGCAGTTGGACACGAGAATGGGCGACCAGTGCATTTGGACGCGAGAATGCACGGCCTGTGCATTTGGACACGAGAATGCACGGCCTGTGCAGTTGGACACGAGAATGCATGGCCTGTGCAGTTGGACACGAGAATGGGCGGCCTGTGCAGTTGGACACGAGAATGGGCGACCAGTGCATTTGGACGCGAGAATGCACGGCCTGTGCAGTTGGACACGAGAATGCACGGCCTGTGCAGTTGGACACGAGATTGCATTGCCTGTGCAGTTGGACACGAGAATGCGCGGCCTGTGCAGTTGGACACGAGAATGCATGGCCTGTGCAGTTGGACACGAGAATGCGCGGCCTGTGCAGTTGGACAAGAGAATTAGCGGCCTGTGAAGTTGGACACGAGAATGCGCGGCCTGTGCAGTTGGACACGAGAATGGGCGGTCTGTGAATTTGGACACGAGAATGCATGGCCTGTGCAGTTGGACACGAGAATGCGCGGTATGTGCAGTTAGACACGAGAATGCATGGCCTGTGCAGTTGGACACGAGAATGCGCGGCATGTGCAGTTGGACACGAAAATGGGCGGCCTGTGCAGTTGGACACGAGAATGGGCGGTCTGTGCATTTGGACACGAGAATGGGCTGCCTGTGCAGTTGGACACGAGAATGGGCGGCCTGTGCATTTGGACACGAGACTGCACGGCCTGTGCAGTTGGACACGATAATGCATGGCCTGTGCAGTTGGACACGAGAATGCGCGGCATGTGCAGTTGGACACGAAAATGGGCGGCCTGTGCAGTTGGACACGAGAATGGGCGGTCTGTGCATTTGGACACGAGAATGGGCGGCCTGTGCATTTGAACGCGAGAATGCATAGCCTGTGCAGTTGGACACGAAAATGCATGGCCTGTGCAGTTGGACACGAGAATATATGGCCTGTGCAGTTGGACACGAGAATGCGCGCCTGTGCAGTTGGACACGAGAATGCGCGACCTGGACAGTAGGACACGAGAATGGGCAGCCTGTGAAGTTGGACACGAAAAAGCGAGGTCTGTGTAATTGTACACGAGAATGCGCGGCCTGTGCAGTCGGACACGGGAATGCGTGACCTGTGCAATGGACACGAGAATGGGCGGCCTGTGCAGTTGGACACGAAAATGCGCGACTTGTGCAGTTGGACACGAGAATGGGCGGCCTGTGCATTTGGACACGAGAATGCACGGCCTGTGCATTTGGACACGCGAATGCATGGCCTGTGCAGTTGGACACGTAAATGCGCGGCATGTGCGGTTGGACACGAGAATGCGCGGCCTGTGCAGTTGGACAAGAGAATTAGCGGCCTGTGCAGTTGGACACGAGAACGGGCTGTCTGTGCAGTTGGACACGAGAATGGGCGGCCTGTTCATTTGGACACGAGAATGCACGGCCTGTGCAGTTGGACACGAGAATGCATGGCCTGTGCAGTTGGACCCGAGAATCCATGGCCAGTGCAGATGGACACGAGAATGCGCGCCTGTGCAGTTGGACACGAGAATGCGCGACCTGTGCAGTAGGACACGAGAATGCGTGACCTGTGCAATGGACACGAGAATGGGCGGCCTGTGCAGTTGGATACGAAAATGCATGGCCTGTGCAGTTGGACACGAGAATGGGCGGCCTGTGCAGTTGGACACGAGAATGGGCGACCAGTGCATTTGGACGCGAGAATGCACGGCCTGTGCATTTGGACACGAGAATGCACGGCCTGTGCAGTTGGACACGAGAATGCATGGCCTGTGCAGTTGGACACGAGAATGGGCGGCCTGTGCAGTTGGACACGAGAATGGGCGACCAGTGCATTTGGACGCGAGAATGCACGGCCTGTGCAGTTGGACACGAGAATGCACGGCCTGTGCAGTTGGACACGAGATTGCATTGCCTGTGCAGTTGGACACGAGAATGCGCGGCCTGTGCAGTTGGACACGAGAATGCATGGCCTGTGCAGTTGGACACGAGAATGCGCGGCCTGTGCAGTTGGACAAGAGAATTAGCGGCCTGTGAAGTTGGACACGAGAATGCGCGGCCTGTGCAGTTGGACACGAGAATGGGCCGCCTGTGCAGTTGGACACGAGAATGGGCCGCTTGTGCAGTTGGACACGAGAATCCATGGTCTGTGCAGTTGGACACGAGAATGCGCGCCAGTGCAGTTGGACACGAGAATGCGCGAACTGTGCAGTTGGACACGAGAATGGGCGGTCTGTGTATTTGGACACGAGAATGGGCGGCCTGTGCATTTGGACACGAGAATGCACGGCCTGTGCAGTTGGACATGAGAATGCATGGCCTGTGCAGTTGGACGCGAGAATCCATGGCCAGTGCAGTTGGACACGAGAATGCGCGCCTGTGCAGTTGAACACGAGAATGCGCGACCTGTGCAACAGGACACGAGAATGCGTGACCTGTGCAATGGACACGAGAATGGGCGGCCTGTGCAGTTGAATACGAAAATGCGCGACTTGTGCAGTTGGACACGAGAATGGGCGGCCTGTGTATTTGGACACGAGAATGCATGACCTGTGCAGTTGGACACGAGAATGCGCGGCATGTGCAGTTGGACACGAAAATGCGCGACTTGTGCAGTTGGACACCAGAATGGGCGGCCTGTGCATTTGGACACGAGAATGCGCGGCATGTGCAGTTGGACACGAGAATGCGCGGCCTGTGCAGTTGGACAAGAGAATTAGCGGCCTGTGCAGTTGGACACGAGAATGGGCTGCCTGTGCAGTTGGACACGAGAATGCGCGACATGTGCAGTTGGACACGAGAATGCGCGGCCTGTGCAGTTGGACAAGAGAATTAGCGGCCTGTGCAGTTGGACACGAGAATGGGCTGCCTGCGCAGTTGGACACGAGAATGGGCGGCCTGTGCATTTGGACACGAGAATGCACGGCCTGTACAGTTGGACACGATAATGCATGGCCTGTGCAGTTGGACACGAGAATGCGCAGTCTGTGCATTTGGACACGAGAATGGGCGGCCTGTGCATTTGGACGCGACAATGCACGGCCTGTGCAGTTGGACACGAGAATGCATGGCCTGTGCAGTTGGACCCGAGAATCCATGGCCAGTGCAGTTGGACACGAGAATGCGCGCCTGTGCAGTTGGACACGAGAATGCGCGACCTGTGCAGTAGGATACGAGAATGCGTGACCTGTGCAATGGACACGAGAATGGGCGGCCTGTGCAGTTGGATACGAAAATGCGCGACTTGTGCAGTTGGACACGAGAATGGGCGGCCTGTGCATTTGGACACGAGAATGGACGGCCTGTGCATTTGGACACGAGAATGCACGGCCTGTGCATTTGGACACGAGAATGCATGGCCTGTGCAGTTGGACACGAGATGCGCGGCATGTGCAGTTGGACACGGGAATGCGCGGCCTGTGCAGTTGAACAAGAGAATTAGCGGCCTTTGCAGTTGGACACGAGAATGGGCGGCCTGTGCAGTTGGACACGAGAATGGGCGGCCAGTGCAGTTGGACACGAGAATGGGCGGCCAGTGCATTTGGACGCGAGAATGCACGGCCTGTGCAGTTGGATACGAAAATGCACGGCCTTTGCATTTGGACTCGAGAATGCAAGGCATGTGCAGTTGGACACGAGAATGGGCCGCCTGTGAAGTTGGACACGAGAATCCATGGCCTGTGCAGTTGGACACGAGAATGCTCGCCTGTGCAGTTGGACACGAGAATGCGATACCTGTGCAGTTGGACACGAGAATGGGCAGCCTGTGCAGTTGGACACGAAAATGCGCGACTTGTGCAGTTGGACACGAGAATGAGCGGCCTGTGCATTTGGACACGAGAATGCGCGACCTGTGCAGTTGGACATGAGAATGCGCGACCTGTGCAGTTGGACACGAGAATGGGCAGCCTGTGCAGTTGGACACAAAGAGCGAGGCCTGTGCATTTGGACACGAGAATGCGCGGCCTGTGCAGTTGGACACGAGAATGCGTGACCTGTGCAATGGACACGAGAATGGGCGGCCTGTGCAGTTGGACACGAAAATGCGCGACTTATGCAGTTGGACACGAGAATGGGCAGCCTGTGCAGTTGGACATGAGAATGGGCGGCCTGTGCATTTGGACACGAGAATGGACGGCCTGTGCATTTGGACACGAAAATGCACGGCCTGTGCATTTGGACACGAGAATGCATGGCCTGTGCAGTTGGACACGAGAATGCGCGGCCTGTGCAGTTGGACAAGAGAATTAGCGGCCTGTGTAGTTGGACACGAGAATGCGCGGCCTGTGCAGTTGGACACGTGAATGCGCGGCCTGTGCAGTTGGACAAGAGAATTAGCGGCCTGTGCAGTTGGACACGGGAATGGGCTGCCTGTGCAGTTGGACACGAGAATGGGCGGCCTGTGCATTTGGACACGAGAATGCACGGCCTGTGCAGTTGGACACGATAATGCAAGGCCTGTGCAGTTGGACACGAGAATGCGCGGCATGTGCAGTTGGACACGAAAATGGGCGGCCTGTGCAGTTGGACACGAGAATGGGCGGTCTGTGCATTTGGACACGAGAATGGGCGGCCTGTGCATTTGGACGCGAAAATGCACGGCCTGTGCAGTTGGACACGAAAATGCATGGCCTGTGCAGTTGGACACGAGAATCCATGGCCTGTGCAGTTGGACACGAGAATGCGCGTCTGTGCAGTTGGACACGAGAATGCGCGGCCTGTGCAGTTGGACAAGAGAATTAGCGGCCTGTGCAGTTGGACACGAAAATGGGCTGCCTGTGCAGTTGGACACGAGAATGGGCGGCCTGTGCATTTGGACACGAGAATGCACGGCCTGTGCAGTTGGACACGAGAATGCATGGCATGTGCAGTTGGAGACGAGAATGCGCGGCCTGTGCAGTTGGACACGAGAATGGGCGGCCAGTGCATTTGGACGCGAGAATGCACGGCCTGTGCAGTTGGACATGAGAATGCATGGCCTGTGCAGTTGGACACGAGAATGCGCGGCCCGTGCAGTTGGACAAGAGAATTAGTGGCCTGTGTAGTTGGACACGAGAATGCGCGACATGTTCAATTGGACACAAAAATACGCGACTTGTGCAGTAGGACACGAGAACGCGCGTCCTGTGCAGTTGGACACTAGAATCCATGGCCTGTGGTGTTGGACACGAAAATGCGAGGCCTGTGCATTTGGACTCGAGAATGCGCGGCTCGTGCAGTTGGACACGAGAATCCATGGTCTGTGCAGTTGGACACGAGAATACGCGACCTGTGCAGTTGGACACGAGAATGCGTGACCTGTGCAATGGACACGAGAATGGGTGGCCTGTTCAGTTAAACACGAAAATGCGCGACTTGTGCAGTTGGACACGAGAATGGGCGGCCTGTGCAGTTGGACACGAGAATGGGCGACCAGTGCATTTGGACGCGAGAATGCACGGCCTGTGCAGTTGGACACGATAATGCATGGCCTGTGCAGTTGGACACGAGAATGGGCGGCCTGTGCAGTTGGACACGAGAATGGGCGGCCAGTGCATTTGGACGCGAGAATGCACGGCCTGTGCAGTTGGACACGAGAATGCATGGCCTGTGCAGTTGGACACGAGAATGCGCGGTCTGTGCAGTTGGACACGAGAATGGGCGGCCTGTGCAGTAGGACACGACAATAGGCGGCCTGTGCATTTGGACACGAGAATGGGCGGCCTGTGCATTTGGACACGAGAATGCACGGCCTGTGCATTTGGACTCGTGAATGCATGGCATGTGCAGTTGGACACGAGAATTCGCGGCATGTGCAGTTGGACACGTGAATGGGCGGCCTGTGCCGTTGGACACGAAAATGTGCGACTTGTGCAGTTGGACACGAGAATGGGCGGCCTGTGCAGTTGGACACGAGAATGGGCGGCCAGTGCATTTGGACGCGAGAATGCACGGCCTGTGCAGTTGGACACGAGAATGCATGGCCTGTGCAGTTGGACACGAGAATGCGCGGTCTGTGCAGTTGGACACGAGAATGGGCGGCCTGTGCAGTTGGACACGACAATAGGCGGCCTGTGCAGTTGGACACGAGAATGCGCGGCCTGTGCAGTTGGACGAGAGAATTAGCGGCCTGTGCAGTTGGACACGAGAATGGGCTGCCTGTGAAGTTGGACACGAGAATGGGCGGCCTGTGCATTTGGACACGAGAATGCACGGCCTGTGCAGTTGGACACGATAATGCATGGCCTGTGCAGTTGGACACGAGAATGCGCGGCATGTGCAGTTGGACACGAGAATGGGCGGCCTGTGCAGTTGGACACGAGAATGGGCGGTCTGTGCATTTGGACACGAGAATGGGCGGCCTGTGCAGTTGGACACGAGAATGGGCGGTCTGTGCATTTGGACACGAGAATGGGCGGCCTGTGCATTTGGACACGAGAATGCACGGCCTGTGCAGTTGGACACGAGAATGCATGGCCTGTGCAGTTGGACACGAGAATCCATGGCCAGTGCAGTTGGACACGAGAATGCGCGACTGTGCAGTTGGACACGAGAATGGGCGGCCTGTGCAGTTGGACACGAGAATGGGCGGTCTGTGCATTTGGACACGAGAATGGGCGGCCTGTGCATTTGGACACGAGAATGCACGGCCTGTGCAGTTGGACATGAGAATGCATGGCCTGTGCAGTTGGACGCGAGAATCCATGGCCAGTGCAGTTGGACACGAGAATGCGCGCCTGTGCAGTTGGACACGAGAATGCGCGACCTGTGCAGTAGGACACGAGAATGCGTGACCTGTGCAATGGACACGAGAATGGGCGGCCTGTGCAGTTGGATACGAAAATGCGCGACTTGTGCAGTTGGACACGAGAATGGGCGGCCTGTGCATTTGGACACGAGAATGGACGGCCTGTGCATTTGGACACGAGAATGCACGGCCTGTGCATTTGGACACGAGAATGCATGGCCTGTGCAGTTGGACACGAGATGCGCGGCATGTGCTGTTGGACACGAGAATGCGCGGCCTGTGCAGTTGAACAAGAGAATTAGCGGCCTTTGCAGTTGGACACGAGAATGGGCGGCCTGTGCAGTTGGACACGAGAATGGGCGGTCTGTGCATTTGGACACGAGAATGGGCGGCCTGTGCATTTGGACGCGAGAATGCACGGCCTGTGCAGTTGGACACGAAAATGCATGGCCTGTGCAGTTGGACACGAGAATCCATGGCCTGTGCAGTTGGACACGAGAATGCGCGCCTGTGCAGTTGGACACGAGAATGCGCGACCTGTGCAGTAGGACACGAGAATGGGCAGCCTGTGCAGTTTGACACGAAAAAGCGAGGTCTGTGCATTTGGACACGAGAATGCGCGGCCTGTGCAGTCGGACACGGGAATGCGTGACCTGTGCAATGGACACGAGAATGGGCGGCCTGTGCAGTTGGACACGAAAATGCGTGACTTGTGCAGTTGGACACGAGAATGCGCGGCCTGTGCAGTTGGACAAGAGAATTAGCGGCCTGTGCAGTTGGACACGAGAATGGGCTGCCTGCGCTGTTGGACACGAGAATGGGCTGCCTGTGCAGTTGGACACGAGAATGGGCGGCCTGAGCATTTGGACACGAAAATGCATGGCCTGTGCAGTTGGACCCGAGAATCCATGGCCAGTGCAGTTGGACACGAGAATGCGCGCCTGTGCAGTTGGACACGAGAATGCGCGACCTGTGCAGTAGGACACGAGAATGCGTGACCTGTGCAATGGACACGAGAATGGGCGGCCTGTGCAGTTGGATACGAAAATGCGCGACTTGTGCAGTTGGACACGAGAATGGGCGGCCTGTGCATTTGGACACGAGAATGGACGGCCTGTGCATTTGGACACGAGAATGCACGGCCTGTGCATTTGGACACGAGAATGGGCGGCCTGTACAGTTGGACACGAAAATGCGCGACTTGTGCAGTTGGACACGAGAATGGGCGGCCTGTGCATTTGGACACGAGAATGCACGGCCTGTGCATTTGGACACGAGAATGAATGGCCTGTGCAGTTGGACACGTGAATGCGCGGCATGTGCAGTTGGACACGAGAATGCGCGGCCTGTGCAGTTGGACAAGAGAATTAGCGGCCTGTGCAGTTGGACACGAGAATGGGCGGCCTGTGCAGTTAGACACGAGAATAGGCGGCCTGTGCATTTGGACACGAGAATGGGCGGCCTGTGCAGTTGGACAAGAGAATTAGTGGCCTGTGTAGTTGGACACGAGAATGCGCGGCCTGTGCAGTTGGACACGAGAAAGTGCGACCTGTGCAGTTGGACACGAAAATGCGCGACTTGCGCAGTAGAACACGAGAATGGGCGGCCTGTGCATTTGGACGCGAGAATGCACGGCCTGTGCAGTTGGATTCGAGAATGCATGGCCTGTGCATTTGGACACGAGAATGGGCGGCCTGTGCAGTTGGACACGAGAATGCGCGACCTGTGCAGTTGGACACGGGAATGGGCTGCCTGTGCAGTTGGACACGAGAATGGGCGGCCTGTGCATTTGGACACGAGAATGCACGGCCTGTGCAGTTGGACACGATAATGCAAGGCCTGTGCAGTTGGACACGAGAATGCGCGGCATGTGCAGTTGGACTCGAAAATGGGAGGCCTGTGCAGTTGGACACGAGAATGGGCGGTCTGTGCATTTGGTCACGAGAATGGGCGGCCTGTGCATTTGGACGCGAAAATGCACGGCCTGTGCAGTTGGACACGAAAATGCATGGCCTGTGCAGTTGGACACGAGAATCCATGGCCTGTGCAGTTGGACACGAGAATGCGCGCCTGTGCAGTTGGACACGAGAATGCGCGGCCTGTGCAGTTGGACAAGAGAATTAGCGGCCTGTGCAGTTGGACACAAAAATGGGCTGCATGTGCAGTTGGACACGAGAATGGGCGGCCTGTGCATTTGGACACGAGAATGCACGGCCTGTGCAGTTGGACACGATAATGCATGGCCTGTGCAGTTGGACACGAGAATGCGCGGCATGTGCAGTTGGACACGAGAATGGGCGGCCTGTGCAGTTGGACACGAGAATGGGTGGCCAGTGCATTTGGACGCGAGAATGCACGGCCTGTGCAGTTGGACACGAGAATGCATGGCCTGTGCAGTTGGACACGAGAATGGGCGTCCTGTGCATTTGGACGCGAGAATGCACGGCCTGTGCATTTGGACACGAGAATGCGCGGCCTGTGCAGTTGGACACGAGAATGCGCGGCCTGTGCAGTTGGTCAAGAGAATTAGCGGCCTGTGTAGTTGGACACGAGAATGCGCGGCCTGTGCAGTTGGACACGAGAATGCGCGACCTGTGCAGTTGGACACGAAAATGCGCGACTTGTGCATTTGGACACGAGAATGGGCAGCTTGTGCAGTTGGACACGAGAGTGCATGGCCTGTGCAGTTGGACACGAGAATGCGCGGCCTGTGCAGTTGGACACGAGGATGAGCGGCTTGTGCTGTTGGACACGAAAATGCGCGGCCTGTGCAGTGGACGCGATAACGTGCACGCCGTACATTAGGACACGTTAAGATGTACGCCATTCGCTTGCACATATTATAAATGAGCATTGTTCACCATATATGTTCAAAATGCTTACCTTTTTCCTAGACACGTTTCAAATGCCAATCGTTCACTCGCTTGGACAAATATAATCGATATTCTTAAAACTTTACATAATTATAGAAAATTATTTCTGATTTATTTTAAATTACTGGCATCTATTACAGCGAGATCTACATATCCCGATATATCGTTGTGATTGAGGATAATTAGGTCATAAATTTTGATAGTATGTAAGGTTATGAATTAAGATAATGTATTGAGATTTATGTACAGAGACAAAGGTTACAAAGGTTTTTCATGTTTAATAAAACGTATGTATTTTTCGTGACAATTTCCACAACTTTTTATTTTATACTCTGTTTTCTGTGCAACAGCGGTATAACAATACTTATACATTTTAAAACAGTAATGAAGAATCATAATATACAATGTTGTCATCTTTCTGATAAAACGTAAAAAAAAATCACATAATCACAGCGCATTGTATTATACGGAATAATATTAAAAGAAATTGTTATCAAAATATTTTTCGTATTATAGAACTTTGGTATAAAATAAAATAGTCATTAGTCATATATGTTTGATAAAATAGAAATTACGTATATTAATTATGATTAAGTTTAGGAACTATAGTTTCTATAATGAGGCATTCTCTAAAAGATATTAATTATTACAATAAATTAGAAAAGGTGCAAAACGTCTTGTGTTATAACCGAGTTATATCTACATTTAAAAAACAATTAGTTACAACAGAAAATATGCTTCGCTTGAGCAACAAGTTAGATATAACATTAAATTAACATTTGGCTTTGGTATCTTTATCTGTGTCTACCATTTTTTTTGTTTTGGATAAAGAATATCTGTATGCATGAGACAAATTCTAAACTTATTATGTATCGACACTTCATAGTACATGACTTTGCCTGTAAAGATCGAATTATATATGCAGACATTTAAAATACATTCAAAGTAATATTGCACATACAGGTATTTAAGATACATTCTAAATAACGTAAGAAATATGAACAACTTTAGTTTCAAAACAAAATAAATAAAAATAATAAAGCGTTCTTGTTTTTAAAATTCGTAGACAGTCTGTGTAAACAAAAAATATTTGAAAATATATAGTAAGAAAGTATTGCTTGAATTAAAAACAATTCTTATGGTTTTCTAACTCGAAAAGAGTTTTCATAAGTTATTACTTATGAAAACTCTTTTCATAAGTAATTAATATTGCAAATTGAACATCGATTACTTTCTAATTTTTCAATGCATTCAATACAACAAGCAAGATGACCGCATGGTATGAAAACATGTGTCCGTTCATTAACAAAACACACCGTACAATTCTCTTCGGAAGATTTTGCTCTTGACACGTTAGGATTCTGGAAATTCCAGTTAACAGTATGGAATGGAAGGTCTTCTCTATCAGTACTGTTGTCATTCTCATACAAATATCCGTAATCATCTTCTGGCGCCTCATATATGAATGAATTATCTGTAAGGAATAGAGGAAACAATTTTAAGGATATTGTCTATAGACACACACATGTATGAAAACTTACTGTAAAATATTACTTAACTGTAATATCTCAGTTTAAAGTAACTATGAAGTTTTAAGCAATGGTAGCATTATCTGACGGAATTTAAATTCTGCTATTTCTGTAACGTTTTTTTAATGGTTCATCTATCTTGTGTAAAACCACACTTAATTCTGGCAATTTTGTTGAAGTAGTATGATGTTTCAGCACATTTTCGTTTCCTTTATGGCAATTTTCTGTATAAAAAAATATAAAATGATAATTAGTATGTAATATAAGTAGAAAATGTTAGAATACAACGACTTTACGATGGTCTTCAAAGAAAAGTGAAATCTCAAAATTGAGTTGCATGTTAATAAAGTTTATGTATGTTAATAAAAAGACAGAAGTTTACAATGTCATGAAAGTTTTCGTTTATTCCTATTCAACAAAATAATATTCCACAAACTAGAATCAGCAAAAGAAAAAAGGAAATAACAAACTTATATATTTGATCTATGCGAGTGATATCTATATTATTACATGCAATTGAGTACAGATCACTTAGATTGCCCTGTTGACGTAATCCAATCTGCGTAATTAATGATAGTAGGTTATGGTCAATTGCAACGTTGTCATATGAAACGTTTCTGTTTCACTCGTAGAAAAAAGTACAATTCGTCCAAGTTATTGTAGAAAATATAAGCAACATATTTTATAAGTTTATTGTTTGCGCATCTTGAAAAATGTGACACATATTAAATGTTATATTGTTCAATATAGACATATAATTAACTTTATGATTCACCGTAAATTTTGACGAAATATGTATAAAAAATATAAATTTTATAATTAGCAACCGAATAATGAATCTAGAAAAGAAATAACATTGTCTAATGTTAATAATTGAGAAAGAGAAATAAGAAAAATGAAGTCAATAATATAAATTAATTAAAGATTTAAAAAATGTAAAACTTGTAAATGTGACATTGAAATTTGCATTTTTACCTTTATTAGCGCTTAACAGTTTCTTTGTTAGTTTCTTAACAGTTTTCTTTTTTCGAAATGGAGCGTTAACTTTAATATCATTTTCGGCATTATGGTATAATGTCTTGATCTTGTTTTACGAGCCGTACCTTCTTCATCAAGTGTTGAATTTTGTTCGTGATTGTTATCTTCTGCAAAAGAAGTGTTATTAATATTTATATTTTAATAATATTATGCGGAAGAGAATTGTAAGAATTAAAAAAAGTAAAAAAACCTTATAAATTGTCTAATATTAATAATTAAGAACGAAAAATAATAAAAATGAAGTCAATAATATAAATTAATTAAAGATTTAAAAAATGTAAAATTTGTAAATGTGACATTGAAATTTGCATTCTTACCTTTATTAGTGCTTAACAATTTCTTTGTCAGTTTCTTAACAGTTTTCTTTTTCGGGAATGAAGCGTTAACTTGAATATCACTTTCGGCTATATCGTACAATGTCCTTGATCTTGTTTTATCAGCCGTACCTTCTTCATCAGATGTTGAAGTTTGTTCATGATTGTTACCTTCTGCAAAGAGAGTACTATTAATATTAATATTTTAATAATAAGCGGAAAAGAATTGTGAGAATTAAAGAAAGTAAAAAAACTTTTAATAAAAAATTTAATAATAATAAGCGGAAGAGAATTGTAAGAATTAAAGAAAGTAAAAAAAACTATATTCGATGAATTTTATTTTCAAAATTTTATTTTATAGCATATTTAATATTTTAATTCTATTATACTACAAGAGATAAATAACAAATCAAATTTTCGTGAAAGTTAAATTTAGATGTTCATTGTAGACATTTACAACTTAAAAGTTAATTCGTATACTTAATTCATTTCAAATCTAATTTGGAAATTTAACACGTCATTAAGCATGCATATTAGATAAATATACAAATAGAAATATATAATTATTTACTTTGTTCAGAGAGTCACTTGTGTCGCAGCGATCACGATGCGATCGCTCGAGAGAAAAAATACATCGGTTCAAGCAGGAACCCTATGATTCACTAAACACACGACACAAGCTTCACACGACGAGAGAAAAGACGACACGAGCAAAGAACGACACGAGAGAATGGTCGAACAGACTGAAAGAATTAACGGCCACACGCCGATCGATCAGGTGAATCTCACGGTTCGAGCGTTACGTTGAGACTGACTGCTTCGGTTGCCGCGCCTTGGAATCCGGAAGACTCTCTTATTCATATATATATATATATATATATATATATATATATATCGCGGAATGTGGCGCGATCCTTATGTTTTCGTCGTTTCGGACAATAGAGCTGGTAATTGATCGCGTGTCGAACACGTGTTGTCCTCGCGAGGTTCGGCGCTCTGACGAAAAGAAAAAGCGCGTGACGCGGTTCTCGGTGCGTGATCGCGACCCGACACCGAGCTTATGTGTTTGCCCGGAATGCGAGAAGCTCGATTAAATCGATAATATTTAAAATCACATTTGACTTTCAAACATATAATCTTTTTTTTATTAAACTTTCTTTTATTCAATTTTTTAATGTCATTATTTTTGTAGGAAATGAAAACAACTACATATTTTGTACAACTTTTTTTGGTTAAAATATTTTTAAGCTTTTATCTTTAGTTGCTAAAAGTATCTAAATTTAGTTCGGTAATTACGTCGAGTAATGAGGCAAAGCATTCGTTCAGTATATTTTTATCTAACTGAGTTGACCTTTGTTCTTTTGCTGGTAATACCATTATGTGTTTTCCAGGATATATGGAAGGGTAAACTCTTGCTCTACCCAAAGTAAGCTCGTCTAACGGTGGAAGTTTTCCAGCTGTTTTAAATTCTTGTGCGCCATCGTCGAAAGGATGCTTATCAATGGTAACCATAGTAACAGTATTGTCTTCTCGTTGTAGTAACGGGGTGGTCGTTTCCTTTAGTTTACATTTATTTCTAATTGTTCTTTCCTTTCGTTGCAGATTTCCTTCTTCGTCATCAGGTGAGGTTGCGTTGGAGTCGTCATCGTCCTGAGATCCGTTCGAGTATCCGAGGGTAAAATCTAATATCTCGGGAGGCGGTTCCGGTGGAATCTCAGGTGTATGGGAAATACTTCTGGTAGGTGAAAGCTCCTTTAACGTTGAGTCTTCGTCACTTCCGCAAGACTCTACGTCAGTTTCTTCGTTAACATTTTCGTTTGGTTTATTTCCTTTTAAATGCCATCTTGGCGATTGTTGTAATTTTTCAGGAGACACTGGAGGTGATGTACGAGATGTGAGAGGAGTCGAACTAAAAGGAAGTGGATCAGGAGATCTTGGATAATCAAATATTTCTTCGCTAGTGTGAGATACAACCACATACGGTCGTGTGGAACAGAATACTCGTTCACTACTTTGCCTTCGAACGGGTATTTTCCGACGTCTAGTGTCATCGTCTTCATCTTCACTTTCAGACGTATCGGAGAGGTTGCTAATTCTTACTGGGAGTCGTGGACGTTTCTCCAATGGACATACGAGATAATTAACGGGATTTCTGGACAATGCATCAGCGTTGCAATTCGTTTTACCAGCTTTATATATGACAGTATACTCATACTCTTCCAGCTTAAGACACCATCGCATAAGGCGTGAACTAGGATCCTTGACTCTACACAACCAAGTGAGAGGTTGGTGGTCCGTGATAAGAGTGAATTTACGTCCATAAAGATAAGGCCTAAAGTGAGATACACAATATATAATGGCGAAAAGCTCCTTCTCTATCGTCGAGTAATTTTTCTCGGCTGGATTGGGTACTCTAGAGGCATATGCTATTAGCAAATCTTGACTAATCCTCCCTTGGCTTAGGATGCCGGCTACAGCGTGATCGGACGCGTCTGTTGTGAGCAGGAATTCTTTTTCAAAGTCCGGAAATTGCAGTATAGGCTTCTTGCATAGAAGTTCGCGGAGCGTGTCGTAAGAATGCTGTGTGTTTTCGTTCCAGCAGAAATTTCCATTCTTCTTGAGCAAGCCTGAGAGTGGCTTGGCTATTTCTGAAAAGCCAGTGTCACGTCCCCGCCGCCGAATTTTAAACTTTTCTTTATCTTTTTCTTTTCTCTTAAGCGTAGATATTCTAAGTCCCTTAAGCGCTGGTTGAAAAGCGCGCCAGTGGCGGCCATGACACCTAACTCCCGCCAGCGCCGAGGCGTGGCGCTCCTCCAGTGCCGGGACCTTCCCACCACTCGAGGATCCCCACTCCGGCGGGACACAGCGATCGAAGCGCCGAAATCGAAGGACCTCAGAACAGGCCCCGACTTCGTCAGTCTGAAGCGCGACACCGAACCGAGCAGTTCTACTCTGGACTCTCTCCTAAATCTAAACTCTAATTCGAACTCTAACTTTAAGTCTTATACTAAATCTAGACCTTAGTTCTAATAATAACTCTATCTCCAAATTCTATCTTTAAATATTGTATCTCAACGTCTTAAGTGAAATCTCGTGTAGTAATACTTTATAATAAATTGTGTGTGTTTAAAATCAAACTCTAATATTCAATCTACCTTTGAAATCTAATTCCGAGATTTAGTTAGATCCAGTTAATTATCGATTGATTCTTCCGACGTGCACGAGCCGAGCTATTTATCAACGATTTATTAAACAATTGTTATACCGGATCGTAAGTGGTAGCTCTGAGAGGACGACCCGCTCGCTATCGCAGAAAATCCGGTTCTTCAAATCCTGATTAACGTGGTAGCAAATCCGAGAGGACGACCCGCTCGTTGCTATATCCTAGAGCAGCCTCGACAGTGAGGACAACCGCACGTCGAACGTTGTGAAGGGAACTCGTAGATCAGGATGCTAAACTATTTCTAACTATGCCTAAAACGCGCCGTGCAGGAAGAAAGAACCAATTGAGACGCCTTGTTGCACACTATTATAACTCCGCGCCAAACGAATTCTCTTCGCTCATCGGGGCGGCATACTACAACGATAACGAATACGAGGAACTATTTAGGTCCGCGAATCGCGATCATAATAAGCCGACCACATTAATCGAGTGGCCATCGAAGCTCATACCGCTGACCATCGAATATTCATCCTTACCATCTCTGAAGATACCAGAGGACGACGTACCCGATACCTTGAACGACGGGCCGAAATCCTCTACGAGTACTACGGCGGAGCTACCCCCGAGCACCAGAAAACTGACGAGAACATAATACATTTGGACTAAAGGTAAGTGGATAGTTATATTCATTGTTGTTTATATCGAATATTTGGTTAAATAATCAAGCCCGAAAATAAATTATAACTATTACGAATTGAAATATTATCTGAGAGAACTTTCCGGAAAAACAGTAAAACTCTGCCCGAGGAAGGGCCATAAAAGTGAAACTCAGGACCTGAGTTTCCTGCCATAAAAGTGAAACTCGGCCCAACCAAAAAAAGGGGTACTGGACGATTTCTCTTTTCGCAGCCCTGGCTATTTTCCTTCGTTTGTGAATTCTCAAGCTGCACGAATATTATTTCAAATATTACCTTGAATATTATTAAAATATTATTCAAATATTATTAACATTCAAATATTGCTATTCAAATACTAGTAAAATATTACTATCTTTAAATATTATTACCCAGATATTAAAATCACTATCATTTAAATATTATTATTCAAATATTGTTATTATATTATTATCATTCAAATATTATTATTCGAATATTACTTATTTAAACGCCACTATCAACATTATTCTAATCAATCACCCATGTGTCCGCGATCCTTCCGGAATTATATCATCCCTCCTCAAGAGGAGGAAGACGAAGAAATATTAGACCTAGCTACCTCGTGCTCAAAGACGTCCGCGTTCATTCATGTTGAAAATCGCGCCGCGTTATGTGTAGTATGCTTTGGCAATCTCTCGTTCGTGGATAAGTTATCATGGTATATTAGGCTCAAACATACCCTCACCGTCGGAAACACTGTTGACCTGATCGCGTGTTCCTCTTGCAATAGAACTATTACCCTCGTCTATAACATCGATACCTGCTTTACCTGCCAACGGGAATATCTGATCTATAGCGCTAACTTCGGTAACTACTCAACGGATACCGACGGTAGAGTCGTCATCACCATTAGAGACGACACATACCAATCACCGGAAAGCATTCCAGAATTTTTATAATTACTATTTGGTTGTCACGGAATCTTACTGACTCTCCCCCCCCCCCACTATTGTAACGTGTTAGTGTCTCCCCACGTGGAAAAATTTTACTGATCACTACCCACTCTAACCATATCTGAGCGGCCTTCTGTCGCGGGCGATCCCCGGAACAGTGTTCCGAAAAGCGACCCTGTCCGGCACAAGGGTCCGTGCACTCGAAACAGCCTCTCCCTCTATATTTCGAGCCGCGACCGCGCCGAGACGTAACACCAGCGATAAAGCGGCGGTAATAGCCAGCTAGGCCGAGAAATTGGCGAACGTTCTTCAAACTGCGTGGAATTGGAAAGGTTTTGACTGCGACTATCTTCTGTGGGTCCGGGCGAACTTCGCCGTCGGTAATAATGTGTCCGAATAAGCAACTTCGTGTCGTAGAAACTCGCATTTGTTAGGTTGCAGAGTTAGATTAGCTTCTCTGAGTCTCTTCATTAGCTTGTCTATTTTGATATCGTGTTCTCGTAGGAAGCTTGCGTATATCACAATGTCATCCATATAAACTAGTAGTTTTATGCCTTGGAGGCCTGAGAGCACGTTGTCCATTAGCCTCTGGAAAGTGGCTGGCGCATTGCGAAGTCCAAATGGAATGCGTGAGAATTGGTATTCCCATTCGGTGCGAGAATGCAGTCTTGTGTGCGTCTTTTGGATCCATAGGGATTTGGTGAAATCCACTAGCAAGATCGAGCACTGAAAAATATTTCGCACCACCGAGTTGATCCAAAATGTCGCTGATGTTTGGAAGAGGCATCTCCCGTTGTCTTCTCGTTTAATCTCCTGTAGTCTATCACCATTTGCCATTTCTTGTTCCCTAGCGAGTCGGCCTTCTTCGGGACGATCCACACTGGTGAGTTGTATGGCGAGGTGGAAGGAATTACTATATCCTTTTGGAGTAGCTCGCTCACCTTGTTGTTTGTTTATTTCCTCGCGGTGTACAGGTGGGAAACGATATTGTTTTATATATACAGGCGTCTCGTCGGTAGTAATTATCTAATGATTAATTACATTAGTTTTCCCTAAGTATTCGCCGGGTATATAAAATCTATCGCTGTGTCTAACAACTATATCTATGACACTATTTTTTTCTAATATGTCGAGGTGATCAAGTCGCAAAAGCCGTAATATTTCGGAGATTCTATCCTCAGTGTAGTTTTTATTTAATTGATTTTCGCTTGACTTATAATTATTTTCGCAAATTTCGTTTCTTACTGTATTTATTGTATTAATAGATTCGACTTTATCGTGGGTAGATTTTTTTGTGTCCACGCATGTTTCAAGTTTATCCGCGCTTGCGGAATAAGATTTTATAGGAGAGGAAGGATTTTGACCGCTGGGGTCTAAATAATAGGGGAATTGCACCGGCGCAAGAGCGGCATCGTCGGTCACCGGCGGGGAATTTATACCCGATTGAAGTTCCTGGTAGGGACAGCGTACCAGTGCGAGATTTGTGCTTTCGTTCACTGACAGAGACTTACAATCTCCTATCGAGGTAAAAATAGTATTTTTAATAGTAATGTGTTTAGAGTTAGGGTTAACATGCGCGGAAGTAATTGTATATTTATCATACGTATTTGCTATAGGGATGGAAAGGGGTTTAGGGAAGGGATGTCGATCTTGATCGACGACGCACCTTGATGCGCCAGATGGAAGGCAGTGCTCCTGCCCGATAATGAGTGTGTTTGAAATTTGCTGTGTGAATGACTCTATATTATTATTATAAAGATTTTCATCATGAGGCTTCGACGTGTTTTCTTTCGACTTCTCGGGACTCCTTCAGGTCCCTTTAGCGGAGGACAATGCCCGATTTTAATTCCTGGATTAGCTATGCGTATTGTAACGCACATATTTGTTCTCGCGGGTATAACTACTGTCTCTTGATTTTTGAATGGAAAAGCACAATCGTGCCATGTGATAAATTTATTCGCGTAATTAATGCACGCATTTTGTTCATTGAAAAACGAAGATCTCAATATTCCTTGAGTAATTATGGGAAATTCGTCGGATACTACGTGAAAGATTACCGGTACGTTATAAATATTCGCGACTGTCGTATCAAGCGTGTTGACGACGTCTTCAGTAATACCGGTGAGTTGAATAATTTCTTTATTGTTTATTTGAACATTATTATTAATGCAGCCTCTTCTAATCACGTTGGGCTGTGCTCCTGTGTCGAGCATGAAGGCGGTCGGTCCGCGAAAGGATATTGACTCGAGTTCGACGGCTGGTATTCTACCATCGTCTCCTCGTAAGACATGGAGACTCCTTGACTGGTCTCCATAGCGTTTATGGGACGGACGTTCCACTGGCCTCGGGGCGTCCCGTTGTTCGAGGCCACGGTGGAGTTTCCCGAATTTACTGGTACATTATTACTATTATTACTCATATAATTATTATTACTATTATTATTGTTGCCGTTTGTGGGCTTATTGTTATTATAACTGCTATTGTTATTATATTATTGTCTTTTTCGACATTCATGTATCAAATGTCCTATTTTCTTACAGAAACCGCAAATTTTTTGATTGCCGGATGCTACCGGATTGTTCGATGAGTCGCTCTGCATCGCGGTGGAGCCACGCTGTAATATCTGAGTCTGTGGAGCTGGAGCGGAATTATCTCGCGAAGTACGCGTATTTTTGTATTTTAGTTCCTCCCTTTGGAGTCGCCTGTCTATAACAATTGTCTTAGAACAAGCGTCGTTAAGGCTGTTGTATCCTTCCGCGCGAAGTTCTGCTCGGTAATCGCGAGAAAGTCCCTCTAGAAATGCCTCTAACGCAAAAGATTCTATGGATGAAATCTCAATTTCGGGCAACGGTCGGCCAAAACTTGTTTGATCACCTTCAATTATAGCTGTCTTTAAATCCTTAACTCGCCTGATGTAATCTAAGACATGCTCGTTTGGTTTTTTGAATGTCATGCTCAACTGTCCGCGGTAATAGTTTGAACTTTTTCCAGGCCCGAACGAACGTTTTAAACAATCTAGAAACTTTTCGACCGTAGGGTGTATTTCGTCCTCGACAGCTAGGTACGCGTGATGGGTTAATTTATTTTTTAACATGCGAACGAACATAGTTTCGTCTACCAGAAGTACTGTTTCCTTCGCGCGTTTACAGGCTCTCGCGAATTGCCAGACCGGTATATTGTGCCCATCGTATTTCGGTACGAGTTCGAGCGCGTCGCGTAAATACGACTTCGGATATGCGGACGGGTACGAAAATCCCAACATATTTGTTGCAGGCGTAGCGGATTGTTGACTTAAATTCGGCGTTAGTATGTGAGTTGGAAACGATTGAAATGACGTAGTCGCGTGAGGTTCGGAAACATCACTCTTGGGCAAATAATTCACAAATGTCTGCATCATGTTTTCTAGCATCCGCGTGCGCTCCGTTAATTCTTTTTCTTTCTCCCGGATTTCTTTGATTGCTCTTCCATACGTAGCGCGTGCTCCCTTATGATCGCTATCACTGTCTGAGTGACTCATTTTAATTAATTATTTAATATATGAAAAATAATACAATATATATATTGATTATCCAAGGCGATTACGGCTGTATCGGTTATTATATGAATATTATATAAAAAAATTTATTATATAAATGTCGTTTTCACATTAGCATTAGTAAGCAACGTTCTAATCGTTTTATATATTATTTCTTCATACTTGAGAATTGTAGCGTAAATTGTGTACAAATGTTGTAAAATGCAATTGAAATTAGCAGTTACTCGAAAGAGAAAGAAATTTGTATGTAGATCTCATCAGTATTAACGTACAATCAATATAATTCAATAAAATTAAGAGAATAGATGTAGAAATTGATCACACTGTATATGGATTATCTGTGCTCTTATATTTTCATTGGTCGATAATTTCTCAATTTATGGTAATAAACATAAAAGCTGCCGATTAAAACAATCACTATATTAATTTTTAATCACCTCAATTGAGAATGTTAAACTTTATTATATTCGCTAGACCGTGTATGTCCAGGACACTGTATATATGTATATATATGTGCACATATAATTATTCTTATCTTGTTTCATAGTTTATATAGCCCTGTAATTAATTAAAAGGAAAAAGTATATATAACAATTTTTATGTTTATTGTAAAATTAATGTTTAATTTAGTTACAAGTTATGTTAGACAAATATTCACATATATATATAAAAGTGGGCAAGAAAAAAATAGAAAGTCTTAGAAATATTTATATATATGAATGTGCACGTATATATTTCGTCTGGTTGACTGTAGGTTACTCACTGCGATTAATATTAACAACCCTTTTTTTCTTTTGTTGCAAGGACGTTCCCTCAAGACAAGATTTGTCGAGTTAGTCACGTTCGGAGTGACTCTGCGTTTTGTAGGTGCGGCCAGATATTGCCCTCGCCTAATTATACAGAATATTAGGCCGATACAAACCCAGGTACTCGCTGATTTTATCGTTCAAGCGCAGGAGTAATTCCTTGTCGAGCTACGCTCTTACTCGGACGACGTTTTAACGCAGACTGCCTGCTGCCCAAGAGTGATCATCGGCCACTTCGGCGTTGTTCGGCTAACTTCGATCGCCTTCGGGCGCGTGCACGCTTCGAGTCAGCTCGAAATACAATGTGATCACGCTTGTTTACGCATTCCTTGAGCCGGCAAGTTAGAATAAGAATTTCGCTTTCAAAATTAAATTTAGAATTAAATATATTTTAGATTGAATATATTCCTTATTGTAAATATTTTACTATTGATTTTGAAAATTTTATAAAGATAAAGAAAATTATTTAAGGTTGATTAGTTTTAAGAAATAATGAAATTAAATTTTAATTTAATGTTATTTCTATTAATGCAAAAAAATTTCTTAATAAAATCTTAATTAACTTTAATCAATAATGAAATTTTATTCTCTGTCGAAATTCCGATTCTTACTCCTTTTCTTATTGGCTGTAAATTAAAGTAATTAACATTCCCATTGTACAATAAAATAATTATATAATTTATAATATTATTTTAAACATAGTTTTAAATTAATTGAATGCGTATTTTAGTATCTGAAATGTGAAAAGCGAGCGAGAATATGAATATTCGCACTGGGATAACTATGTTACACTTGTTTAATATTCCTTATTTCCCACTATTTTTAAAATTCATTATTAATTTTTATGTAATTGTTTCTGGTATTAGCGTCCTTAATTAATCGATACTGCGTTTTGTCAATTAATTATATCAATTAACAAAAGTTGAGTCGATCAATTGTAATGTATATGCATTCATTGAATTAGTAAGAATTAATTAAGATAAGTTTGAATATTTAATCAAAATATGCATTCAACCAATGAACTATAACAAAACAAAATTATTCAAAATAATTATTGCATTTCGATATAACACACGCACATGTGCATATATGCACGTATCAATAGTAAATTACTGCAATTTATAACATAAATACATATGTATGCAGTTAGCGACCCTACTGAATATAATAACAAATACACATATACATTTGTTATAGGATTACACAGTCAATATTGCAAGAGAATATGCAGATCAATATGCAATGGCAGTATGATATAATATTTACACATAGATTTAATATAAATTATCAATATATAAGCATAAGTAAAAATAGCAATTTGTGTATAAGTATTTTTGAGTCACCCTGTATAGAGATGATTGTTTATGCCAATTTATGTTTAGGTAACTGGACAAAGTGATTCTATACCATAATTTGTTAACAGAAGTACTTTGATACAAGTTAGAATATAATATATTGATTTTTATATTATGTTAAAATGTCAAAAATCAGAGTTTTGCTATGCGATAGGTGAAAATATCAAATTAATGTTAGGCGGTTTAAACAAGAAAATCTAGGAACTAGAAGAAAAACAGAATATGCTGTAAAGAGAATTTTGGTCTAAACTATCATCGGAAGTCTACACGAGCTGTAACAAAAATGATTGCAATCTGGTTTCAACAACTTTCGAAGCGTTGTATATTTCAAACTATTTTATGTGATTTTGTAAATTCACGTCTGAATGGTAATTCTAACGGTCCGGAGTGTTGGTATAGTGACTCTGTACTAGGAAAACAAGACTCAACTATTGCATTCAAATATTTTGAGAGATATTAATTTTTATGTGTGAAAATGAGTCATTTTACTGAGTTTTTGAGAGAACGTGGGGGGTATGTTAATTTTTGTTCCAACAGTTCTTACTATTGCTTATACACGATTTTCTTGTAAAGAAATGTTCAAATCATTATAAAATATTAACTTGAGCTCGTTTGAATCAATGTAAATAAAAGTTTTGATTATTTGAAAGTGTATATATAGTGAATTTCGTAGTTCGTAGACCTTACCGTTTTTAATGAATTAGACGATTGGTATTAAAAAGTGGCCTAGAATAGTTTTATATCGTATCTGAATGCATACAGATGTAGTGCATTGTATACACCGGGTGTCGCGAAAGTGCCTATAGCGTTCATATCCCTTTCTTAACAATTTTATCAATGTAATTACGTTTCTTTAATGTTATTATTTTAATTCATATTAAATATAATTTAATTAAACTTGTATCTTGTTTTCATCGTTTTGTGTCTCACTATTTTTACACTATGAGCTTGTACTCTCATTTAGGTTGCAATTTGACAAACTAATGATTTCTCATGCGTATATACATATACATATATGTATGTGCATATATACTGAATTGTATAATATACGCATGTATAAATGTATAAATGTGTATATGTATGTTTGTTGATTATTAGGCTTGTCGCTTTTCCTTAACTTCATATATTCTATTCTATATATACGCACAGTAACTTATTGTTTTATACTTATCTCTAGAGAGTATAATAGATATATACAATATTTTATTTACTTGTATTTTTTCCTCAAATATATGTCTATGTTATTGTTTTTTTTTTATGTTTCAGGTACAGCGATTGAGATTCGGATACTTCAACGCGAAAAGGTAAGTACTAAACAATATAAACTAATATTTTCTTTCTCTTTTTCAGGACTTCATAATCGATAGCAAGAGGGGTCTGGCTACTGTCGGTACGATTACGTGTCATTAATTAACAAAGAAAGGTAAGACTTTAAATAATTCTTTATAATTAAAGATTAGTTTTAACGATCCGGTCCGAATGTTTTCAGGTGCCGTTGTTGAATATATGTGCCTTCCTCGCAGCGTCGAGCGACTGTGAGGAGAGTCGGAGATGTAAAGGCGAAAAATTTCCCAGTCCGCGGACGGTGACTAGCGTCAGGCGTAGGCGCCGTACGTGACACCAACTCGGTGGAGCTAAATATTTCTCCGTGCTCGATCTCGCCAGCGGATTCCATCAAATTCCAATGGACCCCGCAGATGCTCACAAAACTGCTTTCTCGACGCCTCATGGTCACTACCAATTTTCTCGAATGCCTTTCGGTCTCCGAAATGCACCCGCTACTTTCCAAAGACTGATGGATCAAATTTTGACGGGCCTGCAAGGAATAGAATTATTAGTATATATGGACGATATTGTGGTATACGCTAGTTCGTTACGAGAACACGATATAAAAATTGAAAAATTAATGAAACGACTAAGAGCCGCTAATTTAATGTTACAACCAGATAAGTGCGAATTCCTTCGGCACGAAGTCGCTTACCTCGGACACATAATTACAGATGACGGTGTTCGACCAGATCCACAAAAGATCGCCTCAATTAAAAATTTTCCAGTGCCACGTAATGTAAAGAATGTGCGCCAATTCCTCGGATTAGCCGGATACTACGTTAATCCCGGACTTCTCTCGAATAGCCAAGCCGCTATCAGACCTTCTGAAAAAAGATAGAAAATTTATGTGGAATGAAATAACACAAACCGCTTTTGATACTTTACGAGAATTATTATGTAAGGAACCTATATTGCAGTTCCCCGATTTCACAAAAGATTTTATACTCACTACAGACGCATCTGATTATGCAATAGCCGGTGTGTTAAGTGAAGGAGTTGTAGGATAAGATTTGCCAATAGCGTATGCTTCCAGAGTCTTCAATGCAGCTGAAAAAATTATTCGACTATAGAAAAAGAACTTCTCGCTATAGTATATTGCGTAGCTCATTTCAGACCTTACCTGTATGGGAGAAGATTTACTCTCGTCACAGATCACCAGCCCCTCACGTGGATACATAGGGACCCAACGTCTCGTCTAATGAGATGGCGCCTGAAACTAGAAGAATACGATTACACAGTAATATATAAATCAGGCATCTCAAATAAAAATGCAGATGCATTATCTCGTAATCCGATACAAAGCATTACTTATCTTTCAATGCACCCTGTTGAAAAACGACCCAGACTTTTATTCGAGACCGGAATGTTCGGTGACTCTGACGAAGAATTAGATGAAGAAGATCTCGAACCTCCGTTGAAAATGCCAACGATGACCAAGATTTAAGCAGCGAAGAAGAAATTGAACTTGACGAAGAAGATATAGATTTCATCGAAGATCTGCAACAGGAATTAATTACATCACGCAATATTCAATGCCGTTTCAAAGAAAGTAACACACCGATAACTAACATAGACGACAATATAATAATCTTCGTAACTGTTGAAAAAAATCCTTTAGATAACGGAGCTCAGGAATTGCAGCAATCAAACACACTGCCTCCGCTCGACGAACTCATACTTGTAAGGGCACGAATTTATCCATCGATGCACCCTAGGAAACACCTTATCGTTCTATCTGTAAAAGAGCGATTAAACGTATCATTAGATGAAAATATATTACACGAATGTCTCTTATCCTTACGTGATGCAATAATTGAATTAAATTTATGTACTATTAGTTTGCGAAATTTTGAAAAACTAGATACTATACCTTTGCGACAATTATACGCCTCACTGCGAGATATTCTAGCAGAAAAACCGATCGTCATCACATACTGCCACGGATTTACAACTATTCCTCCAGTAGAGGAACGCAACGCCTTAATTCAGGAACACCATGCATCCGCAGTTGGTAAACACAAAGGAGTAACTAAAACATACCTGCGAATCAAAGAAAGATTTAATTGGGCGAACATGAAGAGAGATATACAAGAATTCATTAGAAATTGTCGATCATGTCAGACTATGAAATTAGTGAGAAAGAAAACTCGACAACCAATGATACTCACCGATACCCCAGGAAGAGCTTTCGACAAGATTGCTCTCGACATCGTAGGACCATTCAAAACCACTCCTCAGGGAAATACTTATGTTTTAACGATGCAAGATCTTCTCACTAAATATTCGATTTACGCCCCCATTCCGGATGCTACGGCTGAAACAACTGCAGAAGCATTTACTAATTATTTTATTTGTCGCTTCGGCTGTCCAAGAAGCATACTTACGGACCAAGATTCCAACTTCACCAGTCATCTGATGAAATACATGCTGAAGAAGTTTCGCATACAGCATTTTCGCACAACCGCATATCACCCGCAATCTAACGGATCACTAGAACGCTCTCATATGGTATTAGTAGAATACTTAAAATGTTTTATGAAAAAAGAAGAATATTGGGATGAATATATAGAAAGAGCAAGTTTTTCGTACAATACCTCTGTACATGAAGGTACTGGATACACTCCGCACGAATTAATCTTCGGATACCCAGCAAGAATTCCGTCCAGCTTCAATTGCGAAGAAGCACCTGAGACATACAATGGATATTTAACTAATATATTCGACAGAACTCGAGATTTGCAAGAAACTGCTAGAGCTAATTTAATAAGAGCAAAAGAAAAATCTAAGAATTATTACGATAGGCATATTAATATAGTAACCTTTGAAGCAGACGATTACGTATTCTTGCTTAATGAACAAAAAGCAGGAAAATTTAGTAAAGAATATCTCGGACCATATCGCGTATTAGAAGTCCTCGAAAACGGCAATGTTAAAATTCAAAAAGGAAATCTGACTAAAGTCATACATACTAACAGAATAAGGAAAGCATATTATAGCGAACCAGGATAATAATACCTTTCTCTGTTACAGATGCATCTCTTATTTTTGATCTTCATAGCTCGTTGTTCCAACGCACTTATAGGATATGACTGCAACACTCCTTACGACAATGGCACCATTGTGTCTTTACTGGAAGATGACACTTGAATGAAGAAGATTTGATACTCCACGATGTACCAATCGAAATGTTGCACCATCCTAGAATCACAACTGTGAATGTTTTATCCTGTAGAATAGAAATTGAATATGTTATAAACGATCCTAAAAACAAAAATAATAATGTAATAAATAACAAGCGACATTACGTACCAGTAGATTTATCTTCATGCATATCTCTAAATGCACATGGAATATTTCAATTCGGAAATTCCTCTTTTGATAATCTTGTTAAAAACTACGTCAATAGTCGTCTAATTCATCCAAGCGATGATGCACTCAGTATTCCTTCAGAGAATCTGAAAATACAAGAAACTGTAAATACATATATACACATAGTTTATAAGAATTATTTTGTAAAAGTAGATTTATTAATCAATAAGATTTTATTAAACGTAGGAACTACATGTACATATACTAACCTGGAATGCACTGACGAAGAAGGATTTCAAAATTTCTGGTCCCCAGTATTTCTCGATAAATGCGAAAAGTTAATGTTACAAGACTCAATAAAATATTACCTTACCTATGGAATAAAGTTATAAATATCAAAAGAATTAATAATATAAAATTATTTACGTTAATTATCATTAATTATTTATAATAAATTGCACAATCACGTTGCAACATTGAAAGCATTAAGTAAACATTCATATAGAACAATATTCAATATTAGAATTAAGGATTATAATTCATAACCTACATAATTGTTAATTAATCAAGTACTTAAATAAGAACCATATTTTTATAACAATATGATTTTTCGCGTTAAACACCACGTATAAACATATAAATTCACTTATAATAAAGAAGCGTAGTCAATATTACCTTATACTCTGGATTGCGTCTCCGCTGTAAATATTATACAAGGTATAAAAGTCGACTAAGCTAAAGGTACTTAATTTAAACAATCTGTCATGAGATATAGCATCTACTACTGATATTACACTCGACTGAATCTTTGTATAGGTTTACTATTATTCAAACTATCTAAAAATACCATTAATGATGTAAAGATGCATGCATATGCGAAAATCACAGACTTAACGCTAAAAAGAAGGCTAGTCTATTAGGCAAGAGTATTAATAATCACCATATATTTTTTCAATTCTATTATTACTTAGCTTCTACTATTTCATATCTACAATTCTAATAAATAATTATTGAACAATATAAGTATGGGTAGCATATCAAGTAACTTTCCTTGTAAAATCACATATTAGCATCTGACTCTTAGACTCATGTGATATACCTAACTTATTTTTAATAAGGTCAATAAGGATAAATAGTGCGATAAGTCGTAATTATATACATAACAATGAAATCTTTATTCAAATAAGCACATAAAATGATTGTCCATGCACTCACACATATAAGGCATCAGAAAGATTTATTAATACTATCTCTCTCTTATTAAATATCTCTCTCTTAATCTTTTAGACATAAAAACGTGAACAAATTGTTTAAACAAAAATACTCGCATATACAAACATCTCGATTAAAAATACTATTATCTATTAATTATGCGATTTACCATATTATCATATAAAATTATCAACGCATAAACATCTGTAATTATAAAATTAACTTATTCAATACATTAGAGTAATAAATCTGAATTGACATAATAAATACAAAGGAGAATACAATGAGATATTATTCTCAATACAGATGTTTACTCTTGACAAATATAAGGAGACAAAT
This sequence comes from Lasius fuliginosus, assembly GCA_949152495.1. Taxonomy (NCBI): domain Eukaryota; kingdom Metazoa; phylum Arthropoda; class Insecta; order Hymenoptera; family Formicidae; genus Lasius; species Lasius fuliginosus. Next base: position 17,407,896 of record OX424449.1, on the reverse strand, counting down.
ATGTTTTCGATCTCGGGAGCGTGATCACATTGTAGTTACACGTGCTTCGTCTCCCGAAAAGGACCAATGACCGCCGACTAATCTAAAAGATGGAAATGAACCAGCGGTATATATATACCGGACGGCTAGGACCAAGAGAAGACGACTACTAATTTTCGAGTTACAATCTTGACACTGTTACGTCCAGGTTAGATAATAAATATAAAAAAATTTAATTTAATGTTACTGGATAAATTGGTTATATTCAAAGATATTATAATATGGATTTTAAATTTTATATTGGTTAAACCCGTGATTCAAATTATTAACTGAACCTGTCTAACACTATTTTCTTATGTTCCTGTCACTTGAGAATAGGATTGCTCTCTGTTTTGGCCACTCTGCATTCACCGAGTATAGCCGGGGATGAAAGCTTCTCGGCTCTCTGAGGGAATGCGGCGGCTTCAGGCTGCCGCGGAGGATGCAGCATCGTTGGCGGGATTGCGGTTCAACCCTGCCAAGTGCGCCACCCTGCACATCGGTGCGGGAGTGGGCGGCAGGGTCCTGCCGACGACCTTCGTCCTCCAGGGACAGTCCGTCCCTTGCCTGGCGGATGGTGAGCCTTATCACCACCTTGGCGTCCCGACCGGCTTCTCGGTTGACGCGACGCCGTTCCGTACCATCGGGGGCCTCCTGGAGGATCTTCGGGCGGTGGACCGCTCCCTCCTCGCCCCGTGGCAGAAGGTCGAGACGATGGCGTCTAACATCTTGCCGCGGTTAGACTTTTTGCTGCGGGGAGCCGCGGTCGAGAAGCGCCCCCTCAAAGCTGCAGATTTGCAGATTCGTAGGGCCACTAAGGCCTGGCTCAACCTCTCGCAGAGGGCCAGCGCGGAGGTGGTCTACCTCCCCCCACGACTGGGGGGATGTGGACTACTTCCGCTCGCTGACCTCGCGGACGTCCTGTCCGTCGCGCATGCCTTCCGTATGCTTACGGCTGGCTGCGAGAGGGTCAGGGCGCTCGCGTGGACGTCTCTGCGGGGGGTTGTAGCCAGGCGCATCGGCCAACCTCCTACCAACGAGGACCTCGCAGCCTTGCTCTCGGGCTCGCTCGAGGGGAGGATGCGGGATGGAGGGGAGCGCTCCCTGTGGTCGAGGGCGCGGAATGCTGCTCGGAGGCAGTCTGAAAGGTTGTCCCTGCGGTGGGAATGGTGCGCGGCGACCGAGGAGCTGGTCGTGGTATGCCGGGGCCCCAGAGGCGCGACGGTTAAGGTCCCACCGGGGGCTCGCTCCCAGGTGGTGACCCGTCTGCGCTCGGCTGTGGCATCTTTTTACACGGGCACCTTGTTAGCCAAGCCCGACCAGGGGAAGGTGTTCGAGGTGTCGTCGCGGGCTGGGGTGAGCAATCACTTCATCCGCGGCGGCAGCTTCACTCGCTTCGCCGACTGGCGATTTATCCATCGTGCTCGCCTGGACGTCCTCCCTCTCAACGGCGCACGCCGTTGGGGGGAGGCGGACAAGAGATGTCGGCGTTGCGGGGGGGCAGCTGAGACCCTTCCCCACGTTATAAATCATTGCGGGTTACATACCGCCGCCATACAGTCGAGACATGACGCCGTCTTGCACCGCCTCTGGAAGGCTTGCCGGATGCCAGGCGAGAGGCGAGTCAACCAGCGGGTTGAGGGCGTCGACGGGAAACTGGGGGAGCTACGGCCTGATCTTGTGGTCAGGCACGAGCCCTCTAAGCGTGTCGTCATATGCGACGTCACGGTGCCCTTTGAGAACCGGTGGCCTTCATTCGAGGAGGCCAGGGCGAGGAAAGTCGCCAAATACCTTCCTTTGGCAGAGGCGCTCGAGCGCCAGGGGTACCGTGTCGCTGTGACGGCCTTCGTCGTCGGCGCCCTCGGCTCGTGGGATCCGGGCAATGAGGCGGTGCTCCGAACGCTGTGCGTCGGTAACGCGTACGCTTCGTTGATGCGCCGCCTCATTGTGTCGGATACCATTCGCTGGTCCAGGGACATTTACGTGGAGCATGTGTCCGGCGTGCGCCAGTACGCCGCTCCTCCCCGTCCCTCCGCTGGTGGGGTGCTCGCGACGCCGCCTCGGGCTATTCGCCGGCGTCAGCATGCCCATGGTTAGTCGCGGCACTCCGCGTTTTATTTTATTGTTTGCGTCGTGTGCGAATGTCGCGTTCCGTTAATTTATTATGCTTGTCTTGCCCACTGTATTATTATTATTTGCGTTGCCTGTAAGCCGATAAGCGGGATCCAGCTTTTATTTTCCTTTATTTTTTTTAGCATGTTTCCTGCCTGTGGATCCCGCTTATCTATCTTGTAGTGTAGTTTTAGGCCGTTTTAATTTTATTTATTTTCTTTTATTTTATTTTTGTATCATAACTGTTTTTATTTTTATTTTTATTTGTATATCTATTATATTGTGCTCTCGCTTCTAGCGTTTTTATTTTTGATGCATGGTTGTGTGGGCTTATTTGTTTCGAGTGTGAATGTCGCGAACTATTTTTGTATTTTATACGAGTGTGAATGTGCCGCGGTTTACTATTTTATTTTTTATTTCAATATTTGCCGCGTGCGCTCCCCCGGGCCCGTTTTTATCTCGTGACTACCTACCTGTGATCGGCCCGGGGGTAGCAGTACTGTGATATTGATATATACTGCCCCGGTCTGTCAGCCGGGGCAGTATTTATATCTAGCGTTTTATCTCGTGACCTGGGGGAGCCTAGCGCTCCCCCAGTGCCTAGCTCGTTGGCCCAGTGGCGGGGGGGGGGGCGAGTGTCCCCCGCCGATGATTTTAAATTATTTTGCGCGCGGCCTAATGCCGTTTTCTTATGTATTTGCACCCCGGGGGGTTAATCTCCCCGGGGAACATTATTTGAAATAAACGGCTTTTATCTGTTCTTATCAGCTTAATATCTGATACAATCCCCATAGGGGATTCAGAATATTAAACTGATTTTTGGAACCGGGCGGGTGACCGGAGCTTGCTCCGACTCTGCCGCGGGTCGGCCTGGCATTGCAGTACCGTCAGGAACGGCCCAATAAACTTGCTCAAACAAATGCTGTAGTAGTGGGTTTATTGGGTGCACCCCGGGGCGGACGCTCGCGTCGCACTCCGGTTCCACTGCACAGCGAAAATCAGTCTCTGAATCCCCGGGCGTCGCGTGTAATAACTCGTGCAATACTCAGAGAGCGGAGCCGATCTAGTCTAAGTCTTATTTATTCTATACTTATATATTTCGCAGAGTGCCTGCCGCGAGTGTGTTCGGTCGGGGAGCGATCACCGTGTAAAAATTTCAAGTGCCGCGACCGCGAGTGCCGCGTGTGAAAAGTGAGGTTAGGCGCGCTCGTCTCGTGACAGGTGTCCGTGCGCCGTGGAGTGTCGCGCGGTGCTGTGGTGTGCGGGGGGTGCGCGGGTGCGGTGAGTGTGCGCGGGTGCGTCGCGGCTCGGCGGACCGCCGTGTCCTGGTGAGACGCGCGTGCCGTCGCTCCGCGGTTCACCGGCGCGGGCTGCCCCGCGCTCCTCGCGCGTGTCGCGGGCGCTGTGCGGCCAATTTTTATTTATTTCTTTTTATTTTATTTTATTTTATATCGTTGTAACGAGGCATAGCGCACGGCGCGAGTCCGCGAGTCGTTGTCTTCGATTACCCACTGCCGGGGAAGGTTAGGTGTCCCCGGTGCTGGCTGAGCGGGGACAGCGGCGTCAAGTCGCGAGGCGAGTTCTGCGACCCGTCTCACTTGGCGAAACATCTCAAAAAATCGGTGAAGGCGCATTACGACGCGCAACACGCGAGTGTCCCCCCGCGCGGAGAGACGGGTCGCAGCACAGGCGGCACTCTTTGTAAAATGTGTTTCTAATTCTTGTGGGCTTGCAGGTGCACGGAGCCGGGCGTCGGCCGCGGCCCCGTCATCGTCGGCGTCGGCACCCGGGGGACCGTCGCGATGCCGCGCGGTCGACTCGCGGCAACCCAGGCTGCGTCTCACGGTCCCTCCGTCCACTAGGATCACCACACCACCGGGAACTACACCTGCAACAACATCCGCAGCAGCAGCAGAGTCCCCCTCCTACGCGGCCGTCACAGCATCCGGCCCGGCGACGCGGCGAGCATCTCCGTCGCCGTTGACAGCCGGAGCAACGGGAACGGCCGCCATTCTGCCGAGGAGCTCCACCACCACCGCGGGATTCAGCGCCGCGCCGCGAGGGACGGCGGCCGCCGCTACCAACATTAAGGCGCATCCGCAACACACGGGTGTGTTCGGCGGCAGGCTGTCGTTAAGGCGCGGTAAGTTCGAAAATCCCAGCCCGCCTCTAGATGCCAGGGAGGCGCGCGCACCCCCTCAAACATCGTCCAACGGGGGAGTGCGGAGGAGGAGACCGCCCTCCGCGTCCCCGCCATCCACCAGCTCGGCGGGGGCGGCTATTATTATTAACAATAATAATAATAATACTAGTAACCGGAATCGGAGGTCGGTCAGCGTGCCTCTCGAGAAGAGCGGCGCATCGAGGCCGGCGCGCGCGCCCCCGCGGCCGTCAAATTGCTAAAGTGATTTCAATTGTACAAGATACATCTACTGATTACGTAGAAAAGATTAAACTTCTTTTACCGTCAGGTTCAGAATATGCAATTGAAAGAGTAAGTGTTAAATTTGAGGTTAGGTGGATAGAGCGTATGTTATCAGAAAACAATTTCCATTATCTCTGAGTTACGGAATCACTATTCATAAAAGTCAAGGATTGAGTTTGCAAAGTGCGATTATGGACATCGGTAACTCTGTATTTAGTTGTGGTCAAACTTATGTTGCATTGTCGCCAGTAACATCTCTAGAAGAATTACATTTAATTAATTACGATCCTTCATCAGTAATTGCTAGTGAAGGATCTATTATTGAATATAATCGTCTAAAACAGACACACAATCCAAAAGCAGAAATGATTACCATGTAAAAATAACGCCATCGCATAGTGAAAGATGTTTCATGGGCGTTTCCAAAAGTAGTTGTTTCTGTTAAAAAATCAAGTTCAGATAAAGAAGTGCGACAAAGTACTGCTTGGGTCATACATGGTTTCCAAAATACAGACGAAGTTTCATGCTACGCACATGCAATATTGCATTGTTTATTGCATTTAAATGTTAATTGCATTAGGCAGCAGTTGTTTAATTGCGATAAATCAAATGTTTTACGTATATTAATGCATCGATATGAAAATAAAATGCGTAATCTAAATACATATGCAATACGGCAATGTTTAGGAGAATATTTTTCGAATACCGCAAAACGAAATGCATCTGATTTTCTTACGACTCTTTGCGAAAAATATGATTGTATAAGAAATTTGATAGAACATCAAGTAACTTTTACTAAGCGGTGCAAAACTTGTGGTAACACAAAAACTACTGTTGATAATAATATTGCTATTTCGATTCCTGTTAATAATTTGAAGAAGAAAAGTTTTAATCTTAATGATTTATTAAATATTACGTTTTCACAATGGTATCAATCACACAATGAATCATGTGAACATTGTGCTGGAAATGATATGATATTTAAAAATGAAATAACTTTGGCAAGAGAGATAGTTGTTATTCATTTAATACTATTTTCATTACAGGATGATAAATTAATGAAAGTAGCACACAAATTTAGCTTATGTGCTGTCCCAACAACTAAAGTATTAGTAGCTGGATAATTGCATAAGACAATGAATGCTATACTTCATCATAGTTCATGTATTGATGAAGGTCATTATATAAATATATGTAGAGAAGGAGCCCTGGTAACACAATCTGATAGCTCAGATACGTCCCGAAGAAGTGTGCAACAAAACAGTCCAAAATTGCGTCAGAGGTGTATAATATATGTATATGGTATATAATATATGATATTAACGAGTACTTACTGTACTATTGCAGCAGTCTGCTGTAAGAAGCTACTGTGAAATTTTATACAATTTGTTAAAAATAGACATGCAGCAGAAATGTGAAAACAAAGTCGAAGTATCTGCCCGACAGAAAAGTAACAGCAAATTGCGCTAGACTCTTCACGCACATTTGCAGCAGAATAACAAAAGTTTTTGTCACTTAAAATGCCGAGTTTTGAGTAGAAACCCGAGCGGCTGAAACGCGAAAAGAACGTGCAAGCATCTGCCTGTCAGAAAAAGAGCAGTCGAGTGTGCTAGACTCTTCAAACATATTCGCAGCAAAATTTCACAAGTGTATGTCGCTTAAATTGTTGTTTTTGCCGTACAGATCCGAGTGACAAAAATGCGAAAAGAATGTGCAAGCATCTGTCCGACAGAAAAAGAACAGCCGAATATGCTAAACTCTGCAAACATATTTGCAGCAGAGTAAGAAAAGTCTTTGTCACTTAAATTGCCGAGTTTCGAGTACAGATCCGAGCGGCAGAAACGCGAAAAGAATGGGCAAGCATTTGTCCGTCAGAATATAAATTGTTTAGCGCGTTAGATCCTTCGAGCAAAATAGCATTAATTACAAAGTATTTGCCACTTAAATTGCCGAGATTCAAAAGCGATTCTAGCGCCAGAAATGCACAGAGATTTGTGCAAACACCAGCTCGTCAAATGAAATATTATATAAATCAAACGTAAAATCATTTCTTAATTAATTAAAAAATCATTTCTTATTTAATCAGAGGCTTCGTAATGATATTTGAAATTTCTAAAATGATGAAATTTTTTAAATTTTAGTAGAATTCAGTTGTTTGGGAAAAATATTTTATTACATATGGACTATAAATGCTTATGCATCACATTTTCTATTTGATGAATGATTTCTTGGAAATTTAAGTTTTTCAAAGTTTAGGTTAAATGGTCCTTGCATTATCAAATTAAGGTAAAAATCCACCAATTTTCCTTTTATTTTATAGTATTTTATTTTGACTGAATTTTTTTGAAATAAATTAGAATCCGTAAGTTATTAGACATATTAATTATTAGTTTTACAATATTATTAAAAAATACATATGATATTAAAAAGTACAATACGATATTTAAAAAAATATCCGGCATGCATGCGTGCGTGCGTGGTTGCGTGGTCTCAAGTATGCGCGCGCAGGATCCCATTTCTGGTATCATTCGTAGACGATCAAATAGGGACAATCAGTAACAACGGTGTGGTTAAATTATTTATTATATTGTGGAATCGCCAGTATACACCTCGTCATATTCAAGTTTTGAATTTGTTGGAAATCATATTACTGCTGGTAATTATTATTTCTCTTCATTAAATAGCATATTATGTTTTGCACACATAACCTATAGAATTTCATATAATCCTTTTTGATATAACCGTGATTATAACTGTCAAATTGGTGTCGTTAAATTATACAAAATTGTTATATCTTGTCAATAATACATGCTGGAATGTCAGTATTATTATAAACTTCATTGATTGGTATTAGTATAAATTTAAGTGTACAGTATTATTTCTTATATTATTCAATTATCAAAAGAAATAAGCTTATTCCATAGAAATATAAATTATATCAAAAGCAGCATATACATTGACAGATTTTCACATGCAATTATAATGATTTTCAGTATACATACAATATATATATGTATGAATATCTATGAAGTTTCATTTTTTAATAATGAATACTGCGATTAGTAACATTAAGCTTGTGTGCGTTACTACTAAGTATAAGACAATTTTATTAGAGAAGTGATAATGACAAGTATTAGTATAAGTCTAATGTGTGATATTATTCCTTTTTTATTATTCACTTACAGATAAATAAGCAGCCTATGCATCAACAGATTTTTATACAATTATTAATGAATATTTTCAATATGTAACTTACAACTGTGTTGGCTTACTTTTTATCAGTTGTTTTTTGATAACTCTTGCGTCTCAATTTATTAAAAAATAAAGAAAAATGGCTAATAACTTGTTAAAAAGTAATTTAAAACTAGTGTTAAGAAAATGTTTTTGAATATGAAGTATTATGTACGGTAATAATGAAAATTTTTGAAATATACATGGAAAAAATGATTGATTGAACCAACAAAAATAATTTGATTGGTTTGCTTATTTTGACGTATACACACACACACATATATAATTAGGGTGTGATTTAGTTTGGAGAGCTTTTTTTTATCAAAAACTTATTTATTTAAAGAAGATAATGAATAAATACAAAATAGCTCATCCTATTCGAATTTTTAAGATGTCAGTGATTGGACTTTGCCTTATAACTGTTTTTCAATTAGTCTTAATTTCTTTTTTGACAGTGTTGCACTTGAGTGAAATTGAATTGGAAAGTTAATTGAAATCAAAGGAAACATGAATTGGACGACTCGCAAAGCTTTTCACAATTTATCAAGTCGTCAACAATATAATCGTTTATGTACTCGTAGAGGATTCCATCTTTCTGTAGGTAAAACACATTTACAAAGTCAAAATGGAAGTAATAATTTCTTAACTTATTCATCTCAGAAAAATCGTTATCATGTGACTTGTGGAAATTTGGGAAGTAGTGAAACTACAGAGAATTTAGCTTCCACCACTTACTTTGAAGAAACGTCTTTAGATTTTCCACCACAAACGCCAAGTGCTCATGATAATGTAGTAGAAGAAATAGTATACGAAGATTCGCAATTCCAAAATGTCGAAATAGATTGTTTTGAAAACTTTCAAAACCTTTTACGACAATGCTGCCTGGACATGAATATAAATCATGTTCAGATCAAAGCAATTTTAAGAGTACTTCGTACGCATAAATGTTTTCAGAACTTACCAAAAGATAGCAGAACTCTTTTAAAAACAAGTCGTGATCGCATTAACTTTGTACCGATTGGTTCAGGTGTATATTGGCATATTGGTTTTGTAAAACCGTTAGAAAAGCATCTTTTCTTTTACGCTGCAGATGAAATTCCGCTTGTTCTAGAAATAGAACTTAACACTGACGGTTTATCATTGAGTAAAAGCAACCCTATGCAATATTGGCCTTTACAATATAGGGTCATTAATATTCCTTATTTCAAGCCGGTGATTATAGGTGTGTACAAAGGACTTGATAAACCTTACGATGTATATAACTTTTTTGAAAATCTTCTTGATGAAGTAAAAGAAGCTAATAGACTAGGAGGAATACTAATACGGAATCGTCGTATTCCTATAGTGTTTAAAAATTTTGTTGCCGACGCTCCGGCGAGAGCTTTAGTTTTAAATCATTATGGACACAATTCCAGTAATCCGTGCTCTAAATGAAAAGTTAATGGTTTCCGACATGAGAATCGAATGGTTTACTTAGGCATCAATCACGAAAAGCGAACAAATGAACAATATATATCTTGTGTGGATGAGGACCATCAAAAAGAAAAAAGTCCATTAGAGGATCTTGGAATACCAATTGTCACAAGGGTGCCTTTTGAAATTATGCATCTGGTATACCTTGGTGTTACTGTGAGGCTATTAAGTGCGTGGTATGATGGCAAATTTGGATATGCAGCGAAACTACGTACCTCAGCGCTTAATGAAATGTCTTCACGATATGTAGAGTTAAACAAGTTTTGCTCAAACGAATTTGCTCGTCGTCCTAGATCTCTCGCGAAATTCTCTAAATTCAAAGCAACTGAGTTAAGACATTTTCTTTTATATGCAGCACCAATTATTTCGTTCGGAATTCTATCTGAAGAATTTTATTTCCATTTGTTATTACTTAATGTAGCCATGAGAATAGTCACATCAATTAAATGTTCGAAAAGGCAATTAGAAACGGCTGAAAAATGCCTACAAATGTTTGTTAAACATGCGGAACATCTTTATACAGCGAGCTTTGTAAGTTACAATGTTCATGGATTACAACATTTAGTAGATGACGTAAAGGAATTAGGACATCTAGAAAATTGTTCAGCATTCGTTTATGAAAATAATATGCCGTTTATAAAAAAAGTATTAGAAATCATCCACGTCCACTTGAGCAATTCGCAAATCGATTACGAGAAAAAAATTATATACAACATGTACCTGAACATAATCCTGAGAATCATCGGCTTTCAGTAATACACACAAATGGTCCCATTCCTGAATGTATTGAAAATACCAATATCATACAATACAAAAATTATCAGTCAAATAAATTTAATTTTGCAGTAGATGATTGCAATAGTTTTTGCAAGATTCGGGATAAGTCTATTTGCAGAATTGAAAATATTTTGACTGTAAATGAAGATGTTTTCTTTGTAGTACAAACTTTTCAAAATGTTACAAATTTTTACGAATTGCCAATTCAGTCTTCAACTGTCGGAGTTTACAAATGCAAAGAGTTATCAAAAGATTTACAATTAATCAGCATAAATTATGTAACTGCGAAGTGCTATAGTATGCCAAGTTGGTCAGAGTCATTCTCTTCAACTCAAAAATCAGAAAAAAATAATGATGAATATATTGTTTCTACTTTGTTACATTATATTAAGTAGTTTCATACTGTAAAGCCAATTTATATACATATAACGCAAATGTTTTATCATATTTCCGTAACAAATTTTTGATTAATAATCTGTCAATGTAAATCCTTCAATATAGTTTATTTTTTGTACCTCATAACTTTTTAAATGTTTAACTTTTATTAAATGTTTTTTCACTACAAGATAAAAAAGAATTATATATAACTATGTATTGATCCGCAGTATTATAAAAAATGTCTGACAAAGGTTCAAAATGTAATCGACGAGGACGTACAATAAAAAAGCCTAAAAAGTATTGTACTACAGATTCTGATAAGCCAACGAGTAAGAAGAAGGCTAATAAGTAAAATATTAGAAGAAATGACAGCAATGTTTAGCAATTCTAATTCTGAAGAATCAACTGATACACCAAGTCAATTATCTAATAATGAATCTAATTTTTCGACTGAAAGTGAGAACAATGTTGAAATGAAAAAAGGATCCGAAAAAAATGAACAATCAGTCCGGAAAGAAAAAGGAAATCAAGATAAACCAGCCACAAAACCTGACCAAAAAAAGAAGGAAACCAAGAAAAAACACTAAAACCAACATCGGAACAGCAACTTGAACACCATGGAAACAATAATTTGAACTCACCTGGTTATTCAACACAAACATTACAAAATAATTATGATCAAGGAGATGATATGATGCGTACGTCAAATAATCATTCTGTGTACGATTTCAACTCAGGGGCAGTTGTTGAAACAAGTAACTACTCTTGTATTCCCAAAACAAATATTTTATTTTACCTTTCTGTTAAGGTAGTCCTTGTACGCAATAAAAAAGGGTTAACGAATAAAAAAAATACTATTATTTATGTTAATTAGTATGTCTATGCAAAATTTTAAAGTTTGTACTCATAAAAAAAAAGAAAATTATAAAATTTAAAATTAAAATAAAATTTATAAAATTAAAATTTTTGAGAAATTTAGTAAATTGTACGGTAAGGCGTTGTTTTTATGTTTCACTAAATACAATTAATAAAAAAAATAGACATAAACAAAATATTAACATTTGAAGCAAAAAACAAAGGTTAAATCGTCAACACATTCATATTCGAATTGATTTGCAAATAAATTTTTTCCATACTTTAGAATCTAGACATTTTTATATTATATTGGACCCTTTCAAGCGCTTACAAAATGCGTTTCTGCGTGCAAAGACTACCTTATGGCGAACTTATTCTGAAATTTGAAAAATCTAAAGTTGCTTATTATTTGAATTGATTCATCTTTTTGTACTAAAAGACAATTTTTTACAGTAATTTTTATTTTATCAGATATATCTAAACAATTTGGATGACATACTTAGCTGAATTAGATTATTTATGGCCGCTCTTTGCTCAAATTTGCCGTTATTTTTGAAAAATTCTAAACGTAGACACACAATCGTTCTAATCTTTCTTTTTGTCGTTTTAGTGTTACGAATTATATTACATATATTTATATTAAAATCAATTTCAAAAGAAAAAGAAAAAATTCTTATTCAGGCACTATGTTAAAACGATGCAACTTCAGATTCGTCAATTATGTAAAAAAAATTTATTACGTTTACGTTTGTTTACCCAGGTACTGTTCAAAACAATTCCTCAAGAAAATCTTGGAATAAATATATTCCTCCGGCTGTTACTTCAAATTATGGATATTATGACAGTTCGAGCACTAGTGGCATGTACGCAAATGCAGCCAATGTTTCATCCACATATACACAGGGATTATATACCTCAGGCAAAATATTTTTACATACAATAGATTAAAATTAATAAAATTAATAAAATAAAATAAAATACTACAATAGCAAACGAATTTTTACAGGACCTGCACTGGATAATACGCACGGACATCCGCAGTTCTACAACTCTCACAATAACAATTATGGCCATATAAGTTGTGAAAATTCTGAAAATGCCAATTTAAATAACTTGAGGGCAAGAAAGGTTCTTCCAAAAATTTGAGAAAAAAATGCATATGTTTTGCGAGACTCAGGAACAATATGTTTCGGAAAAAATAGACGATATGCAAAACTATTATGAGAAAAAAATGGATGAACTGAAAACCTATTTTAATACAAAATTGGATAATCTGCAAGTGTAAGTATGCATTAACGTGATTTTCTATTCTAAAAATCTATAAATTTTATCAAAATATCTTAAAAGATAAAAGAAGTTGTACGATAAAAAGAAGATAATTTGGATACGGTTTTTGGGTTTATATAAAGTGGAGCCCATCAAGATCTTTTTACACCCCCTTAAATATTAATTTTCTGAGTATAAAACCGAGCCAAATTATTTTTAGAAACAAAAACGCAAATAATAACGGTGGGGCTCACCCAGTATATTCGCTTCCGGAAGGTTTCCCATTAAAAAATATGCAAAAATTTGAAGAGTTCGAGAAAAATGAACAAAAGCAGGGAGAACTAGTAAGTAAAATATCAAAAATGTTTTACTTATATTTTGATTATATAAAAATATTATCATACCTTTAATTTTGCATTTTGCTTTTCGGAATATTTAAATGGTTTTGCTATTTTCGGTAATACAAAATACAATATTCTTAAAATTCCTTAACTATTACACAATTATTTATCACGAAATTAAAATTTTTCAGAGATTCGAAATTTATTTAGCAATATCTTATATCCCTTATCGGTAGTTAATGAATTTCTGTATCGATAATAATTTGCATAATATAGTACCACTGACTCCTTAAAATATTTTACAGAGAAATTATTTTATTTGGTGGGGAAATCCTAATACGAAAATTGCTTTGAGACAGTACCTTAGATATTCTATCTCAGATGAACTTGCAAGCCATTTTAAGTGGGCTCAGAAAAGTAATAAGGAAAGCAATGAAGAATCGGAAAACGAGGAAAATGAACCTGCATCGCACAGGACATTATATGACACACAGCTGAGTAAAATGATGTTCCGTAAGTATTCTTATTTGCGAATCATATCATTAAATTATGATTTCTAAAACTCAACATAAATTTTATTCAGAAAAATCGAAAAAATGTTATTGTTTATGGAACGTTTTACAAAGAAATGTATTTTATGTACATGTCTCGAAAAGCTACAAATATTTTTCGAAATTTTAGGAGTCTAAAGTATTCTAATTCTATTAAATCAATCTATCATGTCTTAGAAAAAATGTTTTGTCAGCTTCTAGTGTATGTTATACCTAAATTGATATTGTTAATTTGTTTACAATTGTTGGGTTGCCGTAGAGTACAACGAAAAATCGTTTTGATCACTTCTCCTCAACAATTCCTGCGTATTCGATCAATAACCTATCTTAAAATTTTGCAAACATTAGCATCAGCATTCCTTCACAATAGGTTTTCATTTCATACAATCATATAATTTTGAGTTTTGAAAAAGACCCTTTTAAGATGATAATCCTTGTGCGAAGGGTTGTTCGTGATTTTTTAAACTTCCGAGCTTTTTATTATTGATTGGTTTTTAAACTATTTTTTCTTAAATATTTTAAATTCAACAATGTTGAGTTTTGATACAATAGAATAAGGTTACAAAATTAAATTTTTTAATAACAACTTCAATTATAGAGCGACCAACACTGACATTACTTTATTTTAGTTACGACGTTTCAACCACCGATTGTGGTCCTTTCCAAGTATAATAGCAGAGTAACAAAGAAAAAGTCACATAATTCACCTAATAAATTATTCGATTTCGTCGAAGGCGGAATACATAAGTGCCGTAATACACGTCTATATCAGTCGACATTTACATTAGTATTAATTGAAGTTTTTAATTATTTACTGGCGTTAATAAGAAGGAATTAAATTTTTTAATGTTTTAATAAATATTATACAAGTATATGTATGTTATGTTTCAGAGGTAGTTAATCAGTCTGAAAAAATTTCAATAGAAACCTTTAGTCAACTTATGCAGGCTGCTTTAAGAGTTGCCAAGCAAAGGCATCGAGATCGAGTTCGAAGGGAAAATCGGGAGCGTGTTGGGAATGGCCGACGAAATTATTTGCAAGTTATGAATAATTTATACAACAATAATGAAGATGATCGAAGATCAACATGAACGATCTAAAAGTTTCTACATATTATTTATCAAAGATAAAGATTTCATGATATACGAGGGTGGTCTGAAAAGTTTCCGACCTCAACGTGAAGATGACAACACTCGTAAATAAAAGCTACTGAATTTCGTTGTTCATCTGTTGACAGTTACTCATCTAAAGTTTCAGCCATTTTGGACGCGCAGTTTTTATGTAACAGTCGTTTGAGTGAGTTGGTGTGAGTTTTTTTGTGAAAATGGACAAAATCGAGTATCGAGCTGTCATTAAATATTTGTTTTTGAAAGGCAATACGCCTACGCAAATCAAAGATGTGTTGGATTCTGTGTATGGGGACTCTGCACCATCATTTACCACAGTGAAATTTTGGGCAGCTGAATTTAAACGTGGCCGTAAGAGCTTGGGAGACGATGAACGTTCGGGACGTCCAAAAACTGCAACTACCGACGAAAACATCGCCAAAGTTCACCAAATGGTGCTAGACGACCGCCGAATTAAAGTGAGAGAGATAGCAGAGGTTATGAACATGTCAAAAGAACGTGTTTGTCACATATTAGATCAACATTTAGGCATGAGAAAGCTGTCCGCGCGTTGGGTGCCGCGTTTGCTCACGTTAGACCAAAAACGTGTTCGAATGAACATTTCCAACGCTCTTTTGACGCAGTTTAGGCGCAATAAATCCGAGTTTTGGCGCCGATTAATTACTGTAGATGAAACTTGGATACACCATTATACGCCCGAAACAAAAATACAATCCAAACAGTGGACTGCAAAGGGGGAACCGGCTCCAAAAAAAGCAAAAACTGTTTTTTCGGCTGGGAAAGTGATGGCGACTGTTTTTTGGGATAGTCATGGAGTTATTTTAATCGATTATCTTCAAAAAGGAAAAACCATTACAGGAGCATACTACGCATCATTACTTGACAAGCTGAAGGCAGAACTTGCGGAAAAACGGCCACATTTGCAGAAAAAGAAAATCCTGTTTCACCAAGACAACGCACCGTCTCACACCTCAGCGGTTGCCATGGCGAAAATCCACGAATTATCGTTTGAACTGCTTGACCATCCGCCTTACTCACCAGATCTAGCCCCAAGCGACTTCTTTTTGTTCCCTCATCTAAAAATTGCGCTCGGAGGACAAAGATTTTCGTCAAATGAAGAGGCAATCACCTTCGTGAACAATTATTTTGCAAAGAAAAATGCCGAGTACTATTTTGACGGGTTACAGAGATGGGAGCATCGCTGGGAGAAGTGTGTAGAGTTACAAGGAGACTATGTTGAAAAATAAAAAAAAAATTTCAGAAAAAATGTGTTGTATCTTTGTTAGGTCGGAAACTTTTCAGACCACCCTCGTAAGTTCCTACATATTATAAGTTTTACCTTTGTTTAAAATATTTGGTTTTTTCAACAGAAAGCGTTTTCTCGTTCCAATAAGCCGATTTCTTTTTTAGGGCTCGGACAGAATGTATAGATTGAATTGTCTAGTCCAGGGTTAGAAAAATATTTATTTCCCAATGTTCTGAATTCCTTTCAGTTGTGTAACGTTACGTTTAGTAATTCTAAGTTATTAATACATGTGTTATATAAGTTTCAGTTTTGTTTAAAATATTTCGTTCTCTCAACAAAAGACAGTTCTATACTTAAAAGTATTTATCGAAGTCTAGTCCACAGTTAGACAAATATTTTGAGTGGGGTCCGATTGACCACGTTGCTTTTGACCACAGAACCCTCTGATAGGTAGACCTAGTAAAAGACCCTATACAGCAGTCAATATAATTGGCTGTGGTCAAAAGCAACGTGGTCAAACGGGACGCTCCCAATATTTTTTGTTTCTATTTTTTAATAGTTTATAAGTAAGGAAAGACTAAATGACTTATGCAAAAGATACAAATAGTTTATAAGCAATGAAAGGCTTTAAATGACTGCAGCAAAAATTGCATTTATTGATTCTAAATTAATATATATACAATTAATATATATACAATTAATGTATATACATATATATATATAGAAAGTAAATTAAAATACTTTATAAGTGCAACATTTGTGATGATATGTTCTCAAAAACTAAATTATTTATAATAATTAATATAAGTGATCATATTTGATAAATATTTATAACTGTATGTATTCATTTCATATAATTTAGAGTTTTGAAAAAGACCCTTTCAAAATGATACATAACCCTCGAGCGAAGGGTTGTTCATGATTTTTTAAACTTCCGAAGTTGTTCTAAGAGCTTTTTATTAAAAAATAAATATTTTTTGTATTAAAAAAAATAATAAAAATTCATTATATTTCCTACAAAAAACTCAAATTGAGCGTAAGATTTATAAAAAATGTTAAATTACATTAATATTGACAGTGATATCAGAATTACACAAATAAAGTCCTAAATTATGCAGCAAAATTGCCGTAAACACTGTTTCCACTAAATTTTTTTGGATAAAAATTCCATTGTTTTAAACTTGATTTTCACTGTGGATTATCTAAAATCGTGGGAATCCAGTCTTAAAAATGGTGGAATTACAATCTAAACAATTTGAAGTGATTATTGTAATTTTGCTGCATAATTAATGCACTTTATTTGTGCAATTTTGCTACACGGTATATTCTGCTATAATCTTTTGCATTTCTGCTGCTCTACTTCTTACGCAAGCATCTGCCGTAATTCTTGTTAAATTCTGCTGTATATAAATGCGTATTTCTGCAAATTATTAGCAGTAGGCACTGCTACAAATCTGGCGCGATTATGTTGCACTGAGACTTGCGCAAGCATCTGCCGCACTTCTTGCACTATTCTGCTATACGTAAATGCATATTTCTGTAAATTATTAGCAGTAAATGCTGCCACATATCTTCCACAATTCTGTTGTATTACGACGAGCGCAATTTTCTGCCAACAGAAAAATAGTCAAAGTTGAAAATAGAAAACGCATGATCTGTCCGAAAGTTAATGCATGACTTTTCGTGCAGTTTTACAACAGAATTGCAATGGAAATGTTACCAGGGAGTATCTAATATTTGGATTGAAGCTGATAATACGCAAGTTAAAAAAGGCAGTGGCCTTTTTAAGAGGAGCTAAAGATTTTTATATAATATTTTTATAATAGATGGCTAATAAATAATATATATTTAATATTATAAAATAGAAAGGCAGTAATATAAAAAATTCTTCATTAAAAATACATTTTTGTAATATCAAACTTGTGATTAATACTGAATCATTTAATAATTGGATTTCCAACAGTTCCATATAAAAGAATGTCTCGTAATATATCAGCAATTTTGTGAACAATGCTTCATATTCTGCAATATTCGTAAGTTGCGAAAGAATATTTACATAAATCGCCAATAGTTTGCCTTTATTTAGATATCTATAAGCAAAGAGGACTGTCGTATTTTAATGAAATATGACGGGGGCGGCGGGGTCTTTGCTTATTTTATTTAGAGATGTTTATTATTAACATATACTACAAAAGAAATGATATAATCCCTAAAAACTTACTTTTTTAAAAAAAGGTAAAATAAGGCGCCAAGTACACGCGCCATGTGAAAAAGTGTTACACAAAATACAGTGTTATTTTAAAATCAACTGACAATAAAAACTTATGTCATGCTGTAAAATTAATAAAAAAAATGGTATAATCCCTAAAAACTTTTTCAAAAAAAGTAAAAAACAGGCGTCAAGTACACGCACCATGTGAAAAAGCAAAGAGGACCGTCATATTTTAATGAAATATGACGGGGGTGGTGGCGGGTTCTTTGCTTGTTTATTTGAAAATGTTTAATATACTACAAAAGAAATGATATAATCCCTAAAAACTTACCTTTTTAAAAAAAGGTAAAAAAAAGGCGCCAAGTACACGCGCCATAGTATTTGTGAAAAACTTGTATGTATTTACAAAATAGTGTTATTTTAACTGTAAAAAAACTACTGTAAAAAGCTATCTTCAAAATAATGTTATAACTGTAAAAAAAACTACCGTAAAAAGCTATCTTTAAAATAGTGTTATTATAATTTTAACTATAAAATATATTTTACGAATTTTAATATTGTGTAAAACATTCTACAAAAATAATGATATAAAAAAATTGCCCCAACTAAAAATAAAAGCTTATAAAAATATTTTAACCAAAAAAAGTTGTACAAAATATGTAGTTGTTCTAATTTTAATTTCCTACAAAAATAATGATATCAAAAAATTGCGCCAACTGAATAAAAATTTGTTATAAAATTTATTTATTTTATTTCCAATATTAAGAAAAATTATATATTCAATACATTGCAATATAATTAAAGTAGTAGGGCGTATAGCTAAAATAGTTATTTTATAATTAACTAAGTGCACAATTATAATTTACCAATAACCATATACCCAGATAACACAAGTACGTTCTATAAACACTCATAGAATAACATCGGAGAATGTTTGAATATTCCTAAAATATTCTTACATGATACTTCGGAGTTTCTGTGAACCTCCAGTGGAAGATTAGAAGTAGACAAAATGTCACGTTCTGTGAACGTCCTATAATATTCTATAGATTATTCTGTGAATATTCAAATCACTTCACAAATAATAGTTTAATAATTCCGTAAATATTACGAAAACATTCTCTGGATATTAAATGAACTTTCAGAACATTCTGCGTATTTTCATGGAATCTTTTTGGAATATTCTATGAATATTTTGATGAGGGAGTATAGGTAATTAAGGGGATCCAAAAGTGATGGCCGAACTCCGACGGGTTAGCGCCCTCATCTAGACGTAACTAAAATTGTCGGTATTATCGACAGTATTATCGACAGAATTATCGATAATATCGATAATTTTAGTTATGCCGTTAGCGATACTATTTATGTGCATGATATATACACGTTAGAAGGAGCAACTGTTCGCATTGTGTTCAATATGAAATTAGAGACAACACCGTGTATTTTTACATAACATAGACATGTGTCTGCCTTTATCGCATGTATGAACACAATTTCACAATATTGCTCATATGGGCTGTGTGCCTTCCCATATATCTGCCAAGAAAAATTTGGCTGTGTATGTATGGTACACACATGCACAAACACATACACAAAATGACATAATACATGTGTGTATGGGTGTGTTGTTAATGTTTCTATTACATATACACTACTCAAAAAAAAATAGGGAACACTTTTTGTACCCTAAAAATTGGGCTATATTTAAACCGCTGAAACTCGGCGAAAAATCATCGTAGACAAAAAATAAAAAAAGCATTTTAAAGTTTGAAGTTTCACCTTTAACGCGCTATCGGCGGTTTTTTTAAATTTTTTAATCTTCCTTGTTCTATGCTTTAAAAGGAACACATTGTTTTGTTCCTTAAAATTATGTATTTTTGACACTCTGCAGCTCGATAAAAAAATTTCTCTCGAAACATTCATTTCAATTTCCATAAATTACAACATTTTACCTACAAAACGCTCTTTTTAAAATTTTCCTACAACTTTTTTTCACCGAGTTACACGATTTTGAAGCTAAACCTGCATTTTTTCAGAAATAATGTCGATACTCGGCGAAAAATCATCGTAGACAAAAAATTAAAAAAGCATTTTAGAGCTTGAAGTTTCAGCTTCAACGCGCTATCAGTAGCTTTTAAAAATTTTATAATCTTCCTTGTTCTGTGCTTTAAAAAAGAACACATTATTTGTTCCTTAAAATTACGTATATTTGACACTCTGCAGTTCGATAAAAAAATTTCTCTCGAAACATTCATCTCAATTTCCATAAAGTACAACATTTTTCCTACAAAACGTTTTTTTTTAATTCTCCTACGATTTTTTTGACCGAGTTTGCACATGACTTTGAAATCAAAATTTATTGGGGAAAAATGACGTTTACCGCCGGCATTAGCTTTACCCAATGTGCACCACGTGGTGGTTGCCGGTCGGATTTTGCACATCGTGTGTTTGTGGCTTAGTGTGGTGTGTGTGTGTGTGTGTCACAGCAGAGATAAGGACCCCGCAGTTCGTCACTCCCGCAGTATTTAATGGCTCTGTGACGTCCGAGGGTGTTGTTTGCCCCCATTTTTTTCTTTTTTTTTGTTTCAGGTGCGCTAACGAGCGAGAGAGAGAGAGAGCGCGTGCAAACGTGACGGACACGCCGGCGGAGGGGTCGACGTTTTTGTCGCGCGGGCCGAGCGGTAAGCGGGCGACTCGAGGGGTACGACCGTAATAGCGTGAAACCGTCGCGAAACTCCCGGACGATCACTTGAATTTGTGAAGAAAATTTGGAATGTGGAGTGAAAAGAAAAAGAAAGTAGAGTTGATTTTTACTTAAGAAAATTTATTCACGTTTAGTCAATTGTTATTATTTCTGGTTTCTTCCTGATAGTTATTTTAAATGCCGGAGGCATAATTTTTATACTGATTATGCGCGGCTCCTGCCTGACTTTCACCTTTTCATACACTATCTCGAATTCGACTTCCGGAGGTGGGTAGCCTCTCAACCGGTCGAAATCGTCGAGAAGGTCCGCGTAGTACCCCGCAGGAGGGAGGAAATCAGCGGAGGCGTGGAGGGCCTTAAGGAGACGTCTCAATTGCCTGACTCTGCCTGAGCGTTTTGAGCGGACCATGTCCTGGGAGATCGAGCCATGATGTAGTTATATGTGTTTTCTTAGCTTTATAATACTTATATGATTTATGTAATATTGATATATATATATATTTTTATTGGATTATCTGTTGGCAGGTTAGGTGACGGGGAGAGAGAGAGAGATGGAGGTTTAGCGCGCCCCGTAGAAAGCGGGCTAGAAGGATGGAGGTGTGCGCACCGAAAAAAAAAGCGCGTTGGATAGAAAGGAAGTTGACGCGCCCCGTGAAAAGCGGGTCGGGTGTCAGGATTTGGTTGCTGGATATCTAATGTTATATATATATATATCTTGCAACAATATTTTGAAATTAAATGTATTTATTTGTTGTAGAAAATTTATGACTAATAAGCTCGATTATGTTGTGGAAGTGGATATTTGTGGAGGATATGAGAATAAAATTCTTGCGAGTACCTACTGTGGCTGCAGGTGGAGGTATATCACAACAGGATAAATATTTTTCGTCCACACTAGTTTATTTATAACTTATAATTTTAATTATTTAGATAACTGCGGCGAATACTTTACGTATATATATATATATCTGATTACTGTACAGAGATTATGATTATAGATCTGAGACAAGACTGTTATCAAGATACTAAGAGTGATACTGAGATGTTCACTGTGAGACTGAACTGACGTGAGACTGATGATGATGATGATCTTTCGGGGTGTCGGTTAATATACTGTCGAGGTCTTGTTCCCTACCCTAAATTATCGGGTTCACGTGAGATAATACAATATGATCAGGTATTCGTGGAATCGCAAACAATAGTCGTATTCGAAGGTCGGTCTAAATTTAGCTTCGAACAATAAGGTCTATTGTTCGTCCTTACAATAGGATCATGAGTTCCGAGAGTTGTTTACGCTTCAAGCTCTTCCGCATTCCAAGCTGTTTTCGAGCAGATTATCGAAATAATATTAAATTAAATGTTATTCAATTAAATTAGACAATTATAACTAAGAAAATATTATACATAATTATGTGATAATTGTCTAATTTTTACATGAGTCTTAATATTATTTATATAGATAATAATATATATATATGCACTGTTATGATTGTTTCAGATCAAGGATTGTTGCTGAGGGCTAATAATAGTAATACATTCTGGATGTTGAATCCCATATGCAAAGAAGGAAAGAATTGTTAATATATATCAAATAACGTTATTGTTATCTAAACATTTTATATGCTGTACTTTGTGTTTCAACAATTGATTGTTTTTAAGAAATTATCGATCTAATTATGTTAATAAAGTTTATATATATGTAGAGAAATGTTTCATTTATTTTCCTCAACTCCTATTATCTTTATTATACCTTTAACTTCTGAGTTTAAATAGAGATTATTTAATTAATTTTACTTGCTTTTATTTTAATTAGTCTAGGAAATTAATACAAATAGATTCAACATACCATATGCATATGTACAGTGTCATACATATACACATATTACTGTACACAGGGGTGCGTACCTGTGTGTGTGTTAAACTAAGCTTAGATTATTGTTTGATGAATATTTACATATATATCTATTGATTTATAATGGAAATTGCCTTATAGTTACAGTCTAAGTTGCCAATATAGTCAGGAAAAGAATTTCGATGATTCGCGTTGCGATGCGATAAATGCAGTCTTTTATACCCAGGTTTTTACATACAACTATTAGATCCAGGATGGATATATGAGTAATTTTGGTATAAACTATTAGAGAATGAGTAATTGAACTAGTATATATCGTTAAACGACCGATCGGACTCTTATATATGTGTAATATTGCACAAAATGTGTGTAAAATATGTCATTTTTGAGCATTTATGAGTATATGTATATGCAAATTTGGTATTTATTGACGTTAGACTTGTAATGACTGGTTTGTTAATGTTATTGTGTGAAAAAATACTAGATCTGTTACTTTCCACAAATATAGATATATATATATATATATATGTATGTATATATAAGCGATGCGAGAAGTTATAAGTTGAATATATCTTCCTATTCTAAAATAACGTATTTCCTTAAGTTTAATTAACAATAGTAAAAGGTAGTTATGTACATTTTGATATTTATGGCTTTGTAATGAGAATAAGTGTATATGAGTGTGTAATTGACAATTATAATATACTGGTCAATATGATATTGTTGAATACTAATTAAATCGTTATAAAAATAAGAAAAGATACATCACATTATTATATATCATTAGTAATTGGCTCATTTATTCTCATTAGTGGATTATTGTTTGATATTTAAATTGCATTAAGTCTGGATTGTGAACAGAACATTGTGAAGGATGCTTAAGGTAAACTCGTGCTTTGGCTAGTGAATTTTGGGGAATTCTAAGGTTACTAAACTTCGTATATGTAAATGAATGCAGTGTTTTGACAGGTTGTTTTGATACGCGTGTGGGCTTTAAATGTGTGTGTTGATTGACTTTTAATAATTAATAGTATAGAATATCTTGATTGTTCGTTGTAAGAGAGTGAAAGAGAGAGATGAAGAAACTTGTGTGATATTGTGTGGTCTTAACTGTCTTTGGTGTTTGAAAATTTAGTGACGGACGGTGGCGGAAGTCAAGTGGAGGCGCCGTACGTGGCACCCCCCTCGTTAAGTTTGGAGCAGCGTTGAAACGATGCGACGGCGAGCTCGTCGAGCCCAGCTTGCATTGGAGAAGTGCAGTTGTTTATTCTCATCTCGAGGTTGCGGTAGGCTGCCTTCAGGTTATAAATTTCTCTTGGTACATTGAAATGATCGTCTTGTATGTTGTGGACGCGGTGGAGTGGCTCCAGGCGACTGTAGTGATGATCGTGAAGAGATCCTTGCGTGAGATCTGCATTGTCTGGTGCATAGCGATATCCTAACTGCATTTTGGTAGTAGTTGCATCTCTGGATTGCAGCTGCATAGGTGAGTGATTTTTAAATTTCTGTGCGACAACAATTACGATGAATATTAGTATTAAGCACATGATTGATATTATGACTTTTGAGACGGATATATAGGGTGAGGTATTTTTATTAATTGATTGTTCGTTTTGTGCGTTGTCTTCCAGTTCGTCGGTGCTATCTCTTGGATATTGAGCAGCAGATTCACGGCCCCATGGTAGTAAACCTGGTCGGATGACTTCGGGGGCTGATGAGAGCTTTTTAGCTTCCGGTGTGAGTATATACCATTGACTCTTTATTTTATATATTGCAGTGGAAAGCGGGTCGCATGAGATTTCTGTTCCTTTCGTAATAATTATCCGCGTTTTTGGTTGCAGGTACATCGGCTTGTCATTGATTGTTACGGGAAGTTCCATGAAGCAGTCCCCAGTGGTTCTCAGTCGTGCGGGCACAGGAGTGCAGCGAAGCAATTGTGCAGCTTCTCCTCGTATGCGTGCGGTGTATCCTGGCGTTCCCATTAGTGCGTAGGCGAACAGGGATGGATCCTTGTCGGCAATTGTCATTGAGGTTCGTAATTCCATTTCTCTTTTTATACATTCATCCATACTAATTGAGGCATAAACATCTTTAATATTTTGATTAACATTATTAACTAGATTAATATAATTATTCGTATAATAACTAAGTAAACGTAAATTGTTAATAGATTTTCGATTTTTCAGATAATCGTAGCTGATTTCTCGTACAACGAGACGCGGATGCTCTGTTTGGAACACAGTAGCATTGCAAGCATCGTGCTGAGTGCGAATGAAGAGGAGCATTCGAATGTTACTATATGAAAAAGAGTAAGCGGTGGGGTGCCCTGGCGATAGCAATTTCTTGGCAATTGTTCGCATCCCTTGTGGAAGACAGGGGACCAAAAGTTCTGATATCCCTCTTCATCAGTGCATTCAAGGTTAGTATAAATACATGTGGTACCTATAGGTAAAGAAATCTTGTTAATTAAGGTATCTAGTTTAACAGTATATTGTTTAAAAACTACGTGTATATAAGTATTTACATTTTGTTTTGATTTCAGAGTATCTGACGATGAAATAGCGGCGTTGCCGGTTTTGTTCAGCGGAATTAAGCGGCTATTCACATCGTTTGCAGTGAGATCGTGAAACGAAAAGTTTCCCAGTTGCAATTTCCCATATGCATGCAAAAGTATGCACGAAGGCATATTTAACGGTACGTAGTATCGCTTATTTTTAATAGCGTTTTTAGAATTAATACTTTTATGATTCAAATTGTTTATAACATTGTCTATTTCTACTCGACAGCTTAATACATTTACGTCGATGAATCTTGGATGATGCAA
Organism: Lasius fuliginosus; assembly: GCA_949152495.1. Taxonomy (NCBI): domain Eukaryota; kingdom Metazoa; phylum Arthropoda; class Insecta; order Hymenoptera; family Formicidae; genus Lasius; species Lasius fuliginosus. The sequence continues at coordinate 17,382,504 of OX424449.1, read as the reverse complement.
TAATTCGGCATATACATCGCGGGAGACGAGAGCTTCTTCATGTGAATTGCATTCGTCAGGCTCGAACAACGAAACTGTGGTGCCATTGTCATAAGGCGTGTCGCAGTCGTAGCCTATTAAAGCGTCGCAAAAACGGATCAGGAGGATCACGAGATAATTTAGAAGAACCATCTGAAACAGACAAGGTATCATCCTGGTTCGTTATAGTGAGCTTTTCTCAGCCTATTTATATGTACAATACGCGTTGATTTTCCTATTTTTATTTTAACATTTTCATGGTTAAGTACTTCAATTATGCGATAGGGTCCGTGATATTCCTTACTAAATTTATCGGTTTTTGCATCGTTTATCAAGAATACGTTGTCGTTTACATTGAAGGTTACTGCATTGACACGTTTATCGTAGTACATCTTAGATCGTTCTTTCGCTTTAATTAAGTTAGCTCTGGCTGATTCTTGCAGATCGCGAGTTTTTTCAAACAAATTGGTTAAGCACGCATTGTATGTTTCAGGATCATCTTCGCAGTTGTAGCTGGATGGAATTCTTGCAGTGTAGCCGAAGATTAATTCGTGCGGTGAGTATCCAGTTCCTTCGTGGACTGCAGTGTTGTAAGAAAAACTTGCTCTTTCTACGAGTTCGTCCCAGTATTCTTCTTTGCTAATAAAACATTTCAGGTATTCTACCAGTACGATGTGCGATCGTTCGAGAGATCCGTTGGATTGCGGATGATATGCAGTTGTGCGAAAGTGTCGGATGCGAAATTTCTTCATCACCGTTTTCATGAGATGACTGATGAAGTTCCTTCCTTGATCTGTAAGTATGCTTCTTGGACATCCGAATCGGCAAATAAAATAATTAATGAAGGCATTTGCGGTAGTTTCAGCTTTAACATCTGGTATCGGAGCGTATATAGAGTATTTGGTGAGAAGATCCTGCATCGTCAGGACGTATGTGTTACCCTGAGGAGTAGTTGTGAATGGTCCAAGGATATCGAGGGCGACTTTGTCGAAGGCTCGTCCTGGTGTGTCGGTGAGTATCATTGGTTGTCTTGTTTTCCTCCTAACAAGCTTCATTGATTGACAGGTACGACAATTCCTGATATATTCTTGTATATCGTTCTTCATGTTATGCCAACTAAATTTCTGTTTGATTCGCAGGTACGTTTTGGTAACGCCCTTGTGTCCACCAGCTGCTGACGCGTGGTGTTCCTCTATTATGGAGTTTCGATTTTCTGCAGGCGGTGTTGAGGTGAATCCGTGGCATATCGTAACGGTGACGGTTTCTTCGCCGAGAGTGTTCTGCAGTGCGTGGCATACGTGACGCCAAGGTATCGTTTCTAAATTTTCGAATTTACATAAGCTAATAGTGCGTAAATTTAATTCTGTTATTACGTCACGTAAGGATGCGAGGCATTCGTTAAAGATATCTTCGTCTAATGGTGTATTTTTGCGTTCCTTTACAGGTAGAACAATAAGGTGACGTCCAGGATGCATCGAAGGATAAACGCGGGCTCTCCCTAACATTAGTGAGTCGAGAGGGGGCAGTTTTCCTGCTTGTTGCATTTCGTGTGCACCTCTATCGAGAGGGTGCTTGTCGACAGATACGAGAATTACAATATTGTCATCTTGATTTAATATAGGTATGTTACTTTGTTTAAAATGAAAATTGATATTACGGTTTGTATGTAATCCTGGTTCTAGTTGCAGATTTTCTTCAGTGATTATTGCGGCTGGTCCTTCTTCGTTTTCCGATTCTTGATCATCGTCTGATTCTTCGGAGGAGCTTAGTAATTCGTGCGAGGCATAAGATACTGCGGGTGGAGGTTCCGGTGGAGGAAGAGATTCTGCATAGGTAAGCTTCCGGATCAAATAATTGTTCATGCAGTTCGTCTAGATTGCTGGCAACAGGCTCAGATTCATTATCGTCTTCTTCATCAAAAAATTTAACCTTCTTGTTATGTTGTTTTTTAGGTGACCTTGCAGATGAGACTTCTTGAGGAAGAGAGAAGATTTCTTCCATTGAATCGGATTCTTCGGCTGATTCTTCAACGTTTTCCGTGCAAATTTTCCTCGTTGGAATTTTTCGACGTGGCTCATCGTTGGATTCTTCGTCGGAGCTTTCGTAAGAGATCGCGGTTTCAAAGTGGAGGCGAGGACGCTTTTGTACAGGACATACGGAAAGATAAGTAACGTCTTGATTAATTTTAGTTACAGGATTCCTGGATAAAGCATCTGCATTTTTGTTAGTACTGCCTGCTTTGTATACCACTGTGTATTCGTATTCCTCTAATTTCAGGCGCCATTTCATGAGTCGAGACGTGGGATCCTTCACTCGATGAATCCAAGTGAGAGGCTGATGATCAGTTACGAGAGTGAATTTACGTCCGTACAGGTAAGGTCTAAAATGAGCGACACAATATATTATAGCGAGGAGTTCTTTTTCAATTGTCGCGTAATTTTTTTCAGCAGCATTGAGCACTCTGGAGGCGTAAGCGATGGGCAAATCTTGTCCTATTTGACCTTGGCTCAAGACACCGGCGACGGCATAATCAGAGGCGTCCGTAGTGAGTATGAAATCTTTTTCAAAGTCGGGAAACTGTAGTATCGGTTCCTTGCATAATAGATCACGAAGAGTGTTGAACGCGTTTTGTGTTTCGGTATTCCATACGAATTTTTCTTCTTTTTTCAGGAGGTCCGATAATGGCTTGGCGATCTTTGAGAAATCGGGTATGAAGCGGCGGTAATATCCAGCTAGTCCGAGGAATTGGCGAACATTCTTCAGATTTCGTGGAACGGGGAAGTTCTTGACGGATGAGATATTCTGTGGATCGGGTCGAACTCCATTGTCCGTGATTACGTGTCCAAGGTAAGCAACTTCGTGTCGTAAGAATTCACACTTGTCTGGCTGTAACGTTAAGTTAGCAGCTCTGAGTCTATTCATTAGTTTTTCCATTTTAATATCATGTTCGCGTAGCGAGCTTGCATAGATTACGATGTCGTCCATGTATACTAATAATTCTGTTCCTTGCAGACCGGTCAATATTTGATCCATTAATCGCTGGAACGTGGCAGGTGCATTTCTGAGACCGAAAGGCATACGTGAAAACTGATAATGCCCATGTGGTGTGGAGAACGCTGTCTTGTGAGCATCTTCAGGATCCATGGGAATCTGATGAAATCCGCTGGCGAGGTCGAGGACGGAGAAGTATTTCGCTCCACCAAGCTGATCGAGTATGTCGCAGATGTTTGGCAGAGGGTAAGCATCTCCTAACGTTTTTTCATTTAATCTTCTGTAGTCGATTACCATGCGCCATTTCTTGTTTCCCATAGAGTCTGATTTTTTTGGTACAATCCATACAGGTGAATTATACGGTGAGGTTGATGGCTTGACAATTTTCTTTTGCAGGAGTTCGTCTACTTGTTTTGTTATCTCCTTACGATGGATCGGTGGAAATCGATATTGCTTAATGTGGATCGGTGCTTCGTCGGAGGTGACGATCTTATGTTTGACTACGCTGGTTTCTCCTAAATCTTCATCGGGTAAGTAAAATCTATCGCTATTTCGTTGAACTAAATTAATAATATTTTCCTTTTCCAGAGAATTTAAGTGGTCGAGTCGTAAAAATTGTAAAATCTGATGTACCTTATCTAAATTACAATTTTCACCGGGATCTAAATCATGTTTGTTGAGTATCTTTTTCCTTGTTTCCAATTTAACACTATATTCATTCGCATTTGTTCGTAAAGTTTCATTGATATTACTTATGCTAGTAGTATTGGCTTGTTTATTATTATAACTATTTGCTTTAAATCGTCGCATCTCGTTTTGTAAATTTCCGCAATATTTACTGTTTTTAATTCCTGAATCACTTTTGTAATTTATTTCTTGAGAATCTTGTAATTCTGTAATGTAATTATTCGCATTGGTATCGCATTTTTTATTCACGCTAGTAGTAGTAGTTTGATGACTCTTATTGTTTATTTGAGAATCACCTTTGATAATTGTTCCTGAGAGGTTTAGTAAATTTTCGCTTGTAATATTAATTTGTTTTTCTATGTGTTTTATGGACACGCAGGAAGAGGGGTTCTCGTTTGCGAGAAAAGGAAGGGGGGAAGAAATAGAAATAGAAGAAGAGTAATCGCCTGGATTACTATGAAAAGAGGGTAGCACTTGTGCGAGAGCGGCATCGTCGTTCACTGGTGTAGAGAAGGATCCCCTTTTCATGGAGATATATTTTGAGGTAATAGTAGTAATAGAAGTTCCGTTTGCGTGTGTGGAATTAATAGTTGATTCAGCGTAAATTTTTGTTGCAGGAAAGGATTCGAGGAAGGGAGAGGTATTGTGAGGATGTCGATCGGAATCGACGACACACCTTGATGTGCCAAAAGGAAGGCAGTGCTCCTGCCCGTGGGGATGCTGACCGAGATCAGCGGCTCGCGTTTGCGCGCCGAAAGGAACAAGATGAGTATTTTTTGTGATTTGTTTTGTGCGAAATTTTTCGTTTGTTTGATAGCGCGTGAATGCGATGAATTGTTAGTATGTTTCTTTATATGTTTGTCTTTATGACTAATTAAAGTGTGATTGTTTTCAGATTGCTTGGACGCAGTTTGCGCGGTTGCAGTGGATTCAGTGAGTTTATTGGAAGCAATATTTTCCGTTAAGCAAGGCGATTTTATTATCGCAATATTATTGTGAGGCGGATTCTGAGAGATTTTAGCGACTTCGGTAAGTGTTACCGTAGGTATAATAACTTCGACTTCCTTGTCCAACGTATTAATCATCCTTATGTATGTTTTATCATTTACACAGGTAACGAGAGAGTCTCCTCCGAATACTCCTTTACAAGCGTATTGACGGGGAAGATATCCGGCTTTGATTTCCGGATTTGAGACGCGGACTGTCATTCCGACATCTGTACGAGGAAATAGGACTATTGATTCCTTATCCTTAAATGAGAAAGCGCAATTACGCCATGTAATTAATTTATTACCGTAATTTATACATGCGTTATGTTCTGTAAAAAATGAAGAACCTAATATTCCTTGTGTGATTATAGGAAATTCATCCGGCACGACGTGGAAAGTCACCGGGACTTGAGAGATGTGAGCGGCTACGGAGCCGATGGTATTAACAACGTTTTCAGTAATACCGGTAAGTTGAATGATTTCATTATTATTAATGTGAATATTTGAATTAATGCAACCCTTTTTTATTATATTAGGTTGTGCTCCTGTGTCGAGCATGAAGGCGATTGGTCCCCTAAAGGAAGGAGATTCGAGTTCGACGGCTGGAACCGTTCCATCGTCTCCTCTGAGGACGTGGAGGGACTTAGTGTGCTCCCTATGCAATGAGTCGAGCGGGCGTTGCCAAGGCCTCGGGGTGCTCCGTTGACCGAGACCTCGTTGTGGTTTCCCGTATTTCGCGACGGTAAATTATTTACATTGTTTGTATTATTGTTATTATTATTAATATAATTATTGTTAGTATTGCCGAATCTTTCGTGATATTGGCGTTTGCGACATTCGTGTATTAAATGTCCGATATTTTTACAGAAGCCGCAGATTTTCCGTCCAGCAGCATCGAAAGTACTGGATGGAGCGTTAGAGGCGACAGGAGGATCGCGCTGAAGAATTCGCGTTTGATTCGCGATCGCTGAATTATCCCGAGAGGTACGAGCATTTTTATATCTCGCTTCTTCTCTTTCTAACCGTCTGTTAATTACAAGTACCTTTGAGCAGGCATCTAAGAAACCGTTATAACCTTCTGCGCGGAGCTCGGTTCTATATTCTCGAGGAAGGCCTCCGTAAAAAGCTTCGAGAGTGAATGATTCTATGGATGCTAGTTCTGTTTCCGACAATGATCTATCGAGGTTAGTTTGATCTCCTTCAATTATTGCTGTTTTCAAATCTTTGATACGACCTATATAATCGAGAATGTGTTCATTCGGTTTTTTATAGGCCATGCTTAATTGACCGCGATAGTAATTCGCGCTTCTACCGGAACCGAAGGTGCGTTTGAGAGAGTCGAGGAATCTCCCTACCGTAGGATGGATTTCATCCTCTACAGCGAGATACGCGTGGTGAGTTAATTTGTTGCGTACCATACGAACAAAAAGTGCTTCGTCAACCAACGGTACTGACTCTTTTGCTCTTTTACAGGCTCTCGCGAATTGCCAGACAAGAATATTATGCCCGTCGTATTTCGGTACGAGTTCGAGAGCATCGCGGAGATACGACTTCGGATATCCCATCATCTGTGAGAAGTTATGTGTAGCGAGAATCGATTGCGGAGGTGGACTCATGAAACTGAAGGAAGGCGAGGAACCTGCGGCGATTTCGACAGGTGTAGACGCGGAAAAACTACTTGTGAGATTTCGCATCATATTCTCGAGCATTTCTGTGCGTTTAGTTAATTCTCTTTCTTTATCGCGCATATCTTTAATGGCTTTTTCATAATTAACGCGATCCTCGTTTCTTTGTAACGAACTCGCGGCGTTTTCCGTGGGATCTTCCGTGCGATCCATTTCGATATATAAATGATATAAGTACAAACAATAAAATTATTTAGAATGTGTGTATAAAAAATTCAACTGTTTCGCGGTTGAAGAAAAATGAAATTGTTGTCCGATAGTTTTTCTGTTGCGGTTAGTTTTGATTGCAGTATCACGATTATGAAATCTTGCGCGCTGTAACCAGTTGTGACAGCTCGTTTAATATTACGGTGTATCCACACCAGATGTGACTTTAAGTTTTACGATTACGGTGTACATCCCACCGCTGTCACCAGTTGTGACGTCCGAGGGTGTCGTTTGCCCCCTTTTTTTTCTTTTTTTTTGTTTCAGGTGCGCTAACGAGCGAGAGAAAGAGAGCGCGTGCAAACGTGACGGACACGCCGGCGGAGGGGTCGACGTTTTTGTCGCGCGGGCCGAGCGGTAAGCGGGCGACTCGAGGGGTACGACCGTAATAGCGTGAAACCGTCGCGAAACTCCCGGACGATCACTTGAATTTGTGAAGAAAATTTGGAATGTGGAGTGAAAAGAAAAAGAAAGTAGAGTTGATTTTTACTTAAGAAAATTTATTCACGTTTAGTCAATTGTTATTATTTCTGGTTTCTTCCTGATAGTTATTTTAAATGCCGGAGGCATAATTTTTATACTGATTATGCGCGGCTCCTGCCTGACTTTCACCTTTTCATACACTATCTCGAATTCGACTTCCGGAGGTGGGTAGCCTGTCAACCGGTCGAAATCGTCGAGAAGGTCCGCGTAGTACCCCGCAGGAGGGAGGAAATCAGCGGAGGCGTGGAGGGCCTTAAGGAGACGTCTCAATTGCCTGACTCTGCCTGAGCGTTTTGAGCGGACCATGTCCTGGGAGATCGAGCCATGATGTAGTTATATATGTTTTCTTAGCTTTATAATACTTATATGATTTATGTAATATTGATATATATATATATTTTTTTATTGGATTATCTGTTGGCAGGTTAGGTGACGGGGAGAGAGAGAGAGATGGAGGTTTAGCGCGCCCCGTAGAAAGCGGGCTAGAAGGATGGAGGTGTGCGCACCGAAAAAAAAGCGCGTTGGATAGAAAGGAAGTTGACGCGCCCCGTGAAAAGCGGGTCGGGTGTCAGGATTTGGTTGCTGGATATCTAATGTTATATATATATATCTTGCAACAATATTTTGAAATTAAATGTATTTATTTGTTGTAGAAAATTTATGACTAATAAGCTCGATTATGTTGTGGAAGTGGATATTTGTGGAGGATATGAGAATAAAATTCTTGCGAGTACTTACTGTGGCTGCAGGTGGAGGTATATCACAACAGGATAAATATTTTTCGTCCACACTAGTTTATTTATAACTTATAATTTTAATTATTTAGATAACTGCGGCGAATACTTTACGTATATATATAGGGAATATTTAGTTAAGAGGTCTTGAATGGTGAGGATGTATGTATTATTTAATTGTGTGACGGGCAGAGGGCCCATGATATCCATGGAGATTTTGTCGAATGCTGAATCGGGTGTGTCAGTTAGTATCATTGGCTGTTTGGTCTTAATTCGGACCAGTTTTTTGAGTTGGCAGGGACGGCATTTATGAATGAAATTTTGTACGTCGGCCTTCATCCCGTTCCAATGATATCGCCGTTTAATTCTATTATAGGTTTTGGTTATACCCTTATGGCCTCCGACTGCGGAGCAGTGATTTTCCGCGATTACGTCGGTTCTGTCGCCTTCTGGTGGAATTACAACATTATTTCGACAAACGAATATTTTTACATTAGTTTCGCTCAATACGCGGGTTAGCAATGGGTATACGCTTTCCCAAGGGACGTTGTCGACGTCGCTCTTGGTGATCGAGATCGTTGACAGTTCCAATTCTCTGACCACGTCTAAAAGTGAGCGAAAGGCTTCTTTCAAAATTTCTCTTTCAGTGATCCCGGATTCTCGTTCCTTTGTGACTAACGTTATTATACGGCGATTGCCGTCGCGGTTTACCCTCGCCCTGGCTAGAGCTGCATCTCTAATCATAGGCAAGGAGTTATTTTCTTGGAGCATACGGGCTCCGAGATCTATTGGTGCGCCCTGTTGAGTCACAAAAACTACGAGATTGTCTTTTCGCGTAGTGAAGTTATCTGGGAGGTTTATTATTTGTGGACCCGTTTGGCCCCTCTGGACGAATGGTTTGTTTATGTTATCGAATAGGAGTTCGTCGTCGTCGGAGGTGGAACCATCATCGTCCTCGGTCTCGCTTGCGTTATCGCTTGGAGTTTGCGGGTATTCCGCATCGTTCTCTAATCTATTGGCAGCTGTTTGCGGGGGTATTTCCGCTGCTCGCTCTCTTTCGGGATTGAACAGGGATTCGTTGGAACTAGATAGATCGCGGGATTGCGCAAGGGGTAGGATTTGTTCGATTTCGGTTAGTTGTGGAGGATTGCGCGAGAGTGCGTCCGCGTTTACATTGGTTTTGCCGGCTTTGTAATTTTCTTCGTATTCATATTCGGCCAACTTCAGGCGCCACCGAACAAGCCTGGATGTGGGGTCTTTTACGGAATGTAACCATACTAATGGTTTATGATCTGTCACTAACTGGAACTTGTGTCCGTATAGGTAGGGCCTGAAGTAGTTCACGCAGTACACGATAGCTAGTAACTCCTTCTCTATCGTCGAGTAGTTCTTTTCGGCAGAATTCAGTAGTCGCGAGGTATATGCTATGGGGAGATCTTTTCCGATGGGCTCTTGGCTTAGGATGCCGCCCACAGCGTATCCGGAAGCATCGGTGGTTACTACAAATGGTTTTGTGAAATCCGGATACTGTAAGATAGGTTCGGCGCATAACGCATCGCGGAGTCGTACGAAGGCATCTTCCTGTTCTTCCTGCCAGACGAATGGTTCATCTTTCTTCAGTAAATTTGTAAGGGGTCGTGATATTTTCGAGAAATTCTGGATAAACCTTCTATAATACCCGGCTAGGCCTAGAAATTGTTTGATGTTTTTCGCGTGTCGTGGTTTAGGAAAATCTTTAACCGCAGACACTTTCGCGGGATCTGGTTTGACTCCTGTGTCGCTGATTACGTGACCCAGGTAGCCGACTTCTTTCCTTAAGAATTCGCATTTGTCTGGCTGGAGTTTTAGGTTGGCTCTTCTTAGTCTTTCGGCTAGTTTGTTAAATTTAGCCCGGTGTTCTTGCAGGGAGCTTGCATATATTACTATATCGTCGAGATAGACGAATAGTTCGGTTCCCTGTAAGCCGCTCAACACCTGATCCATCAGTCGCTGAAACGTCGCGGGGGCGTTTTTAAGCCCGAACGGCATGCGTTTGAATTCGTAATGACCATGAGGTGTCGAGAATGCCGTTTTCGCTGCGTGCGACTCATGCATCGGTATCTGGTGGAAACCGGACGCGAGGTCGAATAAACTAAAATATTTCGCGCTACCCAGTTGGTCTAAGATTTCGGTAATATTAGGTAGGGGGTACGCGTCCCCTATGGTTTTTTCATTTAGCGCGCGGTAATCGATTACCATCCTCCATCGCTTGTTACCCTTAGAGTCGGCCTTCTTGGGTACGATCCACAAGGGGGAGTTATAAGGGGATTCGGAGGGTTGTATGACGTCGTTATCCAATAGGTCATTTATTTGTTTGTCGATTTCTTCCTTGTGGATCGGTGGGAAGCGGTATTGTTTCGTGTGGATGGGATTGTCGTCGGTGGTAGCGATTTTGTGTGATGTTACCATAGTATGTTCTAATTTATCGTCCGGTAATCGGAATAGGTCGCTGTGGTCCTCGATAAGGGAAGCGACGTGTTCCGATTCTTCTGTGTTTAAATGATCTAGGCGGAGGAGTCCCCGGACGTTGTGAACTCTTCCGGTGGTGCATGTGCCTGACATCGGCGAGATGGCAAAGATTTTGTGAGATTCTGATTTAGAATTTTCTGTGACCATTTGGTCGATTTCGTAAAGATCGATCGTCGGTACGATCAACTCGCGGTCGGTATCGCTTGTGTTTATCGCGTGAAGATAAGCCCTACCGTCGCGATTGGTGACCACTGCGTTACCCAGATACACGCCTTTGCAAACGCTAAGTCGCGGAATGTATCCTGTTATTATATTTGGATTCGCCACCTTGACATAGAAGGCGGATCGTGATCTAGCGGGAATTACCACGGTCTCGCGTTGTGTGAAAGGGACCCGGATCCCTTGCCAAAGCACGGACTCATCCTTAAAGTCGATTTTGGCCGCGTTTTTAAGGAAGTCGGAGCCTAGGATTCCTTCTTGTGGGATAGGGAAGTTGTATCCAACTACGTGGAGGTCAAGGGGGTAGCCCATGTATAAGATTTGTGTAGACCCGAGCGTCTTTATCCGTCCCTCTGTTATTCCGCTAAGGTACAAAGTGTCATTTTCGCGGATGTTTGCCCCGGGATGTAAACTGCGTATTTTAATCAGATTTGGAGCCGCACCCGTATCTATCATGAAACTAGTTTCTTGCAGTAGTCCGTCGGCGACTAACGCGACGGTGGGCGCGTGAGAATACCCTCGCGGATTCAGAGTTGCGATTCGGTATTCTCGGGGTCGGTTGCTTCTACGATATTCACTGGTCGAGTCATTTGTTGGGAAGCCCCTTGGCGCGGCGGACTCGATCTTCCCGCGGGGCCTGTCGCGTTTCCCTGTTCGGTTTTACGCGCGTTATTATATTCTCTTTTTCGGCATTCCTCTATTTCGTGCTCGGGATTTTTGCAGTAACGGCACCACTTAGTGGGCTGCTCCTCACGGCGCCCTTGCGTGACATTATTACCAGCGTTATTATTTCGCGTATCGCGATTTCTATACGCGGGTGGCCCGGGCGGATCGCGAGGAGGGGGTGCTCTTGCGGGAGCGCTTTGCGGAGCGAAGCTCGGTGTGCGTTCTCGCGGAGGATTGTCGTAAGTCGGCCGAGGGGCGATTGCATAAGTATTCGGGTGCCTCGGGTAGTCGCTACGCCGGTCGGGCTCCGTTCTTTCTTTGATCCCGTGCCGACGTTTGTCTAGTTTTAATCTTTTCGATATTATTTTTGCTGACGCAAATGCGTCGAACGGGGTTGAATGTAAGTGGCTCCTCATTTGTAGACGGTATTCTAGTGGTAGCCCCTCACAGAACGATTTCGTAGTGAGTTCGTCCGTTTCTCTTTGTTCTCTTTATAATCGGCTAGTGTTCCCGTTTCACGGCGCTCCGCGTCTAAGATAGCGGACCGAAGGTCCTTTACACGGCTTATATAGTCCAAAATGTGCTCGTGAGGTTTGAGGTAAATTGTGCTGAGTTCTCCGCGATACTGATCGATCGTTTTGCAAGACCCGAAAGCTGCGGTGAGCAAATCGATTAGTTGCGAGACGCTGTCGCAAGGCTCGTCCTCTACAGCATAATATGCGCGGCTCCGCAGTTTGTTTATAAGGAGTTTAGTTAAGTTTCGCTCCGAAGAAGGAGGTACTACCTCCTTAGCGCGACGACAAGCTCTAACAAACTGTTGCAATGGTATATTATATCCGTCAACCGATTCGGTGGCTTCCCGGAAAGACACCTTAGGGACTTGCGGAGTATCGGAGTGGGTGTCCCTCTGAGATGCGGGCGGTTCCGAATACCGCCGGGGTCCGTCGGTCGTGTTACGTAGCCGAGCATTTTCGCGGCGCAGCTCGTCCATCTCGCGCTGCATCTCTTCTTTAATGACGTATATTTCGTCGGGAACGGTCCCGTATTTATTGAATTCCGCCTGTCGTGCTTCGAATTCGCGTACTCTTTTATCCAGATTCCTACGTTGTTCCTCTAGAAGTGCGGACTCGCCCTTTAAAACTTCGTCCCTTTCAACTAGCTTAGATTGTATTTGCTCAATCTCTGCTTCCGTTAGCGGTTTCTCGGGATCTCCCGATTTTCCCGCAGGTTCGCCGCTGCGCGTGATCACCATATCTGAATCGTTTCGATCCCACCGCTGTCACCAAATTTGTTACGTCTCGGCGCGGTCGCGGCTCGAAATATTGAGGGAGAGGCTGTTTCGAGTGCACGGACCCTTGTGCCGGACAGGGTCGCTTTTCGGAACACCGTTCCGGGGATCGCCCGCGACAGAAGGCCGCTCAGATATGATTAGAGTGGGTAGTGGTCAGTAAAATTTTTCCACGTGGGGAGACACTAACACGCTACAATAGTGGGGGGGGGGGAGAAGAGTCAGTAAGATTCCGTGAACAACCATATAGTAATTATAAAAATTCTGGAATGCTTTCCGGTGATTGGTATGTGTCGTCTCTAATGGTGATGACGACTCTACCGTCGGTATCCGTTGAGTAGTTACCGACGTTAGCGCTATAGATCAGATATTCCCGTTGGCAGGTAAAGCAGGTATCGATGTTATAGACGAGGGTAATAGTTCTATTGCAAGAGGAACACGCGATCTGGTCAACAGTGTTACCGACGGTGAGGGTATGTTTGAGCCTAATATACCATGATAACTTATCCACGAACGAGAGAGTGCCAAAGCATACTACGCATAACGCGGCGCGATTTTCAACATGAATGAACGCGGACGTATTTGAGCACGAGGTAGCTAGGTCTAATATTTCCTCCTCTTCCTCCTCTTGAGGAGGGATGATATAATTCCGGAAGGATCGCGGACACATGGGTGATTGATTAGAATATTATTGATAGTGCCGTTTAAATAAGTAATATTCGAATAATAATATTTGAATGATAATAATATTTTAACAATATTTGAATAATAATATTTAAATGATAGTGATTTTAATATCTGGGTAATAATGTTTAAAGATAGTAATATTTTACTAATATTTGAATAGCAATATTTGAATGTTAATAATATTTGAATAATATTTTAATAATATTCAAGGTAATATTTGAAGTTGTATTTGAAATAATATTCGTGCAGCTTGAGAATTCACAAACGAAGGAAAATAGCCAGGGCTGCGAAAAGAGAAATCGCCCAGTACCCCTTTTTTTGGTTGGGCCGAGTTTTACTTTTATGGCAGGAAACTCAGGTCCTGAGTTCCACTTTTATGGCCCTGCCTCGGGCAGAGTTTTACCGTGTTTCCGGAAAGTTCTCTCAGATAATATTTCAATTCGTAATAGTTATAATTTATTTTCGGGCTTGATTATTTAACCAAATATCCGATATAAACAACAATGAATATAACTATCCACTTACCTTTAGTCCAAATGTATTATGTTCTCGTCAGTTTTCTGGTGCTCGGGGGTAGCTCCGCCGTAGTACTCGTAGTGGATTTCGGCCCGTCGTTCAAGGTATCGGGTACGTCGAGGGTCGTCCTCTGGTATCTTCAGAGATGGTAAGGATGGATATTCGATGGTCAGCGGTATGAGCTTCGATGGCGACTCGATTAATGTGGTCGGCTTATTATGATCGCGATTCGCGGACCTAAATAGTTCCTCGTATTCGTTATCGTTGTAGTATGCCGCCCCGATGAGCGAAGAGAATTCGTTTGGCGCGGAGTTATAATAGTGTGCAACAAGGCGTCTCAATTGGTTCTTTCTTCCTGCACGGCGCGTTTTAGGCTTAGTTAGAAATGGTTTAGCATCCTGATCTACGAGTTCCCTTCACAACGTTCGACGTGCGGTTGTCCTCACTGTCGAGGCTTCTCTAGGATATAGCAACGAGCGGGTCGTCCTCTCGGAGTTGCTGCCACGTTAATCAGGATTTGAAGAACCGGATTTTCTGCGATAGCGAGCGGGTCGTCCTCTCAGAGCTACCACGTACGATCCGGTATAACAATTGTTTAATAAATCGTTGATAAATAGCTCGGCTCGTGCACGTCGGAAGAATCAATCGATAATTAACTGGATCTAACTAAATCTCGGAATTAGATTTCAAAGGTAGATTGAATATTAGAGTTAGATTTCAAACACACACAATTTATTATAAAGTATTACTACACAAGATTTCACTTAAGACGTTGAGATACAATATTTAAAGATAGAATTTGGAGATAGAGTTATTATTAGAACTAAGGTCTAGATTTAGTATAAAACTTAAAGTTAGAGTTCGAATTAGAGTTTAGATTTAGGAGAGAGTCCAGAGTAGGACTGCTCGGTTCGGTGTCGCGCTTCAGACTGACTAAGTCGGGGCCTGTTCTGAGGTCTTTCGATTTCGGCGCTTCGATCGCTGTGTCCCGCCGGAGTGGGGATCCTCGAGTGGTGGGAAGGTCCCGGCACTGGAGGAGCGCCACGCCTCGGCGCTGGCGGGAGTTAGGTGTCATGGCCGCCACTGGCGCGCTTTTCAACCAGCGCTTAAGGGACTTAGAATATCTACGCTTAAGAGAAAAGAAAAAGATAAAGAAAAGTTTAAAATTCGGCGGCGGGGACGTGACAATAGAAATAATATGCCCAATATGTAGGCGTATACTCCCATAAAAAAAATTATCATGATTTTTGTGCTTTTTATATTTAAATTAATATTTTACTTCATTTCAAATAAGAATTGTTTATTTTTTTTATTCAACATGTTATAATACACTTCTTTCTTTACCTCTTCTTGTCATTATTGTCTTGTATTGTTTTTAAATAGTTTCGTAGTAATTTCACTCTCTACTCAATAATTTTCTAACATTTTATTCTTTGATTATATGTATAACTTTATAT
Organism: Lasius fuliginosus; assembly: GCA_949152495.1. NCBI lineage: Eukaryota > Metazoa > Arthropoda > Insecta > Hymenoptera > Formicidae > Lasius > Lasius fuliginosus. The sequence continues at coordinate 17,367,372 of OX424449.1, read as the reverse complement.
TTGAGAAATAAAACATGGAAAATATTAAAAAACAAACAGAACTGCTTGTCCTGGTATTTTAACGGAAATGCGATACTATTGGTAATAAATTGATCTATTAATTGCTATAAATACTAATTAATTTGAAATTAAACCTTGAAGTACAGTTAAAAATTTAAGAATATGTAAATAAAAGTTAATGATCTGCGAAATGTATTATAAGACATATATTATGATGTGAACTGTTCAACGATCAAACTGAATTTGCATAAGATTTGTCCATGAGAGATTGTCTTGAACTCTTCAAAGAAAAGTCACTTTTTGTGACATACAGCATATTTAGAGGAGACTTGAGATAGAGAGTGTTGCAATGGTGACAAAATTTTCAAAAAAAGATGATAACAATGTGTAAGTATTGTAAGTATGAGATGGCAATATGGAATAATTATAGCTGTAGTTAAAATATATATTATAAATATATATTATAGCAAATTTAGCAAATATTAGTTCAATATATTTTTAATAAGTTATTAATATATTAATAAATGTAATATTCTTCTCTTTATTTTCTAGTATGTATTTTTAAATAAAAAAATAATTCGTACATTGTAAATTGCTTATTACATTGTTACACATAATTACTTTTGTTGCTGGTTATTTCTATATTTTCAAGTTGTTACAATTTAAATATCAGTATATTTGTCTATTTTCTATTGCAATATATAATACCATTGTAATACTTAATTTTGTCATTTGTAATTTAATTAATACTATCATTTAACTCAAATCTATGTACCAGCGTCACATATGTGTGACACTTGTAGCGAATGTGTTAAGTATTTCACCTATTTCATTTGTGATAATAAATATGTCAGACTATAACACAAGTAGTAAATAAAAGTAATTGGCTATACCTTGAATTATTTGTTTTATGTAATTGTTAATCTCCGTTTTAAAGTTTATAGCACTGTATTGTATTCTGATAAATAAAATATGACATTTTGTACCTAATTTTGCAAGATTGTTTAATTGTTGTTCTTGAAAAATATGTACACCATATACTTTTCATCTGTTTAAAGAATAATAAAGTGATATTGATGTGACATGAATGGAAATAAAGAAATGCATTGCAGAAAATTAGATTTTACAAATTTCAATAATTTTAACTGAAACGGAAAAGAGAATTGAGAGATCTTAATTAATTCTTCAATATATTTTCCTCTTTTTGACATTTGCTTGAATATTATTTAGAAAAATACATGTTTACTTATTTTATGTGTAACCTAATAAACATTACATAAAATATACAAACAATACATAAATATAAAATTTGAAAATTAATAAGTAACTGCAACTTCTTTTAGCCTTGTGTCCTCTATTGCTTAATCTGCAAACAATATGTTTTATCTTCATTTAAAATATATATTAATAATATTAATAATATATTTATTATTATATATATATAATTAATTAATGGTTATATATTTTTTTATTATACCGAAGACAATATATAAGATTTTAAATATATTGTGAAGATAAATCTACAATTTTGGAAAATTGAAATAAACAGTCAATATACCTATAACATAAGTTCAGGTTTAAAATTTTATTTATACAGTGTGTTTACACTTTAAAACATTCTGCAAGCAGTATTGACCAAGTTTATTTCAATTTTCAAGTATATAGCAAAAACTGTAAAAAACTACTTTTCTTAACACGTGTTCTTAATACGTGTTTCTCAAAACGTACACAATATAAAAATCGTCGTCCATTTAGAGCATACTTTACAGCAATAAAGAGGAAGTGGACCTTCCACTTCAAATGGAAGCCGATCAAAGCAATACGAGCAATACACATGACAACATCTCAAGGCCTTCATGTTGTCAGTTGTTAGTATAATATAACAATTATTGCATGTTGGTATAGTTGCTGAAAGCAGAAAGTATCCTCAATTAAATTATTTTAATAATTTACATATTTATTTAGAAATTTAACAATCTTGAAAAACTTACTATTCCTCAAAGATGTTCCACAAGTCAAACATGGCCATAGGCATTCGCCCAACATATTGAGCGTACAGACCTGGGATCTCCATTCTTTTGGAAAAGTTTCCCTTAAAGTAAACGCTAATCGTTTCATCTCTAGATAAACTTCTTGCCGAAAGGGTCGTATATTACTATTAACTTCAATAAGTTGATCGTCTGTGAGATGCATTTTTTACAGGTATTATTTCCATTACAAAATGCATTAGTGCAATTTTCCACTTTATGAAGCATTTTGCACGATTTCCTATTGCACATATGAAGCATGAAGTCTCGGCAAATCATTTATAGTATGAAAAAGCAGAGCTAAAAGCAAACACCAAAGTAAAACAATAGCAAAGTAAACGACAATAGCAAAATAAACAACACCAGCTTCAGCACATGTTCAAAAAAGCAATAAACAGAAAGAAGCCTAACCTAACCCCACCAGCTTTTTCCCAATACCGCAATAGGCCCGTTCTACAATACGTCGTATATTGGCGTCGGATGTCGGACGCATGCACACTCGGTTGTCTCCCACTAATTACGAAGCCTCTAGTGCCACTATTTCTAAAGACTGTCAACTCTAACCGAGCGTTAATTCTTGTCGAAAGGAAATAGTAGCCCTTACAGTAGTAAGCAATTCTACAATGTATGAATTATTTTTTACCTAAAAGTACATACTAAAAAATAAAGAAAAGAATATTACACTTGATAATATATTAACAACTTATTAAAAATATATTGAACTAATATTTGTTAAATTTGCTACAATATTTATTTATAATATAATATTTTAACTACAGCTATAATTATTCCATATTGCCATCTCATACTTACAATACTTACACATTGTTATCATCTTCTTTCTGAAAATTTTGTCACCATTGCAACGCTCTCTATCTCAAATCTCCTCTAAATATGCTGTATGTCACAAAAAGTGATTCTTCTTTGAAAAGTTCAAAACAATCTCTTATGGACAAATCTTATGCAAATTCAGTTTGATCGTTGAACAGTTCACATCATAATATATGTCTTATAATACATTTCGCAGATTATTAACTTTTATTTACATATTCTTAAATTTTTAACTGTACTTCAAAGTTTAATTTCAAACTAATTAGTATTTATAGCAATTGATGGATCAATTTATTACCAACAGTATCGCATTTCCGTTAAATACCAGGACAAGCAGTTCTGTTTGTTTTTTAATATTTTCCATGTTTTATTTCTCAAATATAAAGTTATACATATAATCAAAAAAAAAATATTAGAAAATTATTAAGTAAAGAAAGAGAAATTACTACGAAACTTTTTGAAAACAATATAAAACTGCTAGTACTAAAAATCTATAATATTGTAACGTAAAGTATAAATTTTCAATACTGGCAGTGAATTTTAGAACACACCTCAATCACGTGGTGCATGCGGTACATGCGTGAACGTGTTCCCTGCGTTGTTCGCGGCAGTTAACAACGCTCGTCATTTTAAGGTCGCTTAATGCACGTGCTATTAATGTGCTTATAATGTCGTGATGATTATGCTTCTTTTGTAACGATCGTGCTCATGTCGTTAATGTGCTTGTGATGTTCTTGTCGTAATAATTATGCTTTTGTTGTAACGATCGTGCTCGTGTCGTAACGATCGTTCTCGTGTCGTAATTGTGACCTAAGCTGCTCATACTTTCTTAAGCAGTTCCATGGAGTTATCATTTTTAACACAGTGCCTCCTTCTTTTGTCTGGTGCTCATCGTATTGTTACCGATGTAAGTAACCGACAACTGGAAGAAAACAATGTCTACTATGTATTAATGTGTGTAATTAGAATAACACAATTGGTCTAACGCTGCTGCAAACTTAGCTAGAATAAATCGTCACAAATTTAAAAGCAATAAAGCAGTTATTTATTCAATATTTCATAAACTTTGATATAAATTTTGTTTGTGTGAGAAAAATGATGAATGTGTGGCATTTATCATATTGTGTATACTGCACAATCTTCCAGAAATCATTTTGCGTATATGTATAATGCAAATAATTACGTTTTAAGAAATTCTTAAGAAAAGCGATAAAATTTAATAATTACGCTTTATTAATGGTTATAATATTGGAATATTAGTGTTGCACGAATTCCATGAAAATAATTTCAAAGAAATTATACTTAAATAATTACAATACTATGCATGATTTGTACAGGAATATTTTGTTCTCAATTTTTATTCCAAGTATTGATTTTTTATTATTATTTTCCAGATGGAGGAAATATGTGGAAAGCAACCTGGTACAATAGTTTATGTTTATGATGATTACACTTATAACAAAGATTGTCGCAATCAAAATATTCTACGATGTAGTACTCGCCGGTCTTCAAGGTGTCCTGCCGCTATAAATATTGAGACTGATGGTCGAATACGTTTAGTCCATGATCATAATCATACAAAGTTAGAATGGAAAGTAGTGCAATCTAACATGAGACAAGAAATGTTAAAACTCTGTCGAGAAACATCTTTGTCTTTGAAAGAAATATTTGATAGTGTTTGTAGACAGTAAGTAAATATCTTTACTCTCCGTAATGAAAAGTACATCCGTCTTTTTTTAACTTTAATCTTTAGTAAACATAACTTTTTCATTTAAATGGTTTTTAAAAAATATATCTTTTATTTTCTATTAATTTCATTTTTGTGTGATAAAACTTTTATTTAATATTATTATCAATAATATTATTATACATAGAAGAAATCAAAGTAATAATATATCTTGGTTTTACTTAAACCGAACATTTTGTTTTTCAATTTTATTTCTTTAATAAGAACTCACTTTTTTATTAAGTTTCTTTTATTAACTTTCTCCTTTTTTTTGAATTTCTTGTTTTATTTTTAATTTTCTTTTTAACAATCGCTACTCTTTGCATTTTTCAGCCTGTTCAGTAATTTTTTCTAGCACTTTCCATATCTACTTTTTGTTTTGTCTATATTTGCTACACGAGGTAAATATTATTTCAATGAAGTTTCACACATTGCCGTTTAATATTTTTTCTTTTAGATTAAAAACAATTTTGTTCCTAGTTTCTGTAATGTTTACGTTACAAATTATACAAAGAAATTACTATGTAAACAGATATATTTAAAAGTAATTTACATTCTTTTTGAAGTATATCTTGTAAAATATGAAAAGATCGCGTAAGAAAACTTGACAAAGTTCATGAAAAATGTTCATATTAACGGATTTCGATTTACATACCTCTATTGCTTTGTAGCAAATAAATAAAATTACAATCTGAACATAGATCTGAAAACTAGAGGCCTCATGCTTTTAATCCTCTGGAAATCGCACATTATTTTTGGCTTATTTAAATTTTTCATATATTTTATTTTTGTGATAACAAGTTTAGGATAAAAGCCTATGGGCATATTGAAGAGGAATATAAGAACTGGTAAATGACGTCTCAACATTATAATCTAGACCGACTAGTCTTGACGGAAAATAAACAATAAATTGTCGTCTATAAAACGCTAGCAACCCACGGGAAGTCAAATACTTTTTGAACATCCTTTTTAATTGTCATCTCATTTCAATTATTTTTGCCGAAGTTAAATTTTGCTTATTAAATTTTATCTATTTTTCAGGATCATTAGAAGTGATTCCTAAATTTTTACGAATAGTATGTAAAAATAAAATACAGCGAAACACGTAAACATGTCCAAGAGTTGCTTAGTATAAATGTAAGATTATAGAACTCAGTTGTAGTTAAGACGAGGAAGAAATGTTAATTCATTATATTCTCACATATTTTTTCCATGTAATATTTTTAATCATTTCCATTCTGTTCTTATTAAAAATCAATATACAGGGTGTCCTAGGTTTTTCCGTACAAATTTTAGTAGTATATTCTATAAGCAGAAATCAGAAAAAAATGTTATACAATCATTGGTCCCAAAACGCTTTATTAGAAATTATAGCAAAAATACGAAATGCGTAAGAAACAGTTTCACTTACATTTGCATTTCAAAGTGCCGCTCGCCCATGTTAATACAAGCTATTACATCGATGTATTGTTGAATTTATCACTCTAGCAATTTTATGCCGATATTCCTTTATCTCTGCATCGATAATTCCTTGTATAATTGTCACATACCCTTGTTTATGTCAACAAACAAATGACATTGACCAATGTATAAATTTATAATTGTTGAAATACTATCAAGATCCAGCTTTAATCGAAAATGACATTTTTCTTCTTCTAATTGATTGTAATAATTGTTTCTTGTTTATATAGATATCCTGATGCAGCCATAAAATTGTCATACGCATCATTAAAATCTACACTGTACCGTGAAAGAATCAAACTACGTCCCAATTTACCTAAAGAAATGGATACTCTTGCTGTGATTTTATCAACATACGCACTTCTTGAAGGCTTTTACAGAGGAAGCGTAACCTGTAGCAATGGAAAAAAAGCATTAATATTTACAAGTAATAAACTGTTACAAGAATTAGAAAAATCAACAGAACTTTATGTAGATGGCACATTTAATGTAAGCTCATATATTATATCATTATATGTTTCTATATTCTGATAAATACATATCAATAATGTAAACTATTTTTAGATTGTTCCACGTGTACCATTAATGAGCCAACTGTATACTATTCATACCCGATACATAAACGTAGTAAGTACCAAAAGTACGCTCTAACATAGCTTTTATGATTATGAGTTGCAGCTTCTTAATATAGCATGTGAATGTTAAGTAATAGCCAAAATATAGAAAAATAATATAGGAGCTTGTATCAATATTCTACATTAAGTTATTTGTACAATAATGTTCTTTTTATACAGATTGCTTATATTTTAAAGAATATTTTAAAGAATAAATATAGGAAAAGTAAACACAATAGAATAATAATATTTTATTTTATATGAATATTAAAAGTAGAAATTAAAAAAATGAATAAAGCATTATTTTTTATAACAAAATTTATACATATTTCATAAATGTTTGCTTACTTTCTGAATAGCAGTAAAATAGATTTGAGCAATATTTATACTAACAATTCAGGGTTTACCTTATATCCTATATGATTCCTTTGTGAGATATCTAAATATATTTCTTGATTTTAATAACAAATCTGTTAAATTTTGTAGGGTATTGGTATGATCTTTGTCCTATGTGAAAGTCGCTCAAGTAGTATGTATAAAGCTATTTGTGAAAAATTATGGAATTAGTGCCAATGCTTCAACAAAATTTGAAGTTTATAATGAGTGACTATGAGGCGGCTGCCATGAAAGTGATAAATGAACAACTTCCAGCAGCAGAGGCGCATGGTTGCTGGTTTCACTTTAATCAGGTATAATTTATTAGAAAATAATATTGATAACTGATGGGATTAGATTTTGTACAACGGAAATCAATGTGAGGAAGCCTTATTACGCAATAAAAAACGGAAGTAAATTTTTTTTATGTAATCTTAATATGCGCTCCGTAGAAGAAAAACAATGATATCAGGAGATTTACGCCAACTGAATATGAAAAAGCAACATCTGATTATCACAATCATGTTTCTTTATTATTTATTGATAAAAGTTATCATTACTTTCATTTTATAACAACGTTACAAGTAACGCGTTACTTTTTAACCTTGTATGATATTCCATACATACAAGAAATTTAGAAAAAAATAAGATTTAAACAAAATTAAGATTTAAACAAAATCACGACGTGCCCGGATCGTATTAACAACTTTAATGTTTTCTACAAATGTGACCCGGGCACGCTAAGTGTTTTTTGTTTGAATCATAATAATTTTTTTTCTCTTGCTTGTATGTTTGGAATATGATATAAGATTGGGAGTAACGCGTTACTTGTAACATTGTTATAAAATGAAAATAATAACGGTAACAAGTTACTTTTATCAATGGATAATAAAGAAACACGATTATGATTATCAGATGTTACTAATTTTTCATATTCACTTGACGTATATCTTCTGATATTGTTTCTTTTTGTACGTAGATCACGTACATTTGGCACGAGATACTACCGTATTTCTTGATCTTAATGAATACAAAATTCCTTATCTATAACATAGAACCTTCCGAACATATACCCGCAATAGTTGCCTGTATAATTTTCTGAACTGATTATAATTAATGAAAATATTTTATAGGCACTATTGCGTCAGTGGCGGCGATTAGATGGATGCACCAACAAACGTTTTATCTATGACTATGACTATGGCATTGATTCCTTCTGATTACTTTGAGAAAGCATTATTTCTTATACAGCTTGAAGCTTGTCAAATTTCGGAAAAATATCCTGCTGTTAATAATTTTCTTGCTTATATACGCAAGACTTGGTTACCGTTAGCATCAAAAGTCAGTGTTTATGATTGTCCTGCGAGAACAAATAACATAACAGAAAGTTTCCATAATATAGTAGGAAATAAATTCAGCAAATCTCATGGAAACGTGTGGGACTTCTTAGGTAATGTTGCTTAGGTCATTTATTTCCATTTCACAAAGAAATGAACAAATTTTGTATAATATTATATTTGCAGATAATCTGCGGAAATTGATTGTTGATGAAGAGCTTAAACTAAAACGTCTACAGGCTGGCGAAATAAGTAAGTATTGTACAAGCATTAAAAACAAAAGACGGGATTATAAAATACTGGAAGCTCAAAGAGCTTATGCAACTGGCAGGTTAGATAATAAATTATATTTTCTGAACAATGGCAAACAATAGTTCAAATGTTTTTTTTTAATATTTTAAAATAGTTTTATTTACAAAAAATGCAATTGCACATTGCAAATGTTTTTGTAATTACTTTTTTGTAAATAAAATTATATATTCTATAATACATAATATTTAAATCCATTTTTCTCATTACTTTATGATTAAAAATAAAATTAAGGTGATTATTATTTCATGTATAAAAATTAAATTAAAGTAACATCACTAAAGAATGAATATATGAGAATAAGAGGTATGAAAATTAAATGCCAAATATCTCGTAAACTATTCACTTTTTTAAAATTTTATTCTACTTTTATGTCATTACGATAAAAAAATCTATATGAAAAAGTACATGATTCAATTAAAAAATTGCTCTTCATGTAATTATTAGAAGTAAACTCAAAGTCAAACTAATATTAATGTTCCATATCTCAATTCAAACTGAACAATTTTATCTAAAAAACTTTCAAACAGCTTTGATATCAAGTATTTGCATTTATATATATGTATACATATATTTTTTCTTATTTCTCGAACACTATTTTCATTCCAAATTTTTCTATTGTTTTTAATATTTACGTATAGTAGTTTTAATATTCTGTATAATACAACAAACTGTATTTCTTATTTCTTGTAGACTAAGTCTTCAATGTTTCTTACGTATGTTCACTGACAACTGTAAAGATTTTATTCTGACGGATACATTAGTTTCTAAAGGTATACACACATACATATATATATATATAATATATATTATATAAATGTTTTCTATTAACAATAATAAACAATATTTGAAAAAGAGAAGTACAAGATTCAATTGAACTCCGTAAAATTTAGATGTCATAAACATAAACCAATTAGAATGCTTAGATTGGATTTGATTAGTTTTTCTCTTGTTGAGTTTAATCTGATTGATCGGTATAGTGTCGAAATAAACCGTGTCCATAGGAAACACTGTCATTTTAAGTAATGATATTAATATTTACATTTTTATATTAAGTGCTTATTGATGATATATGTATTGCTAAAAATTAAGTTCATAATTCTCTTTACGGACTTGTCGTCTTAAGTTCTCTTTACGGACTTGTCGTCTCGCCCCGTAGCACGCGAGCGATTTCGTTATAATCGCGACAGTACAAAGTATTCGTTCAACATAAGCAGCGATTTATCAAAGAATTGATATAATTATTCATTAATTTTGTTATACTCGCGAGCTGACGATCGTATCTCCTTCGCGACCGTCCTCGGCCTCGCGCACAAGATCTCCGTTAGCCGCGATCAAGATCTCCGATCTTCAAGATAACCGACTCGTTTAAAGGCCACTTTCTAAGGGACGGACCAGAAAATCTCCGTTCGCTAGATTAATACGGATTGTCGCTCGCGCCAGCTTGTGAATTGTTGTAAAATAAATGTTATAGACGACACGACAGTTCAAATTTTCTCTCCCTTCACTAATCCCAGTGATGCCAGAAAGGTCACGCTAGCAACACGCAACCGTGGTGGGGAGAATGACGCACACAAAGCGAAAACCACGTACGTGTGAGCTCGGCGCTTTGGCTAGCTTCGAGTAGTAGAGGAGGACAGATAGATTGTTTGCTGTCTCCTTCCTACCAAGCCGGCAACGAAGACGACGGGCGACGCTGCTCGCTTCTCGCTTCTTGATACGCGTGACAGCGTTAAATGTTTCTTTACAGCCTTTTTGTATTAAATATATATATGTATATACTCTTATGCAAATGCTTTTATATGTGCAGTACATTGTACAGTATACTGTTTTATATTTATTTTTAAGTATACTTAAATAGAAAAATATTATTTATTAAAGTAATATAGCGTTAATATTAATAGTAACAGAAGCTTTAAAAAATATCTAATATATAATAATAATTATATATTTAACTTTACTGTTTTGTATACATACATTTACGATACTATTACGACACACAACGTATACTGACCACATAAATACATTTGTGTCATTGACAGCTTAAAATGATAAACAAATTAATGAAGGGTGATTTTCCACACCACCCAAGAGGTTACCACCAATGGCGCGTTAGGTTTTTTAACGTGGACCTTCGCCTGGAGCCATATTATACCACATTATATTATATGTATAATATTCTCTATTATATGAAGGAAAAACCCCCCCAATTTCATTAATTGAGTAGCCGCGTATTTTCCGTCGCGATATTTAACCGATTCAGTATTCGTGATTTCCGTAAAGTTTGTTTGCGGCGGCGCGGATTCTCGCGCCTGGCGCCCAACTTCGTGTATGGTTCTCTTGTTTAAATTAACGGTCGGTTTCCCGTACATCGCGTCGAAGGTGTGCCGTAAGTCACCATTAACGACCCTTCGATTAACTATACTCGCTAGTTATCTTATTAAATAATTACGGTCACAATATATAATATTTTATTTGTATGCCATTTTATATACATGTTTGATAACATATATAACATAGATAACATGGATAAAATATATTAAACTTTTTCTTTCATAATTAATATATAGCTGTAAATAACAATAAACTGTCATAAAGTAATTTCTATAGCAAATGTAAAAAATATATATAGATTATATATGTAGATGTATTTAAAATAGTAAAGTAGAAAGAGAAAACTTATTGCATTTTTTATGTATGTTATAAAATGAGAATGTATAAATTAATTTATTTTTATGTAGGGAGACAAGAACAGAAAAAATATATATATGAAAGCCATATGAGTGAAAAATTACGATAATGCGAATGAAAGAATATAATAATGAACTAGGAGTGAAAGAGGGGAGGGAGGGAGAGAAAGAGAGAGACTTATTTATTTAGCTTGTAACGTACCGCTTTCGCGAATATCGGCTCGGACTCGCTCAACCGAGATCAGGGTTCATGAAAGGGTCGGCGAGACAATAGACTCGGTTGTTAAATTATAAACTGTTTATTTAATTGACTCAGTAGTGCATGTACAGCGAATGAAGTGAGAATGCGTGATTATATACAAATGTGTGAATGGTGGGTGTGTATCAATGTGTGAACGGTGCGTGTATAAAGATCCGGTGCATGCGTGTGTATAGATTCAGTGTGTACGCGTGTATCAATGTGTAAACGGTGCATGTATCAAGATCCGGTGCATGCGTGTGTATAAAGGTATGTACGGTGCGTGTATATAGATTCGGTGTATATGTATAAAGGTATGTACGGTGCGTGTACATAGATTCGGTGTGTATGTATAAAAGTATGTACGGTGCGTGTATATAAATTCGGTGTGTATGTATAAAAGTGTGTACGATGCGTGGTGCGTGTATGCAGATTTGGTGCATACGCGTATATCGATCCGGATCGGACCGTCAAAGTCTTTATTAATGTTCGTCCGATTTTACATATCCTTTTGGTAGATGCGCGGATTATTGTTTCCGGAATGTGACTCGTGCCATCGGCATGTGTTTTTGTCACTCGCGCTGGTTTAAGTCCCGGCGTGTTTACTATCGCGTCAGCTGTTCGGACGCGCGGGGTACGCGGGAGTGCGCGGGGCGCGAGAGCGCGTGAGAGCGCGTGAGAGCGCGGGGTGCGTGAGAGCGCGGGACGCGTGAGAGCGCGGGGCGCTTGAAAGCGCGGGGCGCTTGAGAGCGCGGGGCGCGTGAGAGCGCGGGGCGTGTGAGAGCGCAAGAATACTACACGGTGTGGTCGCTTATGTATTTCGCTAGCGTTTGAACTTTATGTTGGTGTTAGGATTTATACACCAGGATGCAACGATCGGCGAGATTACTCGCCCGCGGCAGAGATCGCTCTACCCGAGGAATTGTTAGATCGTAGAAGGTTTAGGCGGATGTTTGAATGCTACCGAGATCGCTCGGATGAGACGGAATGCGTTCAATCTCTATGCATTCGATGTTGCTCTTGAAGGAGGCTCTCTAAGAAGCTTGCGAGATCTCTCGGCGGAGTACGCTCAATCTCTTGCTTCTCGTAGAAGAGCTGTTCGGGATTCGGATCAGCCGCCGTGCTGGCTCTGTCGGATCGGCAACCGGAGTGATTTCTCCTGCGTCGGGCTGCCCTTTTTATTTGGCAAATTTGCCTGTTCGGGTAATTCCAGCACTTATCGTCGGGCCCGATTGTTCCGCTTAATGCTGGCAATTATTCCGAATTATTTCGGCGGCGTTCGGGTGGTGCGGTAGCGACCGTCACTCGGCGCTTTCCGTCAGGATTCGGAGCGGTTCGGGAGCGCCGAGACAACGGCCCTGGATTTAGATAGCGGTGGCCGTATAACGGTCCGATTCGGTCGCGATATTTAATTGTTTAAAAAGGGCGCATAGCGTCGCTGCATTTGCCCGGCTGGTGGTCGCCGGGCGACAGCCTGCCGGCGGATCGACGGCCGGGTAGAACGGTCGTTCAGGGGAGGATCGTTACAAGCTTCTTTAGCTAGTTACAAAAAAAATAATATTACCTATCTAATCTTAATCCTACCTTATCTTATCCTACAATGATGATCACAATTATAATAATAAACTAGTATTTCAATACATATAATGTTGCATAATATATTACAACAATTTTAATGATTTTCTCGTTTTTATCTCTTAATATACAATGCTAACATTCTTTTAAAGCTTTGTAGACTTTGCTCCCTCTTTATATCATTCGGCAAATTATTATACATTTTAAACCCATCATATAATAACATTTTCTGCCCTTCGCTAGTTCTACATCTTTTAATACAAATATTGCCTCTTTGTCTCATTTATTATTCCTTCACCTTGCAATACTTTTATTTCATTATACAAGTAGTTTGGACACAAACCATTTACTATCTTATATATCAGTAAGCATACATTATATTCAATTCTTTCTTTGACTGATATAAAACAACGCTTCTAACATGTCTATAATTCGTACTCTTCTGTTACACCTAAGTATAATTCTCATACCTTGGTTTTGTAATTTCTGCAAGTGTTGTAAGTTAGTTATACTTAAATTCACTAATATAGACGCACAGTACTCAAATAGAGAGACAACCATCGATTTATATATAACACATCTCATATTTGCTGACAAGTCTGCACCTATTCTTCGCATAATACCTAATCTCTTACCTACTTTTTTACTAATATAATCTACATGTGCCGAAAAATTAAAATTTTTATCAATAATTACTTCTAGATATTTTATTTCACTTACAATTTCCAATGCTTTATTTTGTACTTTTATTTTTATATTACCTTCTGTTGATTTATTTCTAATTCCCCTTATCAACACTTTGATTTTGTCTACATTTAATAGGAGCCTATTAATATTTAACCACTCTTCAACTTTTACCATTTGTTCATTTAGACGGTCACTACCTTCCTTACTCAAATACCCAGCTGTATAAATCAGTGTATCATTAGCAAACAAAACCTAATTGTACATTCATTATTCATAACCTCTAAGACATTTTATTCATATATAATAGAAATATATATATATAATAATGGTCCTAATACAGACCCCTGCGGTACACCCATATCTACTTTAATGGCCTCAGATAATATACCATTAAATTTGACCCTTTGAGTTTTATTATCTAAGTAACTCGCAAACCAATTTAACACTGTCCCCTTAATACCATACCATTGCAGTTTATTTATTAGAATTTCTCTGTCGACTAAATCGAATGCTCTTTTTAAATCTAAGAATACCACTCCTATCATTTTACCTTCTCCAATTATTTTTTTTCGAACTAAATATTACCCATTGTAAGGCAGTTTCACACGAATGCTTAGTCCTAAAACCCAATTGACATTCTTTAAGTATGTCATTACTCTCTAAATATTCCACAAGCTGTCTGAGAACCATTATCTCCAAAAGTTTCCGTATATTGTTTTATTTATCGGCCTGAATTCTTTCATATTAATCGTTCCTCGAACTTTAGGTACCGGAACTACAGTCGCTTTTTTCCATTCACTTGGAAACATTCCTTCCTCTAATGATCTATTTAAGATGTGACATACTTTCTCATCTGCCGCTTCTACTATCAGTTTCATAATTTCTACTGATATCCTTTCTTCAGTACCTGCCTTATTTGCAAATTTATGAACTATGCGATATAATCACTGAATCTTAATTTTTTAAAAAACTTTAAATGTTTTATCATCATTTCTTATTGTTGTTTTTTGGACCATCCTTAATAGAATCAATCCTTCTTAACTGCCTAACTATTAACAATTAACACTATTAACAATTAAACTTATTAGTCATTTCTTCAATATTACTAATTATATTATTACCATAACGTATTTCTTTGTATTTATTATTATGAGAGCTACCTTTCATTTCTTTCAAAATCTTCCACATTTGCTTTGGGTCTTTCCTATTTTTGTCTAGTTTTTCTTCTAAATACTCTCTCTTTGCTTTTCCTACATACATCTACTACTTTATTCCTCAATTGCCGGAACAATTCCCAGTCATTCACATTTTTATTTATACGAGTTATCCTATATGCCATATCCCTTTGTTTTGCAAGATAACAAACGTTCCCAGAAAACCATTGCTTCCCCTGCCTTTTATTTTTTGATATAACACCTTTTGCGCTGCAACCATGTCAAGACAATTAACAATCACATTTATCGCTGTATTCGCTATTATCTTAGTACTATCTCCATCAATGATATTCAGTTGTACGCTAATCATTCTCTTAAATTCTCCCACATCCATACGCTTATAATCTCTTCTGACAATCATCTTACTCTTATTTTCTATCTCATTTCTATTCCAGTGCAACACTACTGTAGAATGATCCGTTATCTTTGGTTCATGACACACCTCGACATCCATTTCCATATTAGAAAAAACTAAATCAATTCTTGTTTCAGAAGAGATTGCAACCCTCGTAGCCTCTGTTACCAATTGCCTTAGACTATAGCATTCATAGCTTTAACTTCCTCTGAATGTGGTTATTTACTTTCATATCTGATTGAAATCTGACATTGAAATCCCCTAAAATAATAACGTTATTATTCAATATATCGTTCATACAAGTTTCCTCAAGAAAATCTACAAAATCAGCATCACTACCACTCGGTGAATGATAAACCAGCATAAGTAAACCTTTGAAACTTTTTTGTTCATAATTTTTACCGTTATTGTCTACCAGTTTTTTTCACAAATTGTCCAACCTACTATTTCACATTTAATTTTTCTATCTATATACAATAATACTCCTTCTGTTCTACTGAGTTCGGAGTCTCCTCTCACACATACATATCCATTTATTTGCAATTTGTGATCTTCGATCTGACTCGTTACATGTGTTTCCGTAAATCCCGCTACTCTAGGCCTAAATTTTGTTATCAGCAGATTTTCAATTTGATCTTTATGCTTCAAGAATCCATGGGCATTTAAACAAATTATGCTATTCTTATATCTAATTGGATTCATTGATTGCTAACAATTATCCTGAACTCCTCTGCTTCTCTAGTTCCTTTCTATAGCATGGGCAATTACTATCATACGCCGAATGATTTGAATCTATATTTGCAACTTTAAAATGTTTAATTTTTAACAATTTACGCATTTTTTTATCTGATTATTACACTCTTTCGTCACATGCTGTCCCGCGCAATTTCCACACATTTCTTTTCTTGTGCAATTGTTCGAAATCGAACCGCAACTACAACCGAAAATACCGCGCCGACGCGAAATCTGGAGTTCAGCTCTGCGCGCACGCAAAACAGAGCGCTTTCCGTTAGCCGCTCTCAGCGATCTAGGGGGCCGTATCGATAATCGATCGATATAAACTGCTCGGTGGTCACCCGAGGGAAATAATAAACATTGAACTTCTAAACTGTGAAAATATTACTGTGCAAAACGTCACCAACAGTTCCGATCAGAAAAAGATAGCGGAAATATGTGGTCGTTCTGGAAAAGTCGAGAATCAACCAGAGTAGTGTCGCTATAAATTCTCCCTCGGCGAACCGCTGCTCGCACTCGAGCCTGAGCTTTCCACGGTGACAGTGTGTGTTCTCAAATTCTTCAAAGTCTCGCTTGAAAAGTCGCTAGCTTTTCGCTTAACGCTAAAATTTTCTCAAATACAGCTCCTTTTTCGCTCGGTGAATTTTCATCGCTCGCGATAAATCTCGCCTCTCGCATATACCGCCGTTATCTTGCACTTATGCTCGCGATCCGCTTTCCGTTGCTCGCTGAATTACGTTCGCGCGACAGTGCTCGGTTTTATTTTCACATGCTACAACTACTGCTCCTCTTGTTACTCTCTTCATTTTTTTAATTCCCACTCTTAATTTCGAGATATCAATTTTGTTTTTGATATCTCTCTTTGTAACCTCGCTAGATTTTTCTTCTTCTTCCTGTCTTGGTTTAATGATAATTACAGACGTCTCACGTTTCACGTTTATTCTTTACAACTCCATTATAAGTTCCTGTATTTACAACTCCCAGTTCCATACTCGACATTGGCACAATGTTTCTAACTTCTTGTATTTCTTTCTTCACTGCTTCGCTTATCAACAATTTTAATTTTGTTGTCTTCCAGTGTTGCATTTCTTGTCTTACTTTATCCAATTCCTCTTAGATAGCTTCAGTTATGACTTTTCTAATTACATCTTTTCATATAATTTCATTCTTAGTTTCCTTTATTAGTTTATATATATTATTTATTTTGCTATCCAATGAACTTTCTAATGTTAACAAATTTCGATCCATATGTCCATCTATTTTATCCACTCTGCCAACCATAGAACTTCCCGGCATCCGACCCTCCTTCAACAATCCTCGATCTTTGTCACTCTCCCTCCGGAACGCAAACCTCATTACAAGTTCTCGTAATTATGTATGTCTCCATTTTACCTTTGCAGAGCACTAATTCGTTCGATGCATTATATACCCTATGTTGCCTGTAGCAACTTGAATGGAAGCACCTATCACACGGCACACATCTATACACCTCAGTTTTGACTTTCTTTCTGCATTGCCTACACACTATCGGCTCTTGAATTACCGCTTCTATAGGTGTCAATATTACCGACAATACCTAATGATAAATCGCATTACCATTACTCAGCTCCGCCACATACACCAACGCTAATGCGATGATCCACACAAATATGGCGACGGGTTAGCGCAATCTAAGAAACCACTCTTTTTCAGTCTCTATCGTTCAGGATATTTGTCTCATTCTCTTAATAACTCTTATATAAGCACCTCCATCCAGGTACTCACGCTGACCACCAGGCCTGATATGTAGAACAAAGTTTCTTCCCATTTATTCACTATCCCTCACAGAGCGATATGACACATCATCTTCCAAAAACAGAGAGAGAGAGAGAGAGAGAGAGAGAAAGAAAGAGAGAGAGATATATATATATATAACAGGCTGCAATGAATTGTGTGTATATGTTTATTACTCTACACGCATGAAAGAGACAAAGATAGTATAATTGTGCCTGTCCTTGTCAACTAAACAGATTGCAGCTCTATCTATCGTGACATCACGTAACTAATCTACTGCTCTGTTTTACTCGAGCCTTGATTTCGCACACACACATATGCACGAAAATTTTGCGTGTACTAATCTTTTTTACTAGGCTTCTAAACTTATTTCTATAAGTTCATTAATACTCCTTCATGAAATTCCGAGTTAGGACTGATCTTATTTTGTACGTACAAACTGCGAAACTTTTATATTAAGCAAGTGTCGTTTTGACCTGACGCCAGAAGCCGATAAAAAAACTGTAATTTTGTAATATTTTTCTGTTTTTAACATAAAATCGGACAGTCCCCACTTTGTTGCTATGTGTACTTTAATCGTGGAAAAGAATTTATTATTCAATTCAACCAATAGATTTCTTGATGATTTGAAAGATTTTCTTGCTCAAAAAAATAATCGTTTGGTCGGTAAAACAGACAAAGTTTGGATCTCCTCAAGAGACCATTGAATGGTCCCGAAAGGAAAATTGGACGAAAATTAAAACCAAAAAGAGTCGCAGACATCGGCAGAAATTACTCGCGGAGAATATGGAATTTGGAAAGAACGAACCTCCGTGGGTACAAAAATGTCATATTTACAGACAAGCAAAGATGGAACGCTACAAGGAAGATTTTGGTATTAAATCAGGTATGAAAATGGACATGATAACGAGCATCCGCAATATGTTACAAGACATCTAATACGGTAATGCTATCCGCGAGATTGGAGCAAAGAAGTTTTATGTCTTTTACTGCAGCCCAGAACAAATTTTCGTAGAATAAAAATACTGCCGAGTAGGAAAGGGATTTTCCCGAATCTGTCTGGATGCCACGGATAAGGTGGTAAAAAAATTTGAAATTTTTCCAGGGCGAAAAACTGATCACATATTTTTATACACAATTACTATCAATTTTGAGGGTAAAACTCTTCCTGTGTACCAAATGTCGGAAAAACATGACGCAGTCTTTATCACATTTTGGCTTCAGGAATGGATACGAGCATGTGAGGCGACAATACCAGATGAAGCTATAGCTGATTTAGGACGTGCTTTGTTACTGGCCATGTGTGAAGCACTTAACCGTATGACACTAAAGGAATACGTTGACATTCTTTTTAAATGGACAACGAAAAACAGACAAAACATCTCGGACATTTAACACTCTAATAAGAGCGGATGTGGCTCATTAAATGGCTGCTGTCACCAGACGGAAATGTATCAAAGATCTACGCCATTTTGTTGTCAAAGGTATTTATCTTCGTGCAGTCGCTTTAATGATTGACTGTCAAACAGTGCAAGAGTTTGAACATGTATTTCGACTGCACCGTTGCACTGTATCCCGACCAAGATGAAAGTATAATAGTGTCAGGAAAACAATTATCAGCTTTTGAAGCTAGACGCCTTCTGGAAGAGTACATGGCTGAACGTGGACAGATTATTGAGAAGCTGGAGACATCGAGAGAGAACATCGAAATTAATGAGGAAGTTGAAAATACTTTGAATTCAGTTGAAGAAAAAAAAAGAATTTAACCGTCACTCATCAATAGATCAAAAGACTTCCCAGATAGCCAAGAGTGCTAAAATCACCTTTCGGTAAAGCTTGGCGGCAAAATTTGCTTCAATTTTAACAATTTTCTGGCAAATATTTGTCTTGCTTCGTCTTGTCTAAATATTTCGAACAAATTTACGGCAATACTTTCCGTTACATAATGCTGTAAATAATAGAGAAAGGCCTGTTCGTTAATTTTACGAACAGAAGAGAGCAAATGATGCTATCACGGTGAAACACAAACTTTACGTCAATAATAGCAAATTTTGCATAATAGCAATTATACGACAAAAACAGAGCAAATCTTGACATGCACGGTATGACAGACAATTTACGAAAAAAAACAGAGCAAAGCTTGCTCTGGCACGACGAGACGCAATATTCATACAAAAAACAGAGCAAGCCTTGCCGTGCACGACGTGATAGCAAATTTGTGGCAAAAACGGTAAGGTTTGCTTTGGCACGACGAGACGCAAAATTCACGCAAATAACAGAACAAGCTTTGCCGTTCAAGGCGTGACAGCAAATTTGTGGCAAGAACAGGGCAAGGTTTGCTCTGGCACGAGACGCAAAATTTACACAAATAACAGAGCAAATATTGTCGTGCACGGCGTGATGAAAAATTTAATTATATTAAAATCATCTAGTCGTTCAATCTGCATGATCATATTTAATAAACATACAAAAGAAAAATGAGTTTTTGCGACTTTTGTCTCAATACTTAACGTTTATACGTTATGCACCTACGACTAAAACGTAGATATATATATATATATATATATATATACCTGAAATATATATACAGGGTCTCCGGTAATAATCGCCCCACCCGTCACGTGCAGGTAGAGCGCGTTAAAACGAAAAAAAGGTCCTCTACCGTTTTGCGATCTTCGCAATAATGAACAAGAAATTAATTAATAAAAAGCGGCCAATCCGTGCAAGTTCAAGCGCGCGGCGGAAAGGCACAGCGCGGCGATAAGACATAGCTTGTTTACGCGGTTGCTAACGCACGACGAAACGGGGAGGAGCACTCCGCAAAGGACAATAGCTAGTCGAATTACGAGTCGTTTGAAACAAATAAACGTTCGTAAAAATTGAACAGCGTTCATTTGTTATCGGTTTTCTTTCGACTCGTAATTCGTTGTTTCACGACAGTCGGTGCCCAGCATCTACGACTTGTATGTCTCGACGTGCGTAAAAAAGTAATTAAAAAATGACAGAGTATACTGCAAAAGAATATACGAATATGATTATCGTATACGGAGTGGCCGGAGAAAATGCACGTGCCGCGGCACGACTTTACGCGGAGCGATTCCCCGATCGTGAGCGACATTCGGACACCACAAGATAATTTTAAGATGTATTCGACGTGCTCGAGAAACTGGCAATCTCATGTTAGATCGGCGAAACGCTGGTGCACCAGTGCAAAATCGTGTAAACGAAGAAGAGAGGATTTTGCGAGCCTTCGAGGAAAACCCCCGAAACAGCGTGCGCCGTGTGGCTCGGATGCTCGGCCTCTCGCGATACGTGGTGCACCATACTCTGCGCCAAAACGGATTGCACCCGTATCACCAGCGAGTGCAACAACTTTTGCCGAGAGACGAAGAACAACGTGTCTATTTTTGTGAAGGTATTTTTATTATCTTATTTTAATGTTTTTGCGTTATAAAAAAAAATTAATAAATATTAACAATCGGCAAAACATACACAGGGTTTCTCGCTCAGTGTCGGCGAAATGATTTTTTCCCCGACCGCATCTTATGGAGTGATGAAGCTATCTTCACACCGAACGGTGTGTTTAATAGCCGTAACTTCTTGTTATGGGCGGAAGAAAATCCGCACGCCGTTCGAGAACGTGCGTTCCAATATCATTGGGCAATAAATGTGTGGGCCGGAATAATAGCGGACCGAATCGTAAGTAATAAATTTACTTACAATTAGTAAGTTAAGGAATTTTCTTTCGCGGTTTTAACAAATAATTTTCTGTTGATGATTGTTGTATTTCTCGGGATAAGCGGAGTGTGAAAGTATAGAGAATGAATGCGCTCGGTTCTTAGTAACGAATTAATATATTTTGTCTGTATGTCGCTCGCTCTGTAGTTCAACACGGAGTCAGACACCCGGTACGGTTCGCTATTGCCTCGACGAGGTGGGCTCAGGAAAGGGGGCCGTGATTCGGCGAAATCGAAGCTTTTGATGCTTAATATGACATCACTTTCCTAGAACGCGGGCGCCGTGCGGTGTCTCGTTTGTGCGCGTAACTCAAGCATACATACAGCTCTTCCCCTTGTAAATTTTAAACTCAAATAATATAAACAGGAAAAAAAAGAAAGAAAATATAATTTTAGAATGGTGACAAATAATGCCCGTATCTAATCGGAGGATTTCTATTTCGCTGAGGTCGGCCCTCTGGATTCGCACTTAACTGTCGCTCGTTAACAATTACATTTATCTTTGATGTAAGCGTTGTACGTGGGACGTTGGCTCCAGCAGTCTTCCCTTCCTCGGATTCCAACGTTTCCATGTTTTCGGAGCAATGTCTCGAGCTATCAGAGTCGAAATCTTCCGGTATCGGTTTTGCCTTACGATTAGTATTATTTTCGGAAGTCGCAGTATCGCTTGTTTCATCTATTGGACCATTATGGTCGATATCGCTGAATTGTGTTTATTACTAATTCGGTTTCCCATCTCTTTCATTTGATTGATATAACGTTTCCAAATCCTACCATCGTCTAATTTGACTTCGTAATGTATTTTACCTAATTTCGTAATTACGCTTCCAAAACGCCATTTAGTATTTTTAAGTATTCTCGTACAGCGACTCTTTCGCCTTCTCTAAAGTTTCTTTTTACATTCAAGTTTTCTACAATCTTTTCATCTTTATTAACTTTAGGAAATATCAGATCTAATCTGCTTCTTAATTTTCTACCGTACATAGCTTCCACCGGTGATTTATTTAATTCCGGATGTGGAGTTAATCTATATTGAAAAAGGAACTTCTGCAGATTAGTCCTGATATTACCGTTAGTGATATTTAGTTCACACAATGCTTGTTTAAATGTCTGAACGAAGCGTTCCGCTAAGCCATTTGTGGCTGGGTGATATGGAGCCGTACGTTTATGATTAATGCCATTATTTTCTAGAAAATTTTGAAATTCTGCGGCTATAAATGTCCGGCCATTATCTGAAACTAACGTTTGTGGTACACCAAAATTCGTAAAAATTTCTCTACACTTTTCTATAGTATTTTGTGCTGACATGTCTTTTACTATGTGCACTTCCGGCCATTTTGTATATGCATCTACTAATACTAGAAACATGTGCCCCATAAGAGTACCCGCAAAATCTACGTGCACTCGTTCGAACGGTTGGGACGCCGCTTCCCATTGGTGTTTGACCTAACAATTTGGATTATTACTAAAGAGAACACATGCTTTACAATTTCTTGTTATTTCTTCAATGTCCTTGTCTATTTTTGGCCACCAGCAAAAATTTCTACTTAATTGTTTCATTCTAACCATGCCGAAATGGCCTGCGTGTAATTTTTTTAATACTTCATTTCTTAATACTTCTGGAATAACTACTCTCTCTCTCTTAAAAATTATATTATCTTGAAGCGCAAATTCACCATCATTGTAACCTAACGGCACCAGGCTTTTACCTTTCTCTAACGCTTGTTGAATTTTTGCTAAAACTTTATCTTTGCTCGTTTCTTCTCTAACGCTTTTTGCCGTTACAGGCAATGCTTCTAAATTTTCAACTTGGAAAATATCGATTGCATCAAAATTTCCCCCACTCTTTTCCTGTACGGGCAATCGTAAAAATCCGTCAGCGTTTCCATGGTCTTCTGACTTACGATATTTAATATCAAAGTTAAAAGCTTGTAGAAATACTGCGTAGTGCTGCATGCACATAGCACTATATGCCGGAAGGCCCTTTTTCGGATTAAAAATTTGTGCTAAAGGTTTATGGTCTGTTAATAATGTGAACCGATTCCCATACAGAAATTGATGAAATTTTTTCACTCCAAATACAATTGCTAATGCTTCCTTATCAATTTGTGCATACTTCTTTTGTGTTTCCGTCAACGAATTTGACGCATACTGAATCACGCGTTCTGTACCATCGGGGTACAGGTGAGAAAGAACGGCGCCTATACCGTACGGACTGGCATCTACAGCGAGTACCAAGGGCTTCGGATTAAAAGGGACTAATACTTTTTCATTTCCAAATTCTAATTTAACTTTATTAAATGCGACCTCGCATTCTTCGACCATTTAAAAATAGTGTTTTTCTTTAGTAATTTGTTCAAAGGATATAATATATTGCTTAAATTTTTTATAAAACGTCCATAATAATTAACTAAACCAATAAAAGCTCGTAATTCCGTGATATTGGATGGTCTAGGCATCTTTTGAACTCCCTCTATTTTCTTTTGTTCTTTTAAGATCCCCTTTTTACTTATAAAATATCCACAGTACGTAATCTGATCTATAAGAAAAGCGCATTTATCTAAATTTATACGTATGTTATGTTCCGATAATCGTTTCAATACCGACTCTAAACGTTTCAAATGTTGCTCCGTATTTTCCCCCGCGATTCTAATATCATCTAAAAATACTGCCACCCCGGGTATTCCACATAGTATGTTTTCCATCGTTCTCTGCCAAATAGCAGGTGCCGATGCCACTCCGTACATTAATCTATTACATCTAAATAATCCTTTATGCGTACTCAAAGTAAGTATTTCTCTATCCGCTTCCGCAACTGGTAGTTGTAAATACGCTTGCTTTAAATCTATTTTAGAAAATATCGTGCCTCCCTACATTGACGCGAATAATTCTTCTATCGTGAGCAAAGGATGTTCATCAACTATTAATGCCGGATTTACCGTGACACTGAAATCGCCACAGATTCTAATTCTACCATCTTTCTTTAAGACGGGCACGATTGGCGTGGCCCATTTAGAAGATTCTACTTTTTCTAAAATCCCTGCCTCTACCATGCATTCTAACTCTTTCCACTTTTTCCAAAATTTTGAAAGGTACTGTACGATTTTTAATAAATATCGGTCTCGCATCAGACTTCAATTTTAAATGTGCTTTATATTTCTTAATGTGAGCAAATTCCTCGCTTAATACATTATTATATTTTTTTAGCAAGTTTTCCAATCTTTTTTCACCAAATGCATCTAACATTTCCACATCCTCTACTTCTACTAAACTATTTTTAATTTTGGCTAATATTTTCAATTGATTTATCCATTCTCGGCCCAACAACGGATCTCTGTCATATTTTACAACGTACATATTTAATATTTTAGTTTGATCTAAATCTTTGACTTTTGCTTTAACAAAACCGAGTGGCACGAAATTTTGTTTGCAATATGACCGCAATTTTAAACGAGTTTTACACAATGTTAATTTCGGCAACGTATTTTTAAGCCATTTTTCGCTTACCAGCGTAACCGCCGAGCCGCAATCTACATCGAATACGACGTCTCGATTTTCGATTTGAAGGGGTACCATAAATTTCGCTCTGTGCTCGAGATGCTCCTGCTCCACACTACACACTTCCTCTAGCATGTGTGCCTGGCCTTTCTTTTTGCAAACTTTTTGCAGGTGTCCGAAGCCTCCGCATTCCCTGCATTTTACGCTCCGAGGAAGGGTACAGACGTTTGCTAAGTGAGCCTGTCCACACCTAAAGCAACAATATTATTAGTTTTGAAATAATTAACCTTATTATTGTTATTGTTGTATTTAGGAAACTTGGAACGGTTTAGCTGTGATTCCTTTTTTATCCCTTGTTGATTTCCTTTGAATCTCTTCCGTTCTTCTCGACCTTTTTCGACTTCTTCTGTTTTGCACCCGCTCCAACAAAGTCCACAGCTGCTTCTGCTGGGTTCTCCTCCTTCAATTTGCTGACTCCCTTTTCCGCTAATCCCATGCCGCACGCAATTTTTAAAGCAGATTCTCTGGTAAGCTTGGCCGTCTCTAAAAGTCTCGACTGGATTCTTTGATTTCTCAAGCCAAAGACGAATTGATTTCTCAACTCTGTTTGCAAATATTCTCCAAATTTACAATGTAATGACAATTTTTGCAGAGCCGCCATGTATTCCTGCGCATTCTCCTCCGGGCGTTGCATTCTCTTCCGGTATATGTATATTTCCGCGATCTCTAAAGGTTCCGGCTCGTAAAATTCTTTTAATTTTTCTATTAACGTACCGTACGGTTGCGTGTAAGGATCCACGGGGTCCAGCCGGTCGCACAAAATCCCGAAAGCCTCCACTCCTACGAAGTGTAATAGGTAAGTTACTTGGTCCGCCTCCTCTCGAATTTGAAACACTCGAAATGTGCCTTCTAGACGCTGCAACCATCTACCCAGCGGCTGCCGTCCTGGATCAAAGTATCGACTTGTAACGGATATGCAATCGCTACTTTTTGCCCCGGATTCGTTCCTGGCACTGGGCTTTGTACGCTTGATCCCGTAGTCGACATATTAACTCTTCTTCTTCTTCACTTGCCACGTGCTGCCTTCGAATTTTCTCGAAGGTTCTTCAATCGACGGCAAGAAAAGAGCAGAAAAAATCTTTTTTTTCTTTTCTTTTTACTTTTTAAACACTTTCACGTCTTGATTTTCCTTCTTCGTATATATAATTATCCTCGTCGCCAGCTGTTGTATTTCTCGGGATAAGCGGAGTGTGAAAGTATAGAGAATGAATGCGCTCGGTTCTTAGTAACGAATTAATATATTTTGTCTGTATGTCGCTCACTCTGTAGTTCAACACGGAGTCAGACACCCGGTACGGTTCGCTATTGCCTCGACGAGGTGGGCCTAGGAGAAGGGGCCGTGATTCGGCGAAATCAAAGCTTTTGATGCTTAATATGACATCACTTTCCTAGAACGCGGGCGCCGTGCGGTGTCTCGTTTGCGCGCGTAACTCAAGCATACATAACAATGATTTTTAGATCGGACCTTATTTCTTACCGCCCCGTTTAAATGGAAAAATATACAGGAATTTTCTTCAAAATTTGTTGCCTGGTCTCCTCGAAGATATTCCTCTCCATGACAGAGTGGAAATTATTTTCCAACATGACGGGGCTCCTGCACATTACTCTCGGCAAGCACGCACGTTTTTAGACGCGCATTATCCGGGCCGATGGATGGGTCGAGGTGGCCCAATCATTTGGCCGGCGCGATCGCCAGATCTGAATGTGCTCGATTATTTCGTGTGGGGACACATTAAAGATTTAATCGAGTACAGGCGTGATGGTACAGAAGCTGAGGTACGAAAAGCAATTCTCGCAGCTTTTAATACTATAACGCCGGAAATGGCATATCGCGCCACACGTAATATTACTCGAAGGGCCGAAATCTGTTTGCGAGAACGAGGAAAGCACTTCGAGCAATTATTACATTGATGGATAATGGAGAGTGGATTAGACCTACTGGGGATACCACTTTAAAAAAATGCGCCGTGTTATCTACCGCAAGGTGGTGCGGAAATGATAACATACAATTTTATATTCCGCGAGAGAGAGAGAGAGAGAGCGCGCGCGCCAGGGAAAGAGCGTACGAAAAAGAGATTGGTTTTGATTGATTGATTAAATGATTAATTGAGAGAGAGAGAGAGAGAGAGAGAGAGAGAGAGAGGGAGAGAGACAGAAACAGAGAAAGTGTGTGAGAGAGAGAGAATATTTCAACGCGGGGCTTTAACATTATGCGCGCATACGCGTCGTACATATGTAGCTATTGTCCTTTGCGGAGTGCTCCTCCCTTTCGTCGTGCGTTAGTAATCACGTAAACAAGCTATGTCTTATCGCTGCGCGCCTAGTGATCACGGAAGACTGGGGCTGTGCCTTTTCGCCGCGCGCTTGAACTTGCACGGATTGGCCGCTTTTTATTAATTAATTTCTCGTTCATTATTGCGAAGATCGCAAAATGGTAGAGGACTTTTCTATTCGGTGTAACGCGCTCTACCTGCACGTGACGGGTGGGGCGATTATTACCGGACACCCTGTATATGTATATATTGTGACGTTGCCGTCCCGCGCGCGTTCGCCGAGTTCCTCCCTAATCGCGTCAGGCGAAAAATAATGAGAACCGTGCCGCAGTCTCCAGAAAGTCGTCTGTTATCGTTCTTTTTGTTCAAGCGTTATAGACTTTTATTTTAATTTTTTTTTATAATACGACCGAATGAATACGGAGGCGATTGAGGCAGAGGCGAAATCAGAGTCACGGTTAACAGCAAAAATTTCATGGAGAACACGGCGGAGTGGCGATTACAGATCGACAGCGGAGAGCGCGGAGCACGAGCGGGAAGGAAAGAGCAGAGGCAAGGCCCGTGGCATTTTACCGGCGAGAAGTCAGCGGTGGAAACTCTGCGACCGCCCTGTCGAACGGGACTTACGATTATTTTCGGCAATACAGCGGGTACCTGCGCCCCCAACACGACCTTGGAATTGTCGCTTACCGGCGTTGTCGCGTGCCGTCGCGTGATTGGCCGCGATAACACGCACCCCGCGTGCGTAGCCTTGGGGAAGGCCCAGAGCCATCAATCCTGGATCGAGAGAAGCCGGGAATCAGCCTGTCGCGACACGTGTGCTAGGGAGGACCTCTTGCCGCCGTTCCCGTTTTGCCGTCCCGCCAAGGATTTCGAGAAGGACGAGCGCTGCCGACCCTGCATCCCCAGGCGTTACGAGGTGCTGGTGAGGTTGCCCTCCGTATAATTCGCCACGTGCAATCACGTCCGGGATCGCGTCGTTCTGTCGTCGTCGTTGTAATTTTGGTGATTTTTGGTGTCCGGGCTATGCCCCGTGATTAATAAAGTTCTTAGTCGCGGCTACGACGACAAGCGAGCTCGATCCCGTGAGCCTGCAGAGCACAGGCCTCGTTTATTGTAGATAATTGTGATTTCACGATCGCGTTAAAGTATTGACGGCTTTCTGTAGATTCGCGTCGGGAATGTCATATTGCCTGTAATTAAGCGTCGTATGGCCTGTCGAAGTAGGTAGTGTGAATGTGATAGAGTAATTGAGCGTCGCTTTCGACGCGTGTGATTGCGTGAGCCGCCTGTAAGGCGCGTGAGAGAATTGCGTCGTGTTGCCGCCTTGATCGGCATCTCGATTTCGCTGACTCTTCGCGTTGGTATCGATAAATTTGCTACGACTCCATGCGGCTGGCGAGGCCGTTGCTACCGAAAATCGTCGTTGTATCCGAAAGTCGGAAAATGTCCGATTTATAATTCCACGTCGTTGTAAGAGAATCTGATCCGTCGGATCGAACATCCAGTCTCGTAGGCGAATCGTTACCGCCGAGCGTGGCGAATGTGAATGCTTACGTGTCGTTATTATTTCGTCTTGTCTCGCGAATCTTATTGTTCTCAACGATTATGTTTACAGTTTATTCTCGCATTGTTTTAGTCGGGTTTAAGATCTGTTGATATTATTAATTCTGTCCGCCGACTTTCTCGCTCGGGGATAGCAATAAAGTTAATTTTTCGATTTCTTTATTTGTTTCTTTTCACCGATTTATTCACTCTCAAATATCTACTGCTTATTTCTCACGAACCGGTTATTATCCCGTATCTCTACCTCTTCCTTTTATTAATTCTGTAATTAACTAAATTCTGTCATTTTGCCTCGCTTTTATTATTATTTTCAACTGCTTTTAATTTCATATTCGATTGTAATAAACCCGACTTTATTTATATTATTTATTCACTTTTTTCCTTTTTTTCTTCTTCGTGTACGTCCGTTACTGTCTGTATTGTTTGTCCGTTTTTTTTGTGCTTACTGAGTCTGTCGCCTCTTGCCTAATTTTACATTCCGTCAACCAACACCCTGCCCCTCTGTCGTTAGGCGAGCTAGCCCGCCCGTGACAAACACCGGTAATTAATGTTCGCGTAATTTAGCGCGATATCGCGAATTGACGCGTGAGAGATTGCGTCTGGCGCCCAACCTTCGATTTTAGCGTGGGATACGCGGTTTTCGACACGGCACGCGCGGAAGTCCTATCAACCCGTTCCTTTTCGGCGCGTTATCCTCCCCCTTGATTCCTTCGCCCTTTTTGTCGGCGACTTTCCCGCTCGATTCCTCTTCAACGAGGAAACTCCCCGTCGTTGGCGCAGAAGAGAAGATCCGCGCGACGGCGAGAGCGGGACGGCAATAAAGCCCGTTCACACCGGGAATATAAAGGCGTTGCAATATATATATATACACACATATACTTCAGATACTAATAATTGAAATATTTTGAGGTTTGATGATCAAAATGATATGCTATATCGTCTAATTTATCTTTTTATGTGTTAAAAATATAGAAAAATGTATGGTCCTATTTAAAACACACAGAATGACTTTATTTTTTGCATAAAAGAAAGCAACTGATATTTTCTTACGACAAATTTAATCTCCATTACAGAAGCCAAAACGACCATTTGTTTGAAACATTTTTTCATCAAACTATTAGAAATAACCCAGTTAGAAATGTCTGTTCGAACAGATTTTGCCAAACGTCTGCTACAAATTTTTGTCAGTAGAAAGAATGCAGATTGTATACAAAATCTGTTATATCAGATAATGATAGCAGAATATCAGCAGAAATATTACAAAATCTGCTGACATAATTTGACAGCAGATCAGTAACAGAAACCGAGCAGGATTTGCACAGAATTATCATAGCAGATTGGCAGCAGAAACCGAGCAGGATCTGCAGCTTTTAGCCATTTATATAATTTATTAAAATAGTGTAGTTTATTCACTTACCGCTATGCGGCGCATTATTCACTTTCTATACCTATATTCGAGTTCTTGTCATGAGCGCATATAAAGGCTGCAAAATGCGGTTAATAACATATGTAATTATTTAATTAATTTTACGTCTCGTCGTGCCAGAGTACACCTTGCCCTGTTCTTGTCACAAATTTGCTATCACGCCGTGCACGGCAAGGCTTGCTCTGTTATTTGCGTGAACGTGTTTGGTCACGTTGTTGCGACAAGCCTTGCCAACAAAAGGTAAGCTTAATGCGGAACACCTTGTCGCAATTTTGCTGCAAAAGCATGCTCGAGTTTGCTGCAAACTTTGCGCAAAGTTTGCATCATTTTGCTTGCTGGGTTATTTCAATGTCCACCTCCTGATCAGCAAATATAAAATGCAAAGCTGTAATAAAATGCAAGGCTGTAAACGGTGTTTATTTTCCGGAATTCATACGGTCATTTGAACAAATTGCCGAAGAGTTTCATATATGGACTGCATCGGCCCTCCCTGGCAGACAAACACATGCGTCGACTGCTTCTTAGGAAGGATATTTTGCTGAAATGAGGAAAAAAATTTTGAATGTATCTCTTTGCCGTGTTCTGCAAATCGATTTTTGAAAGAACACATTGATGACGCATTCTGGCACTAACGATAGCAACGAAATTGAAGCATTTAATCACAATCACAGGCAGCCGGTACTATCTCCACATACACCAGAGGAAGGATCAGCCTTGCAAAAACCTGCTCGAGCTCCACGTTCATCTGATAATGAATCAGAATTAGCCCCGCGAAAAGCAGCTCCAGCTTCATGTTCATTTGACGAAGAATTAGGATCCTTGACACAAGAACCTACATCAACTTCATGTTTAACCGACAGTGAATTAAGAAACTTCTTGCAAGATTCCACTCCAACTCTATGTGCAGCTAACTGAGAATTCCAAACCTTCTCAAAAAAACCCGCAACAGCTCTATGTACGCTAAGCGAAAGACCAAAACTCATTTTGAAAATATCAGCATCACGTTCAGCAGACCAACATTCAAAGTTTTCTTCCTAAATACCTGTACCACCTTCATGTTTAGCAGATATTGAGTCAGCAATCTTCAGTGAAAACCGGCATCAAATTCACGTTCAGCAGACAAAGGATCAAAATCCTCATCGCAACAGCCATATACAGGGTGTTTCAGATTATTTTCGCCAAACTGTGCCAGTATGTTTTACGAGTAAAAATAAGAAAACAATGTTATATAAATATAAACACAAATGCTTTATTAAAAAGTTATGACAAAAATGAAATTCTTATTATTAATATGGTACTGTGTAACGACGATCTATTGAGTTTACTATTATTGTTCCATTTTTCAAAATGTCCACCATTGTTTTCAATACAAAAACTGACATTGCTGAAAAATTGAATTTATCACCGTATAAATTTTGTGTCGATTTTCTTTTATCTCCGTAAATGCAATATTAATTCTATCTATTAATTCGTGGCGAGTGTTAACTCTTGTTCGATAAACTTTTTCTTTCAACGTTTCCGACAAATAAAAATCCAATGGGGTAATATCTGGCGATCTCGCGGGCCAAAGAACTGTTCCTCTTCGACCTATCCATCGTTGAAGATATGTTTCATCCAACCATTGTCTCACTTGTACTCCATAATGTGCCGGACAACCATCTAACTGTATCCATAAATTTTATCGAATTGCATATGGCATATCTCTCAACAGTTCTGGATGCAATTCATTTTGTAGAAAATCCAAGAATGTCAGTTAATTGTTCTGGTAAGAAATAAGGCCCAATTATCTCGTCATTACACATGCCTGCCCATACGTTGCATTTGAATTGCCGTTGAAAGGCTCTTTCTCTGATACTGTGTGGATTTTGTTGTGCCCATACATGATTATTATGGATATTAAAAATACCTTCTCTTGTAAACGTTGCTTCATTGGTCTATAGTATCCTTAATGGAATATGATTATTTTCTTGGACTGCACGAACGTACCATTCACAAAATTGTAGTCGCTTTTCATAATCAGCGGGTAAAAGTTCTTGTACTGTGTGTAATGGTACGGATGTCTGTTATCTGCATGTAATGATCGCCAGATAGTAGAGAAATTTTTAATTGGTATGAAGCTTGCCAAACACTTCCTTCAGGGGTATTGTTAAAATTATTTAAAATTCTTTGCATGCGACGTCGCTGATTCAAAGTTCCATAGAGTTGATATCCTTCACGTAAAGGAAGAAATGAACCCGTTAAACATAATAGTTGAAAAATTCTTACGAACACTGAACGGTCCGGTGCTCTCCTGTTAGGGAATCTTCGCTGATATTCTCTCACACTAGCTCGGGCATTTCCATTACAGTAGCCGTAGATCTAAATTATATCTGTGTATTCTTCATACGTAAAGAATCGTGGCATTTTGACACAAAGTTGTATACTCACTGACAGATATCAATATTAATAATAACAGAAGATACATTGATCACCTTCGATGTTGTCAAGCAGTAAACATAACGACGACCTTCATCTGTTTACACGATTTGTGTTTATTGCTCACACAGTGAATACAGTATTAATAATAAGAACAAGTCCGTTATCATTTCATTTTTGTTATAACTTTTTATTAAGACATTTGTAAACTTATGTTTATATAACTTTTTTCTTATTTCTACTCGTAAAATATATTGCCACAGTTTGGCGGAAAAAACCTGAAACATCCTGTATAAATATGAATTTCGATTCAATAAGTATTTAGACGAGAGGTCTCGTATAGTGAATGACTCTGATTTGAAGATTGGTGAAGCGTGGAGAGAATTTGTCAATGATCATAGCTTTTTTGTACACGTTAATGAAATAAATCCTGAAAATCAAGAAGAAACAAAAAATATTCAAGATACTTTCAAATTCCCTCTGAATTACTCGATCTTCAAAGCGGCGACATCGTTACAACGACAAACGTTATTGATCGAAATCTCTTTTTTATTGAGCCAAACAACAATAATACTCACGGCTTTTCTACAAATGAACAAAACAAACATTTTACGAAAAACGGATCCACACTAACTGCTGAATTGTCAACGCCAAACTTAAAAAAACTTATTTTCTTGAGTATGCCATTAATCGACCATGAATACACGAAATTATTATCAGATGAGAAAAAAGTATCGATTGAACTTTCTAAAAGTGACCAGCAAAATTTGAATCTAAAATGTAGTAAGAACAAACCTGCAAAAATAGGTTTCTATTTTCAATCATATCCACAAATACGATTTTTTAACAAGAAACTTGATAATGGAGGAAAAGAGGTTTTTTTTAGGAATGGGATAAAATTAGGAATTATAAAAGTCGATAATATCGCTGTGGATCTTCAAAAAATTTGTGGGTTTGTTGCCATCATCCATCTATTGCAATTTGGTGCACTTTATGACGCCCCTTCGTGAACGCATTGTCCTTTTAAA
Organism: Lasius fuliginosus; assembly: GCA_949152495.1. NCBI lineage: Eukaryota > Metazoa > Arthropoda > Insecta > Hymenoptera > Formicidae > Lasius > Lasius fuliginosus. The sequence goes on along the minus strand of OX424449.1, from coordinate 17,333,422 downwards.
TGAATTTTATTCGATTGTAAAAGACCCTGAAGCTTCGTCTATCAAACCGCACAAGTTGATTGCAGAAGACTCGATTACTGCGATATGGAAGTATCCCTTTTGTTGTTCCGAACCTGAGCCAAGTGCAACTAGATCATCTGAATGTAATAATCCGGAATGTGTACCGTCATTAGCAACGGATGTTGCATACTTTGAAGTAAATATTAGAACGATCAATACCAAAGCATTGCAATATTCAAGCATTGCAAGACGCCGTCTTATTCAATGAACATTGTTACAATGTTAAATGCCAATAAAAATATTGTCCAGGAACAGTCATAGAAACGACTCATTCACATTCCTACATCTTTATTGATTTGGATACGAAGACACATCGCAAGAGAACACATGGCCTCAAATGCCAGTTAGCAGATGTTCTAGTTGCACTGAATTTTATACAACGGTGCCGGTATGTTTAGTAATATGTATAGATATCGCTCATTATATATCGTTTTATTTGCTTATTTTAATCATATGAAAATCTTTATTATTTTCAGCTTGATAGGTGTCATCAAACACATTTTTGGTCACTTTATTAGCTACTGTCGAAAATCTTCAGGATAATGGCTGAAATGTGATGATATGCAATTAAATGTCGAAGGGATGTGACGAGACAACGGTAATTATACCAATTGGGGCCATTTATATCGCGCTATGAATCTGATGTGCAATTCTGTCATTAAAATATATTCTTCTAACTTAACTCGTTTAAGCCATTGCTAGTTAGGTCGAATTATAAAAATATTTATCTTATTTAATTAATGACTAGCGACATTAAAAATTATTAATTAGTTGTTTAATACTCCTGGACCTAAATAAGGAGTCGGCACACTAGTATTTAAAAATTTACACCTTAACCGTAGAAAGCCGGTATAATGTTTCTCAAATTTGTTTACTAACATCCAATTTATAAGGCTAGAGAAAAATATAAGACTGAAAGGGTCTAAATAGCTTAGTTGGTTAAAGCAGTCCCCCGGCAAGCGAAAGACGCGGGTTCGACTCCCGCTTCAGCGACTTTTCGGACCTATATTTTTCTCGCCTATTTATTTACGAGATAGTTGTATGATATCAGGGGATTCTTGTAGTCTCGTACCAAGAGACACGTCTCCCTATGAGTATTCTTCTAACTTAACTCGTTTAAGCCATTGCTAGTTAGGTCGAATTATAAAAATATTTATCTTAATTAAAATATATACTTATAAATATAAAATATATACAGTGTGTCTAACAATCTCCGTACAATACTTTATTAGTATGACTTAAAGATGAAATAGAGTTAAAAATTTTAATACAAAAATTTTGAGGCTGCAATAGTTTTTGAGTTATAAGCAATGAAAGTTTGCCAATGATATCGCGTAGAATTCGGGCGATCAGACCCGTAATTACACATACACGCATACCGATCTGTCATCTGTTATTGATTTTTTTTCAAATCAGATATTGATTTTTACTGTACAGCTTATTATAAATATTATAATATTATTTGTCATAATGTACGATGTACGCGTAATATACGCGTAATATATAGGAAATGACAAAATAAAATCAGCTGTGTAGTAAAAATCAATATCATTTTGTATTAGAATTTTTGACTCTATTTTACTCCTAGAACACGCTAATAAAGTATTGTACTGAGGTTGTAAGACACGCTGTACATACAGGGTGTCCAGTAATACCCGCACGACTTCTCATGTGCAGGTAAAGGGGGTTAAACTGAGCAAGAAAGTCCTCTACCGTTTTGAGATCTTCGCAATAATTAATGAGAAATTAAGTAAAAAGGATCAGCATATCCGCGCGAGTACAAGCGCGCGGCGAGAAGAGATAGCCCACGCGAGAGTCTAGCGTTACGCATCGCTCGAGTATTTATTTTCATTTAGATGATATCATTTCAATGAAAAATAAACACTGCTGAAAGATATCTTAGCAAGTTCCTAGGATAAACAAGATATGAAAATGGATTGGAATAAAATAAAAAAAATAAAATAAAAATCAGTCAATCGTGCACGATGTATTTGTTTGGAGAACAAGTTTATATGATCCTCATTTATCAGGAATGTCAAAAACCAAAACATACCGATAAACATACTAATAAAACGTCACTTCAAACATCTTCTATAAACGTATTTAATATGAAGAACGTATTATTCATCTTTTTTTTACTTTTAATCTTGTTCTATAATCTTGTGTTATGAGTTCTGAACTTGATTTGAACTCCTCTATCATATTATAGAGAAAAAAAACATACCGAACCCATTTAAAAAATGAAGATGTCCTTGATATCTCTGAAGCGCCTCCACTTGGACAAAAATTATTATTGTCATATGATAGCCCCTTCGTACCGCGCAATTTTGATTACACAAATCTTCCTAATAAATGTGCATAAAGTGGACAACCTCACGGATCACGTTGACCTTCACCTATGTTGTCAAAGTAATGACCCTGAGTAGCATGCAAAAGGATTTAATTGTCGGTCGCTCTTTATTCAAAAGTTATTAACAAAAGTGTGTCAAAATCTATTTGCAAAATTCCACATGGGTTGCAACGAGGCGATTTCACTTCCGAGGAAGGGTTCCTCCATCGGCGCCTCTCTAGGTGTTCGGGAAAGTAGATGTTATATTATAATTCCGTTACATATTTCGCGAACGTTCTCGAACGAAGTATTATTTCCGAGCGACAAAGGCTGTTATTCTCGATTTAGTTTTTCGGACCTACGTCACAAAATAAATAGCCAAATTCGAGACAAACAAGTCGGTGTCGATCCACGATTGGTTGAATAAATCGTACGATCGAATGCCTATTTGTTTTGGGTCATACAGTTCCCGGTAGAACGAACACTAGTCTTCGTATGTAAGTCACTGTTCGACCAGAATTCGCCGAGAGCACATGTACTCAGCATTTATCGTTACTTAACTTTTATTGTTCTGCCTTTGTCATTTTTGTCGTTATTCTGCTTCTGTCCTTACAAGTATTCAACTCATATCGTTATTAAAAGTGTCGCGCCGTTAATAAGTTATCGCGTTTAATAATTATAAATTCGCGTGATCTCGAAAGCGCTCTGTCGGTTCACGAGTTCGGCAATATTATTTAAATAAACTATTTCTGTTATTAACCGGACTCGAATTACTATTGTCCTGTCTTTCGTTCCGGCGAACAAATAAATATTTTTAATGTGGTCGTGAGAAAATTATCGAAGGCGCGTCTACATTAAATGGTCCTTCGAGTCGGATCTAGAGAGACAGACAATTATTCGAAATAACAAGTGCGCAGAGTGCGAGTGAGAACATTTACGCGAGTGAGCGAACTTATAAAAATCGTCGCGAGACTGAGACCAGTGAGCAGTATATATGTATAGCTGCATTTCAACTGTCGCGAATATCTTCAGGGCCGCCCAATACAATTCACGACAAAGATAAACGGAATCAATTCATCGTTCGTAAGTGAATCGCGAGTGAATTAATAAGACTCCCGTGCGCGTAAAGGCGGTCATTCAGTCAATACGTCACACGTATCACGTGTATATTAAAGTCGTGCTCCTAAGCACGCAGCCTCTCTACGAGCGCCCTGCATAATCTGCAGCGCCACGCTTTTACGAACTTTCTTGCGCTCCTTAGCGCTGCATCAAATTTGTCGTGCTCTTCTGTACAGCGGCGTGCGCCCTGCGTAATCTGCAGTTTCGCGCACTTGCATACTTTAAACGCGCTTGGCACAGCTTAAGTGCGATTTCCTTGTGCTTCTTAGCACATCAACGTGCGACGGCAGGTCGCAACGCATTTGCACGCGTCAATTAACGTTCGTGCTACTTAAGGACAAGCATTGTCCGGGATCCTGCGATCATGGTTAACGATCTGAAGGACCTCCTCATTGAGCAATCGATTATTATTGCTTCGATAAAGCGAGTACTCGCTAACTTCAAAAAAATTGGCAAGGCAAACCATTTGCATAGTACAAGGCGAAAAAACGACTGGAGAATTTGGAAGCTCTATGGGAAAAGTGCCAGCGGCAACACGTCCGGCTTCTGCAGATGGCGACGGCCGAGGAGCAACGCACCGTCGGATACATCTCTACGGACGCCGCCAAGGATGACTACCACGAGGCCGCGGACCACCTCGCCGACATTATTGGTAAACTCGCTCATGGTAATCCAAACCCAGCCGAATCGGTAACCGACGCTTCTTTACGAGAATATTACAGTGCAGTATCTTTACAATTACCTCGTATCTCGTTACCGAAATTCTCCAGGAATTTCGCGGAATGGGAGAACTTTCGCGGAATATTCGAATCGCTGGTCGCGTCGAAAGAATCTCTATCGAATACGCAAAAATTGCATTACTTAAAAGCCAGTGTCACGGGCGACGCCGCGTTATTAATAAATCATATACAAATTGCAGACACAAATTACGACGCTGCGTGGAAATTATTTGTCGAAGAATATAATAATCAAAGCTCTTTATTCACGCTCATATTCACGCTTTCGCAGATTTACCTATTATGAAAAGGGAATCTGCTATCGAGCTTAAAAATTTACGCGATACTGTTGCCGCGTCTTTAGCCGCGTTAACTAATATTCAAAGGCCTGTCGAAAAATAGGATAAGATTTATTAGTATATATTATTTCCCAAAAATTTAGTCCACGCACGCGTAACGAGTGGAATCTAAAACGCGGTAAATCAAGAGCTTATTCGACATACCAAGAAATTCGTGAATTTATGACATTACGTATTCAAGGTCTTACTCTAAGTTACAACAAAATGTATCAATTAATAAAAATAAAAGTTCCAATCGCGCCTCTGCAAATAACGTAACTGCCGATTTTGGCGATTTAAATAATAATCCCACATTAAGCGCCTACGAAAATACAACCCGCGAGACATAGCTTTCTCGCAGCGCGGTACGGAGCGCGGCCGCTACGCGGCGCGACGCGGTACAGTGAATCCGTATGTAAGATTCATCGGCGGCAGTACATATGTCAGCACACCGGACCACTAAATCGACTAGCTACTCTCGCTGAATAGAGTGAGAGCACTCACCCCAGACAACAGAAAGCTACAACGAGGCAGCCAGCAACTTGGATCAGGGATGACCACGGAAATCTAAGGAGCCACGTTCTAAGCCAAAGGCACGAACATCCCGGCTTAATCCACGACTAGGAGCATCCCTTGGACCAGCGGCGGAGCAATCCACGGGAAAGCGCGTAGAACAGAGCTGGAACCTCGTTCCCTTGGATCTTCCAACGCTTCGTTTAACGCGTCCAACAAGGAGACTCTTGACAACGTAGGACGTCCGCAGACGATATACCTCGCCTACGTGCGATACAAACGTACCACCTTGCCTCTCTCCGTTGCCGTCTTCGCCTCCGGAACACCGGGCGATTGGATCGCAGACCAACCCGCGGATACGAGTACATAGAGGTACTTAACACCAGGTGTGATCTACGACCGACCAGGGTACCCAGTCTGACTGGGAAGACGACATCCGGGCGGCTGCAACCCAGACGGAAGAGTGGGACGACACGCCACCAACATCTCCTACGACCATCCGGGAGAAGTGGGGTCCTTCGCGGTACACAACAACGGTACCCAGGATCTCGTGGTGTGAACGCAGTTCACATGTGAAGTAGGTCCACATCAGTGGCAAACAAACGGTCCTTTTCAGGGCCACCACTAATATACGTTGTCACTGCTCCGTTTTGAGCACCATATGCTTTTAATAATTGCCGCAACGGTCGCTAGGAGCGCAACAACGAAAAGGCTTTCCCGTGAGCAAAATACGGTGGAAGAGAATATAAAACAGAGAACGGGATCGGTGGAAGTAGCAGTTCCCGTTAAGCAGTACGCCGATACGGATCAAACGTGCTCCCGTGAAAACTCTACGAGAATTTCTCGATATTCGACAACACCAAGGTCCACGCAATCCAGTCCTGTGCATTACACAACGCCGGAACCAGAGCACTCCATAGATCAAGAGGAATCAGTCCCAACGCGAGGAAGACTCCTCGTACCTATACGATATACCAAACCTGCACCAATTATAACTTATCGAGAAAAATTGTATAAGCGAAAGCAATATACTATTTATATTTAACCGAAGAACATTGTCCTCAGTTATTTGCCTCCACACCGATAAATGTTTAAATTGCTCCAGCAATCATCGTTTAGTTCAATGCGACGATTTTAAGCGTAAAACCGTCGAAAAGCGAACTCAAATCTGCAAATCAAAAAAATATTGTTTTAATTGTTTAAAAGCCGATCATTTCCCGACCAATTGTTCTAATACAAAATTATGTAATTTATGCCGATGGGCGCATCATACTCTTTTACATCGTAATTCTAATCCTCCGGTACTGAATTTAAATAAACATTCCGTCTCGGAAAATAAACTTATTAATAGCACGCCAACGCGCGAGCAGCTCAACCGCGTCTGAGAGCGAGACCGCTGTCGCTTCAATTCAAACAATTAATGCACCGATTAAAAAACCGCCGAATGTATTATTAACTACCGCGTGGGTAATTCTCCGCACGACTGAAGGTCGTAACTTTAAAGTGCGTGCGTTATTAGATCAAGGTTCCTCCGTTAATTTTATATCGGAATCATGTCAAACGATGCGCACAAGACGTCACCGCGCGAACCTTCAGGTACATTGCTTCGACGAGCGATACAGTGGCGTAGCGGAATCTCGGGTATCTATTACTCTCACGCCTTGTAACGGGCAAGGTCCATCCGTCCCTTTGAACATATTTGTTTATCAAAAAATTACCTCTTACGCGGGCTCAAAAGCTAAACCGATAGACTCTTGGCCTCATTTAAATAATTAATTTCTCGCGGATCCTGATCCGTTTGGCAGTCATCCGATACATTTGCTCATCGGAGCTGACTTATATGGTTCACTATTACTTCATAAAGTAAAATAGGGTCCGACCGGAACGCCGACGGCCTAGCTCACTGCATTAGGGTGGATTTTATCCGGTCCTACCGGAACCTCCGATTTAATTGACGGATCCGTCCAAACACTGAATTGTGTATCGGATCCATCGCTCGACTCTCTTCTCCAAAAATTTTAGGAGGTCGAAGAAATCTCTTCTGAACCTCAGCTGTCGGAAGAGGATAAACAGTGCGAGCAGCACTTTATTAAAACGCATCAGCGTGCCTCCGATGGCCGCTATATTGTACAGTTACCTTTTAAAACCGATCCTCCGCTTGATATCGGATCTTCTCGCGAAACAGCCGCGCTATTATATTCAAAATTAGAACGTCGCTTGCAGAAAAATTCGGACCTCGCAAAACAATATAAAGAATTTCTAAGCGAATACGAAGCAATGGGTCATATGGAGCTCGTTTCCGATAATCAGTCGATGCCTTTTTCTCCGGTACATATACCGCATCATCCGGTTTTACGCGAAGCTAGCAGTACAACTAAACTTCGCGTAGTATTTAACGCGTCGTGTAAAACTAATAACGACTCTGTGTTAAACGATCACTTAATGACCGGGCCCAAACTTCAACGCGATCTATCTTCTATTATATTGTAACGTACCGCTTTCGCGAGTATCGGCTCGGACTCGCTCAATCGGGATCAGGGCTCGTGAAAGGGTCGGCGAAACAATAGGCTCGGTTGTTAAATTAAAAGCTGTTTATTTAATTAATTTAGTAGTGCATGTACAGCGAATAAAGTGAGGATGCGTGATTATATACAAATGTGTGAATGGAATTATTCGAGTAAGCTATACGAGAGTCGTAGATGAAACGTGTGCATGCGCGAAGGATGCTTGTATATTATATCCAGTGTATAAGTAACAAATGCGTGAACGGTGTGCGCGTATATAGATTCGGTGTGTACGTGTGTGTTCAATGTGTAAACGGTGCGTTTATAAACATTCGGTGCATACGTATGTATAAACGGAATGCACGGTGCGTGTATATAGATCCGGTGTGTACGTGTGTTTTCAATGTGTGAACGATGCGTGTATAAAGATTCGGTGCATACGTGTGTGCAAACAAAATGCACGATGCGTGTATATAGATTCGGTGTGTACGTGTGTTCTCAATGTGTGAACGGTGCGCGTATAAAGATTCGGGGCATACGTGTGTATAAACGGAATGCACGGTGCGTGTATATAGATTCGGTGTGTACGCGTGTATCAATGTGTAAATGGTGCGTGTACAAAGATTCGGTGCATACGCGTATATCCATCCGGATTGGACTAGGCAGGACAGTCAAAATCTTTATTAATGATCGTTTGATTTTATATATCTCTTCGATGGATGCACAGATTTATTATTTCCGGAATGCGACTCGTGCCGTCGGCACGTGTTTTTGTCACTCATGCTGGTTTAAAGTTCCGGCGTGTTACGGTCGCGTCAGCTGTTCGGGCGCGCGGGGTGCGCGGAAGAGCGCGAAAGCGCGTGAGGCGCGAGAATGCGTGAGAGCGCGAGGCGCGTGGGAGCGCGAGAAGCGCGAAAATACTACACGGCGCGGGCGCGTGTATAATTTGCTCGCGTTTGTACTTTGTGTTGGTGTTAGGAATAATGCACCGGAATGCATCGACGAGATCACTCGTACTCGGCAGAGATCTCTCTACCGGAATTGTTAAATCGTGCAAGGTTTAGGCGGATTGTTGGAATGCTACCGAGATCGCTCGGATGAGACGGAGTGCGCTCAATCTCTGTGCATTCGATATTGTTGTCGAGGGAAGCTCTCTAGGAAACTTGCGAGCTCTCTCGACGGAGGCGGAGTGCGCTCTACCTCTTGTGTCTCGTAGAGAAGCTGTTTCGGATTCGGATCAGGCGCCGTGCTGGCTCTGTCGGATCGGGAACCGGAGTGTCTTCTCCTGCGTCTGGCCGCTTTTTATCTGAAAAACTTGCCTGTTCGGGCAATTCCGGCGTTAATCGACGGGCCCGATTGTTCCGCTTAATACGGGTAATTATTCCGAATTATTTCGGCGGCGCTCGGGTGGCCCCACCGGCGGTGCGGCAGGGACCATCGCTCGGCGCTTTCCGTCAGGATTCGGAGCGGTTCGGAAGCGCCGAGACAACGGCCGTGGATTTGAATGGTGGCCATATAACGGTACGATTCGGTCGCGATATTTAATCGTTTAAAAAAAGGGCGCATAGCGCCGCTACATCTTGCCCGGCTGGTGGTCGCCGGGCGGCAGCCTTCCGGCGGATCGAACGGGTAGAACGATCTACGGGGGTGGATCGTTACAATACTTCGCTAGCGGCAATCTCGTTTTGTATATACAGCCGATATTGCGAAAATGTTTAGACAAATCCGCGTTCGTCCGGATGACGTCGAATTTACGCGGATCTTTTGGCAATCTCAAGAAAACCGTCCAATACAATCTTATCGACTATTAACCGTCACCTATGACACGGATCCGGCTCCGTATTTAGCGATGCGCGTATTCAATCAATTAGCTCTTGACGACGGTCCCTCTTTCCCACTCGCTCGAGACATAATCCAAAATTCCATTTACGTCGACGACGTATTATTCGATGCCGACGACATACCGTCGCTCCGCGAAAGTCGCGAACAACTCATGAAGTTGATGGCGCAAGGTGGATTTCATTTGAGAAAATGGGCCGCCAATTTAAGCAAATTATTAAAAGACATCCCTCGGGAGAACACGAGTTAGCTCTTGAACGTCCGTTCGATAATGACGATACGCTTAAAGTACTCGATCTTGTTTGGATGCCACGACAAGATTCATTCCAGTTTCAAATCGAGACACGATTCGCCAATATTAATACGAAACGCTCGATTCTATCCCTCATTGCAAAGTTTTTCGATCCGTTAGGCTGGGCGTAATAATTACTGCGGTAATAATTACTGCGAAAATCTTGATACAAGAACTGTGGATTCGCAAATATGATTGGGATTCTCCTATCGCGAACGAATTATTCAAATCATGGAATAAATTTTGTGCGGAGTTCTCGAAGTTAAATGAAATTTGCATCCGGCGATGGACGGGTATGCATCCAGAAAATGCCGCGGTTGATACACGGATTCGCCGACGCTTCAAATCGGGCATACGCACGCCGCTGTCGTTTATATCAGAATTCTCCGGTCGCTAAGCGAGTTTTCCGTTGTATTATTATCAGCAAAATTTAAAGTAACGCCGATTAAAACGATCAGCGTACCGCGTCTAGAATTAAATTGATTGTTTTATTAACTCGATTACTCGAATCCGTACAAAACTCATTAAACCTGCAACATATTTCGACGTATGGATGGTCGGATTCTTCCGTCGCGCTCGCGTGGTTACGTGGACATCCCTCAAAGTTGAATACATATGTCGCGAACCGCGTATCAGAAGTACAAACGCGTCTTCTGAACGTTAAATGGAATTACGTTCCATCGAAAGATAATTCTGCGGATTGCGTGTCACGTGGTTTACCGCCCGCGGAATTCCGCGATTTCGAACTTTGATGGTGCGGCCCTGCCTGGCTGAGTTCCCCTTTTCCTACGTGGCCGATCCACAATAAATTCCAAAATCAATTCGATTCTACACGAAAGCTTATCGATTCCGAATCACGCAATGCTGTCGTATATCATACGATTCAAAATGCGTCGGAGTGGGAATTGCCGACTGAGTCTTCGTTCGGCAATTCCCACTCCGACGCATTTGTCTCTAGTTGGACAAAACTAATTAGAATCATCGCGCTCGTAAAACGGTTAATTAATAATCTAAAACGTCTCGCTTCCGGATCGAAAGCTAAATGATGTGCCTCTCCGTCGTCGAGCTTAAGGAAGCTTCGTTATTTTGATTTCGATACGTACAACGAAATAATTTCTCACATGAGTTCCGGGCATTGAATAATGAAAAGTCGATTCCTAAATCGAGTTCTTTATTGTCCCTTCACCCTTTTCTCGGGGAAGATAAATTAATTCGCTTTGGCGGGCGGATTGAAAATTCGCCGTTGAGTCTCAACGAACGGCATCCTATTATTTTGCCGAAACATAGGATTTCAGACTTATTAATTGCGCAGGCTCATAAGGCCGCCCTTCATGGTGACACACAATTGACTTTACGAATCCTGCGTCAAAATTACTGGATTCTTTCTGCGCGTACTAGTGTAAAATCTTATATTCACAGCTGCGTAAAGTGCGTTCGCAAACGTGCGCTCACATCGCAACAGCTGATGGGGAATCTCCTCGGTCCCCGCGTCACGCCTTCGGCACCGAATACTCAAACGGGCGTCGATTACGGGGCCAATAAATATTATTTCGAGCGTCGGCCGAGGCCAACGTTCAAAGAAATATTATGTGGCCGTCTTTATCTGCCTCGCGACTAAAGCCGTGCATTTAGAATACGTAGGACGATTACGCCACTGCCGGGTTTCTCGCTGCTTTTAAACGATTCGTAAGCCGTCGCGGTCTCCAGTTGGATATCTATAGTGATCACGGCACTAATTTTCAAGGCGCGGATCGAAAATTACGCTCTATCTTTCAGCGACTTGTTGCCGACTCGCAACTCAAAGATTCAATCGCCAATGATAATATAAAATGGCATTTTATACCTCCCTCCGCTCCGCATTTCGGCGGACTCTGGGAAGCCGGCGTAAAAGGATTAAAATATCATCTTAAAAGAACTATCGGCTCTCGTACGTTGACGCAAATTGAATTCACTACGCTACTGTGTCAGATAGAGGCTTGCTTATATTCGCGATCGATTTCGGCGTTACATGACGATCCGAATGATAAAGCGACAAGGTAGCGTCGCGACGCCAAGTATATAAAAATTTCTTTCTAGCTTTTCGAAGTTGCCTATATACAGGGGCTGCGGCGCTACCAAGTAGCTTATCCGGAATTTTACCTCAAGTTAAATTTTCGATTAAGATTTTTCTTGAACTAAAGCTGTGATAAAAAATCTAACGGCACTTTTATCATATAATGCGGATACAAGCTTTCGATTGCGACCAGTTTCAATAAGATTGATGCAGTCAATCCTGAGAAATGATTTTATTCATATATCAGAATGTGACTTTTCGTTCTTCAGTTCCAGATTCAGACTCACGTACGTATGCTCGCACGCACACATGCAAAGCGATTTTGTCCCTCAAGGCGCGTTTGCAGCGCTCATGTACGATTTTATTCGCTTGAGTGTGCAAATACGCCTTAAGAGACAAAATCATATGTGGATGTGTGGAGATAATTCTTATATTTTATACGCGCGGAGTACAATACGAGAAGAAAAATAATAAAATAATTGACGGTTATGAGAATATCGCGGAATAATGCAACACTAGGGAAAAGAAGTGATAAAGTGACATAAAATTATTAATGGTTAAGAGTATCGCAAAATAATGCAAGAACAAGGAAGAGAAGTGATGTTATATTGAATAAAGTTAGGTTATATTAGCGAAACTGAGCGAATGCTTTTACACTTAAGTGAATCTGTGCATTATCAGTTAATATATTTCTCATAAATGAATTGTTGGAAAATAATTATTATAGAAGCATTGAGGGAATATTTGGAAATTTTGGCTGGCCATGTTTTCGATAATGATAAGCAGGTAATTATACGCACGAACGCGCATTCATATATAATGTTTATTTATATATTGTATATAAAAATGTAATTAATACATAATTAATATTTTTAGGTTATCTTTTATAAATGTCTAAGCAATGAGTTGCATGTTTATGTTAATGTAGTAAAATAAATCTTGTAATTCTACCAAAAATATCATAAAAACAACAACATTGAATACAAATTTTATTAATTGACATTATAAATAATATAATGATAAAATCATATTGCACTTCTATAGTGTCCACAAACATTTTGCGGATCAGGAATTACTCGCAACTTTTGGTTCTGGAAATGTGAATGTTTATTTTATATATAAATGTAATTAATGCATAATTAATATTTTTAGGTCACTTACGATTGACTAAGCAGTGAGTTGCATGTTTATGTAAATTCTATCAAAAATATTACATATACAGTTGAATTAAAAGCATCGGAGTTAGAGACTGAAATAAAAATATTATACATTTGTTAAAGAAGAGATATAAGGTAATAATTTTGTTTATAAATTACATAATAAAGGTTATTTATTTTCTTGGACTAAATACTTTAAGGACAAGATTTAGGGCCATTGCACAAGCTTTTCTGTAACATGTTACGTTATGTTAAGTTAAGTACTGACTGTAAACTTAGATTCGCATGTTACCTTAATCTTCAGTCAACGCACAAAGAGAATCCTAACATAGCAAAAATATTACTACGTTATGATTTTCTTTGTGCGTTGACTGAAGTTTAAGATTACATACAAATCTAAGTTTATGGTTAGTACTTACAATTAATGTAACATAATGTATTACGCAAAAGCTTGTGCAGTGGCTCTTAGTTTATTTATAATGGTTGAACTTATTTTTTTTTAGCAATGAGAAACGTCAACGTGGAAATTGATGATTTATTTGGATGGAGCTGTCTTTTGTAATATAATGTTATCGGAGAGCATTAGAATATCTGTCATTGACAAAAGTAGTTCAAATTTGAATCAAAATGAGGAGGAAGAGTCAGTTAATGATGTTGAATTGCAGATTTTATTGGAGGATTATATAAAAGTTCATAATAATTTGGCAGTATTGATTAAAACAGAAGCTTACGATGCAGTTTTATAAAATATAAAACATTTTGAGGTGTCAACCACAAAACGTGAAACCACTATTTAGGAAAGGTATTGGGAAAAAAATGACCACCGCGGGCAAAGGGGCACTCGTGTCGCATAACAAATATGGCTGTCGCAAAGGGTGATTTGACATACGCTTATATGGAGCAAAAAAAATTAAAGAATAAGCTGTTTTAACATGTTGTCGTTACGTTTAGATACTTTGTGTAGGTATACAAATGCTACACCCTTTTCGAGAAATATGATTGAAGGTCAGAATGTAATTAATTCTGGCTTAATTATCATGTGTGGTGCAACGGTAAAAAGTCGTGAAAAAATAAATTTATTTTCCTTGTGTCTTCAAACGAGTGCACTTTCATCAGATCCACACACTATAAAAGGAGTATTGTCAATAGAATATAACAAAAATAATAATAGTGAAAATACAGTAAGCATTGACGAAATGATTTGCTCCTGTAAAGCTGGGACGAGCCACAGCTGCAAACATATAGTAGCAGTTTTATTATATTGCAATAGGTATGTTTTTTTTAAATTACCAAATAAAATTATATAATGTAATAAAAAATGTTTTTTAAATTAATTTTTTTACAGAATTGATCTCAATAAGTTAGAATTAGTATCATGCACTGATCAAAAATGTGTTTGGAAAAATTTCAAACTACCTGTTCTGGAACAATTTGATGCCAAACCAATAAAAACATTTTGTTGTGTGCAGCAGGAAAGACTACTGACCCTGTCAGAAGATAAGTTAATTGAATTTAGAAATAGGTTAATCAACTGTGATAATGAATCTGCTAAGCATAGGTATAAATAAAAATTACATACTTTACTTTCTTAATATATTACATTGTATTTCTAACTAATTTCTAATTACATTACTATGTTTATGTATATTGATTTAAATTTACAGAAATCGCAATAATCATGTGTTCAGAAAAAGGCTTCCTTTATTTGAGATTCATAATGAAAATGTAAATTATAAAAATATAAAGAAAAGTGGAGTTGCAAAAAATTTTCAGAATGTAACCTGCGATTTCACACAGTCAATTATTACCAATGCTTCGAATTCAGAAATTATTTTATTATTACAAACAACTATATTCGCTTTGAATGATTGCTGTGAGAAAACTTATAACGCTGCTGTGAAATGTGATAATGTATTACAAACAGCTTTAAAAACTAGAGAATATAAATCTGATTGGAAAAAAGAGAGACAATATAGAATTACAGGAAGCAGGTAATTTAATTAATTTTATTTTTAATTAATTAGTATTTAATTAATTTTTAATTGTAACTTTACAAGCAATATTAAATAATATTACATATAATTAAATGTTTATTTTAATTACAGGTGTTATAGTTTGTTTACATACAGTAAATGTAACTGGTCAGATAAGGCTTTAAAATGTTTTTGGCCAAAAGAATTTAAAAATAAATACACAATGCATGGCAATGCATTCGAAGGAATAGTTAAAGAAGTATATGCCAAAGAAACAGGTTTATACATTCAAGATTGTGGATTGATTGTTTGTGAAAGCGAACCATGGATGGCTTATTCTCCAGATGGCATAGTAGTAAAAGAGTCAACTGTGTTTAGACTATTAGAAATAAAGTGTCCTTATCAAATTGAAAATACAGAAAATGTTACTTTATTAAAAAAATGTAAGTTTTTGCATTTGGAAAAAAATGAAATAAAAATAAAAAAGAAACACCAATATTATGCCCAGATTCAATTTGGAATGGCTGTGCTAAATCTAAAGCAGTGTGATTTTGTAATTTATTCAAACATTTCTCATTCCATTAAAATATCGACATTAGATTTTGATGATATTTACGTAAATAATTTATTACATACTCTTAAAAATATTTATTTTAAAAATATGTTACATGAAATATGTATTAATTCAAGAGTTTTTTAGTTTTAAAGTGATAAGACTGTTAAATGAAAGTGATAACGTATATTTATAAGTAATAAGAGAAATTAGTTTTATTAGTTGTTCAACTCTGTAAAAGCTTGTGTTGTTAATAAATATAGTTTTTTTCTATTTTATAACATATTGTTCTTTATTGAAAATGTTGTACAATATTATTTTTATAGAAACAATTTTTTCACTCTTGTATACATTACAATTTATCATCACTGATAAAGTAGATATGTATAAATCAGTTTTCTATGATTAAAAAATATTAAAATTAGTCATCATTAAGAATTGGAGTACCCAAATTAGCTAATCCACAGCAAATAAGAAATATATCATCAATGTAGTTGATGAAATACCAAGGAAGTTTATTATTTAAAAGTTGAAACTGCTTAATACGCTGATTCATTCTTTCTACATGCACTCTTGCGCTAGCTATTTCTCTGTTTAGAAGTGCCTCTTCTTTTGATAACTGTTGCTTGTTTTTTAAAAAAGGTGGTCTAATTAACTTTATTCTCTTTTCTAAACACTTCATTAATCAAAAAACCCTTATCAACCATAATAGCATCTCTTGTACTTTCCAAATTTTGCAATATTCCACTGTAATTAAAGATACATTTATCAGATGCTCTTCCACCAAAAGATTCACTAACAAAAACAATGATGCCTGCTGGCGTAACTTCTGTCATGAACTTTACAGTTAAGTCACCTTTTAATGTGAGTATAGTTTTATGCGACACCTCAAACATTTAGGTTTCTGAATTTTTATTTCAGTACAGTCTAATACAGATGTTGTTGCTTTAAAATTTTGGAAACATTTTGGCATATTCCGTTCAATCTCTTCTTTTGTTACTCTTGTAACAACAGATTGTAAAACGGAAGCCAGTTTTTTTACTGTATCATAAAATACATTGCAAATGGTTACTTCAGAAACTTGATTGAATAAAATTGCTAATGCACTAAAAGCAATGTCTAACTTTAACTTTGCAGTTGTCAATATAATCTTTTCACGAGTATTTAATAAAGTCTTTCTACTTGGAGGGTACGCTTCATCAACTAAACAACTCAATTCTAAAATTTTAAAATTCCTTATGTTGCACATAGTTATCAAATCTTGATCAGTTTTTATTAATGAACAAAATGAAACTTTAAAATCACCACTTGTAACTTGAATACTTTTATCTTGAAACAACTTCTCATTACTTTTATTTTTTTCTTTTATATTAGAATCACTTGCTATATTGTCTTGTCTAATCTCATTATCAACAATTGATGTTTCAGGTTCGCATTCTATATTTTTTGATTTAAATTCACAATCCAAATCATGATCAATTGCTACGAATTTGTCATTTTGGCTTTCCATTTCCATAGCACTTGGAATAGGTACATTACTTACATTATTTGTATCGTTCATTTTTTTTTCTTTTTCAATTTCTTTCTTCAGTTGTCTTTGCACCTATAATCAAAATAAAAGAACTTCATAAGTAAATAAATAATGTATTATATGTATATTTAAACTTGCAATTTATTGAATATTTAATATTTACCATTCTCTTTTCTCTCTGCTTATTAGCAACTCGTTTACTTTCCGAAGTAACCAACATAGGCACTGCTTCTTTTCAAAGGATACGTCTTTTTGAACTATAATCTATACACAATTAATAAGCACAAATTAATCTTAAAAAATACTGTACATATATATAAAAATACGGTTTATAATATATATATATAATATATATATAAAATTTTTAATAAAAAACTCACCTGTTAAGTAATAGTCGTCTTTCTTAAAATGCAACGAACATACTAATAATTCTTTATCTTCATCTGTAACTTTTAAATTTCTTAATCATTCACTTCTTTTGTCAACCAGTTCTCTCTTTCCAAAAAGATTTTTTCTAAAAATTTTAGCACTATTTGCTTTTGGCACAGTATGAAAGCTGAAATTCAGGTTGACACTCTTATTTGATGTACATTTATTGACGCAGCACCAACCCCGGCTGCTTTTTTTCTATAGTTAGAAGAAAACTCCATTATTTTGTTTATTTTTGAATGTATTATTCACTCTTTTAATAACACTCAATGTATTATTACTTTTAATAACACTCAATGTATTATTACTTTTAATAACACTCACTGATTGCCGTATGTAAACAATATTAAATCGCCCTTTATGACAGCCATATTGTTTAGTTTCCGTTTCGCTCACTAGTGTCGCATGGTAAATTTATATTCCCAATTGCAAAAGTCTTAATCTTTAATTTACTATTTATATATATTCTTGATTTATATTTTACATATGGAAAATTCAAATATGTATATATGTATTGTGCATAGGAACAATATTGAGATTCAAAGGGAAATATGAAAAAGCTTATGCAATCTCTCTCTTTCTCTCTACACTGAAATTTAAAAATTAAATCCAGAAATGAAGATATTTACTACAGAATTAATGACCTTAAAGGATAACATTGCTAAAGACACAGAAAACGAAAAGCACTTGTATCGTAAAATGTTAGGTGTAATTGAAGATACCAAAAATCTATCAAAGAATATAAAAGCAGATAATAAAAGTATTATTAAATACATAAATACATACATATATACACATATATACATATGTATATACATATGTATATGGAAATATTTAAAAAGACGGATTTTTAGTTTTCAATTACACATAACATTTTACTATATAGATAGTTTTCTTTTTCTGCGTCTTTAGCAATTTTCTTTCCTTTAAGATCATTAATCCTTTAAGATCATTAATTCTGCAGTAAATATTTTTATTTCTGAATTTAATTTTGAATCAGTGAAGAGAGAGAGAGAGAGAGAGAGAGAGAGAGAGAGAGAGAGAGAGAGAGAAAGCGTATATTTATTTGAGCACTCTGGGACAGAGTCCCCTCAAGCGCACTAAAGTTTGAAATACAAAATTTTTGGAATTAATACAATTTAAACTTGATTACAAGATGTGCTCTCATGTATAAAATAGAAAAGAAATTTTAAACAAAATTTTGGAATTAAAACAATTTAAACTTGATTACAAGATGTGCTCTCATATATAAAATAGAAAAGAAATTTTAAACATTTTAATATTATATATAGAGGTTAGGTAATTAATGCAGATTAGAGTAGACACAGTACCCGTGAGTAAAGAATTTAAAGAATTTGACAAAAATAATTGTTCAGAAAAAAGAAAACGAAACGAAAAACGGCAAACGGCAAACAGCAAACAGTAGGCTGCTATGATGCAACGACTACTATGATGCAGCGCTATTCAGCAGTCGCGCGTACAGCTCATGTTTAAAGCTTTCCCCAGATTCAGCACTTCGCATATCCGGAGTTAGTCCGTTCCATAATTTAGAGGCAGTTGAGGTAAAAGACCGCGCCCAGATTTCCGTCCTTCACAGTGGTTGTGTGAGAAGTCCATCCAGAGCCCTGGTCATTCTCGATGTTGTTAGATTTTTAAAAGTGAATCCATTGTACAGCAGACTTGGTTGTTTAGTTCGAATTATGTTAAACAACAGGCATCCCACGAAGTATTTCCTCCTGGCATCGATCTTAAGCCAGCGCAATTCTTGGTAATACAGCGTCACGTGCTCATCTCGCCTGGCATCGAATGCGAATTTGATGCAGGCATTCAATGCTCGATACAGCTGCGTGTTTAGTTGGTCCGTTATATCGGTGAAGAATGCAATGCAATAGTCTAAGTGTGGTAGGATAAGCGAGTTTATCAAGCTGATTTTTAACTCTTTAGGTAGCATGTGTTTAGTAAGTTTTAATTGATACAGTTTAGTGCGCACATTCTTGACAACTCTCTCAACATGTAAATTCCAGGATAAGGTACTTGTGATTGTGACGCCCAGATATTTAACACAAGTGGAAAGCTGCACTGCAGTTCCATCAATACTTATATCAGGTAGTCTGTCATATTCAATTGTATTGATATATCTTGCTGTACCGAATATGATGGCTTGTGTTTTTGCCGAATTTAACATCAATCCATTTTGATTAGCCCATCGTACAATAGACGTGATGTCCTCATTGACTTCTTGGATGCCATCTCGCAAATTCAATGGTTCTTTGTGCAGATAGATCTGTAGGTCATCGGCTTAGAGGTTATATTTGCATTGGTTCAGAGCCCCAGCAATATCCGATACATATAGTGCGTATAATAAAGGACCCAAAACCGAATCCTGCGGGACTCCAGCCGTGATGTGCTTCAAGGATAGGTGACTCCCTCAGATCCATCGCGAACATCCTGCGTTCTGTCACTCAAGTACGATACCATCCATTGCAGAGCGGTATTTGAAAGACGCATGCATTGCAACTTTTCAATAAGGACGCTGGGATTCACCCTATCAAAGGCATTGCTGAAATCGAAGAAAATTGAGATGGTCACCTTTCTGCTATCCGCCGCACGCCTCACATCATCGAGCAACCTGATCATGCACGTCTGAGTTGACGAATTACGCCTGTAAGCAAACTGACATGGATCTAATAAGTCATTATCCGTCAAATAATCAATTAATTGATCCGACACAATCCTTTCCAGGACCTTTGAGAGAAACGGCAGTATCGAGATAGGTCTATAATGCTGTGCCTCAGTCGGTTGGCCAACCTTTGGAATTGGCGTGATGATAGCTGATTTCCAGATGATCGGCACAGTACCATGCATGAGCGAATAGTTAAATATGTTCTCTAGTATTGGCATGACATATGACAGCGTCATGTTTATGAGCCTTGATGAGATCCCATCAGTGCCTATGGCATTCGACTTTATTCTTGCGAGTGACTTCCGTACTGTGTCCGGGCTGACATACTTGAAGAAGAATTTTCCATCATCAAAAACCTCACATAAAGTGCGCGAAGTAATTAGCTGTTGCGTCTCTTCATTAATTGATCTTCCTGTCGCTGCAAAGAATGCATTTAATTCATCGGGCGAGCAGGCAAGCTTTCTGCTTGGATCCTTCGCCTTTATCAGACCGAGGTGCCTCAGTTTGTTCCACGTTGTAGCTTGATCGTTCTTCCGACCGAAGATGGCTAGATAGTAGTTTTTTTTTGCTGTACGAATTAGACTCTGTACCTTGTTTCTCAGGGCCCTGAATCTGTCATGACTTGCGACGCTCCTGTTTCTTCTCCAGATTTTTCTCACAGCATCCCTTTCCCGCATAGCGCCCCGAATTTCGTCCGACAACCACGGAGCAGGCAGATTGGAAAAACGGATCAGTTTCAATGGAGCGTACCTATCCAGGCATTCCAGAAGTTTATCATTTAGAATTTGCACTTTGCAGTCTATGCATTCAGATGTCATTAGGTCAGTCCAATCAATCTGAGAAACCTCCGTGTAGAAGTCCTGCTCCTGAAAGTTTTTAAAATCTCTACACAGAACCAGTCTCTCAAAGCGTCGTTCTATTTTAATGTTATAGATAATTTCAATTAAGTCGTGCGCCGATAGAAACGGAACAGCCTTCTTATCGCTATTGATTAATTTTCCTGCGTCATCGATTATACACAGGTCCAAGAAGGTGCTCGAATTTTTTAGATGGTGTGTAGACCCATATGGTACTAAGTACATGCCCGTTGAGATTACAAAGCTCCGAATCTGCGCGCTGTCAAACGTGTCAACGTTCATGTCTGCATTAAAATCGCCAAAAATGAGAGAGTGCCTGTATGCTGTCTGCAGATTCGTGAAGGTGTTCAAGCATTCGCTTAAATATCCGCAGTTAGGTGGTCGGTAGACTACAGCTAGAAGTAGACTGCATGCATTTTGCACAATAATTTCCGCCATCAAAAACTCTGGTTTTCGGAGTTGTGCATCCACCGATGACCGTCTTAATGCTTTCGATCTGATCGAGTCCTGAATATATATAAAGCCACTCCGCCACTTTGCCTTTCGATCCTATCATTCCTCACCAAATAGTAGCCAGGTAGCCTGATCATGCTGTCCGGAATTTTTGGGTTGAGCCAGGTCTCGGACAAACATATCACGTGGTACCTTAATCTTTCAAAAAACATGCTGAACTCATCAAAATGCGCCATTAACGATTGACAGTTAACGTGACATATTTTAAACCTGTCATACCCCATGATCGAGCTAACCATAGTTCACATTCTTAATTCTATCCTTAATTTTATCCTGAAGAATTGGACATCTTGAGGTATCTGAAGCAGTGTGTACTCTGTCGTTTGGGTGTCCCCTGGAGAACCTTGTGCAATTGCAGCAGAGCAACGCCTGTCCCTCTCCGCTGCAGTCCCTCATCTCGTGCGGACCCGAACAATGACCGCAGATCGCCGGCGATTTGCAATCCCGTGCCAAATGTCCGAAGGTCATACATTTGTAGCACTGTAGGACCCTGACATAATCGGCATAATTACATGTCGCATATCTCAGGTAGATACGTCCATTTTCAAACAGCCTTTTACGTACTTCCGGCGTCACCTCGATGACGCAGCTGGTATTTTTCCTGTTGTCCTTGACTCGATAAAGGTATATTACTTTCAGGTGATTTTCGTTACAGTCGCTTAGATTTTGCGCTATTAGTTCCCTCTTGATTCCCTCTTCTTCTGGGGTCATGTCCGCTGGCACCCCATATATAATTAGTCTTGGACTTACCTTGGCGCTTTCCGTGACTTTGAGTCCCGCGCGCTTGAGGTCCAGATGTGCACCGATTCTCCGAAGGTCCGGCGAGACAGTCTCTATTCTGAATCCATTGTTCCGTGCGCTGATAATCTTGTCCACCTTTAAATCGCAGTCGGAAGGCTTCAGCAGCCTGCACACAGCCTCTCTGGTTGCTTGTGATGACGTGAACTTTGCTGTATTATCCTTATCTGATGCTATTACAAAGAGAGAGAGAGAGAGAGTGTGTGTGTGTTTGTGTATTGTATAAGCTTCTGCATATTCCCCTTGAGTCTCAATATCCTACGATACGCACAATACATATACACACATATTTGAATTTTCCATATGTAAAATATAAATCAAGAAAATATACAACTTATTTTAAAGAAAGATTAAGTATAGTAAATAAAAGAAGATTAGGATTTTAGCAATACCTTTCCTAAATAGTGCTTACACATTTTGTGGTTGACGACTTAAAACATGTTTTACATTTTCTAAAGCTGCATCGTAGGCTTCTGTTTTAATTAATGTAACTGCCAATTTATTATGAACTTTTATACGATTCTCTATAAAATCTACATTTCAGCATCACTAACTGACTCTCCCTCCTCATTTTGATTCAAATTTGAACTACTTTTGTCGATGACAGATATTCTAATGCTCTTCGATAACATTATATTGCAAAAGGTAGCTCCATCCTAATAAGTTATCAATTTCCACGTTGACGTTTCCTCATTGCTTTAAAAAAATGTTTACTAATTATGTCAAAAAAAGTTAAATAAACTGTCTTGTCCTTAAAGTATTTAGTCCCAGAAAATAAATAAACTTTATTATATAATTTATAACCAAAATTATTACCATATTTTTCTTCCTTAACTAATGCTTAACATTTCTATTTCAGGCTCTAACTCTAATGCTTTCAATTCAACTGTATATGTAATATTTCTGATAGAATTAACATGCAACTCATTGCTTAGCCATTTGTAAGTGATCTAAAAATATTAGTTACGCATTAATTACATTTATATATAAAATATAAAGAAATATTTACATTTTCAGAACTAAAAGTTGCGAGTAATTCCAGATCCGCAAAATATTTGTGAACACTATAGAAGCGATATGATTTTTCATTTCATTATTCTTTATAAAGTCAATTAATAAAAATGTGTTCAATGTTGTTGTTTTTATAATATTTTTGGTAGAATTACCACAAGATTTATTTAAGTACATTAACATAAGCATGTAACTCATCAATATGTTAATTGGTAATGCACAGATTCACTCAAGTGTAAGCATTCGCTCAGCTTGTCTATTATAATCTAACTTTGCTTAATATGACATCGATTAGAAGAAATTATCTTCTAAATTCTCTTCCTTGCACTATTCCGCGATACTCTTAATAACCGTTTATCACTTTATCACTATTTTTCTTGTGTTGCACTATATCGCGATATATAAGCATATTTAATAAATTATTATGTCTGACAATAGTCTACAAAATTTTATTGGTATCCTTAATATCCTTATTATCCTGATTTGATCCTCTATTCTTAAAATTATGAAATTTTTGTGCAGCTACACATGTATGAATAAGTAAAAGATATAACTACCTACTAAAAAAAACCTTACATAGGTAAAAAAAATACGCTAAATATATAAAAATTTCACAGCTTGTATGTAATAAAGAGTTAAAATAAAATTTTACAAAAAGCAGTGATATCCTATTAAAAGAAACCTTACAAAGGTAAAAAAATACGCCAAGTATATAAAAATTTCACAACTTGTATGTAACATAGAGATTAAATAAATTTTTAAAAAAGCAGTGATATCCTATTAAAAAAAAAAACCTTACAAAGGTAAAAAAATACGCCAAATATATAAAAACCCTAAAAAACTTAAGAAAGTTTAAAAAAATATTTACTCCTAAAAACACTTATAAAAATAATTTTTCTCTAAAGAAATAACCTTAAAAAATAATAAAATTTGAAAAATAATTTTCTCCTAAAAAGTATTCTCTAAAAAATAAAAAATCAAAACTAAACATGAAATCAATAATTAGCCAAGTATTTAGAAGCAATTCAATTTGTGAGGGCTTGAAATAGTATTTGCCATAAAATCAATCTTGCATTTATAAAAATATAATATATAAATTTTCTCTGTGAAGTCAAAACGCATTTTATTATTAAGAAAAATTTATTTTTAAAATAAGTTTAATTTTGTATTATAGATGCTTTGATATATAAAATAGCATTATTCTGTCACACGGATTTTATTACAAATAGTAAAATATAAAACTATTTAACCTCCACTGCGCCATGACGTTGATCATATTGATTGTCAATTTTAAATATAAAAGTGTCCTGTGCTACAAATTGATCGAAGTGTTTGAAATTGCTGTTTTGAAATTAATCATAAGCTTTGCCAAGTAGGTCCGGAATTAAAGGGGTTAAGACACAAAGTGACTTACAAAAACTTGGCGTGCCCCGGTCGCATTATTATTACTAAATATTTAAAATTAAGGTACGCGAAGTATATATTTGAAATTAAAATTTGCAAATTATTGTCAACATGTTAATGTTATTATTAGCAAATATTTAAAATTAAGGTTCGCGAATTATATGTCTGAAATTAAAATTTGCAAATTATTATCAGAAATTATTATCAACCTGTTAATAAAAATATATGAGTAATGCGATCGGGGCACGCCAAGTTTTTGTATGTCACTTTGTGTCTTAATCCCTTTAGTTCCGGACCTACTTGGCAAAGCTTATGATTAATTTCAAAACAGCAATTTCAAACACCGATCAATTTGTAGCACAGGACACTTTTATATTTAAAATTGACAATCAATGTGATCAACGTCATGGCGCAGTGGAGGTTAAATAGTTTTATATTTTATTATTTGTAATAAAATCCGTGTGACATAATAATGCTATTTTATATATCAAAACATTTATAATACAAAATTAAACTTATTTTAAAAATAAATTTTTCTTAATAATAAAATGAGTTTTGACTTCATGGAGAAAATTTATGTATTATATTTCTATAAATGCATGATTGATTTTATGGCAAATACTATTTCAAACCCTCACAAATTGAATTGCTTCTAAATACTTGGCTAATTATTGATTTCATGTTTAGTCTTGATTTTTTATTTTTCAGAGAATACTTTTTAGGAGAAAATTATTTTTCAAATTTTATTATTTTTTAAGGTTATTTCTTTAGAGGAAAATTATTTTTATAAGTTTTTTTAGGAGTAATTTTTTTAAACTTTCTTAAGTTTTTTAGGGTTTTTATATACTTGGCGTATTTTTTTACCTTTGTACGGTTTTTTAAATAGGTTTTTCTGTCTTGACCCCAGGTCATTTTTTAAATCGGTCGTCCGTTATTAAGTCCGCCAGAGGAATAGACTAGATATCGATCCGAACCGACTGTCTCGATGGCAGCAAGTGCGTGCGATGCTAGAACAGATCTGGCGATCTTGGTCGTCTGATTATTTGCACACATTTCAATAAAGGCGTAAATGGCAGGAAAACCAACCAGAATAAAAGTTAACGAATTAGTGCTTTTAAAAAATAATTTGTTTCCTCCTTCAAAGTGGGAGCTTGCTCGCATAATAGAAGTGCATCCAGGCCCGGACAATCATGTTCGCGTAATCACTTTGCGAACTGCCAAAACTACGTTAAAGCGACCAATTACGCAAATCTGTCGGCTACCGATTTGCCGTAACACTGGCTAGTAGGTATAATAAGAGATTTCTAACCCTGGCCCTTCGAGGGGGGGTGAAGGGCAGTGGTGATATCGTAGGTACGGGGGAATGGCGTCACGCGAGCGGGGGGCGCTTATCGCGGTTTCATGTCTCGCTCGTCGAAACCGCGATAAACGCCCTCCGGCCGCGTGACGTCATTCCCCGCACCTACGAAATAACCCCCGCCCTTCACCACCCCCCTCGGAGGAGCTGAGTTAGAACTCTCTATCGCGGTATTAAATAAAGAGGAATACTCACCTTAACGCTCTAAGGAGCGACGCATCATTATTAACCCTATAACATTGTCAATCGTCGCGCGCACCCCGGCACGGCAGAAATATCGCGCAACCACGAACATATTCAGTTCATGTCCGGGAAAAATTGTTGAAAAGGGGTTAGGGGGTAAAACCACCCCCTTTCCAACACCCAGTCAGGCGGTTCCACTAAACGAGGGAATCCCGGAGGCACCTTATCCCACGAGAATAGACCCCCGTTAGGTGCCTCCTCTTCCTCCACCTCCCACTCCCGCGGAGAGACAAAATAATTAGCACGCACTGGTTTTTTCACACACCATGACTAAAAAGACCGAGCATACTGACAGTCGGGAACAGACTGAAGAATAAGATGCAGCACCCATAATATATTATTATATATTATATATATTACAGGGCAATGTATGACATTAGAAAGAATGCGAACGCTTACTTGATGAAGATATCAGTTTGAATTTATAAACAGATAGTAGTGTCCCGCTCGTCGAAACTGCGATAAGCACCCCCCTCCCGCCCGCGTGACGTCATTCCCCCGCACCTACGATATCACCCTCGCCTTTCACCCCCTCGGAGGACCAGGGTTAGAACTCTCTATCGTGGTATTAAATAAAGAGGAGTACACACCTTAACGCTCTAAGGAGCGACGCAATAGAACGCGAGAGCGCGAAGGAGAGAGAGATGAGAGGATAGCGCTTACCTTATCCGTGCTAATGGCCGCCCCGTTGCGGGGCTGGTGATGAGAGTGGTGATGAGGATGGTGATGAAGGTGGTGATGCGGGTGGTGTCGCCCTTGCATCGATGCGAACGCTTTCCACTGAAATGTGGAGAGCATCAGGCACTCCCCCATAATAGGGAAAAGGCTGCCTCCCCAAGAAGGTCCTTTCAATGCACAATGCCGGGATACGCCACGCCAGGACACGAGACACAGGCACAACTTCAATAACCTCACGCACATCACTTTGTAGATTTATGGATACCCTAAGCGAGTACGGCGTCTCCGGGGAACAAAAAATTGACGCGCACGCCCGCCAAAAGAGGTCCGTCGGCAACTCAGGGCCCACCACAGGCAAATACCGACACGTCCCACATAAATGAGAGTGCTCTCGACAGTGATAAAAATCACTGCACTCCAAACTCGAAACATTAAACTCACGCAAATCCATAGCTTCCAGTACAACAGTCGAGAACAGATTGAAGAATAAGATGCGGTAGCATCTATATTATTACAGGGCTATGTATGACATCAGAAAGAAAGAATGCATGAATTTATAAACAGATAGGTACATCGAATAAGATTATTTTCCCGCCCGGCATATCTCACAGCGGGCCGAGTATGACGCAAGGAGAGCGCGAGAACGAGAGAAAGATAGCGAGAGAGAGATATCTCAAGGATAGGAGAGAGATAGCGCGAAGGAGAGGAATTACTAATCTAAAATGAATGTACTCTTTTAATACAATTAAAAAATATTTATTTATTTAATTGCGTATATGTTTTACAAATGTGTGTATAAAATTTTGTATTTCACATATTTTATGTTGTGCACGTTGTATATTTTTTTCTTAGATTAAAATAAAAATACAGTTTGTATGAATTAAATTACGTTGTCCTTATGTATCCAAGAGTTGTGCGATGTATCAAATCCCAACCATTTCACGTAAACCTCGTCACCCCTCCTGCGTAGTACTTTCTCCACGAGATACACGTCCGGATAATTCGCGCGACGCAATTTGTGCTCGTAGAACGCTCCAGCGACAGATTTTTTGCGATAGTCCTCGAGTAGATAGCTTACAGGATTAGTACGGTGCACTTTAACAATCTTAAACACCTCGGTTGTCCAATTTGGCGTGTAACCCTTCTCGAAAAATGTCTTGTATTTGCTAACTCGTACCGGGTCACCTACTTTGAACTTTGCCGGACCCGCGATATTTACGTGATTGTATACAGTAGCCAAGAGTCTTTCAGCGATCGCGGGGGTAACGTCAATGGGTCGCATGCTGATCGTTCGATGCTTGCGCGCGTTGTAATCCGATACGAGTCGCGGCAACGCGTCGATCCACTTGTAAGTTCCGTTCAGCGTAAACATATCGTAAACATATCTTCCACATATCGTTCTTCAGCATGCGATTGAATCGCTCGACGACCGATGCCTTCAACGCCGAATATATGGAATAGTGATTGATGTTATGTTTCCGCATAAGCCGTTGCACGTCGGCGTTGTAAAATTCCTTCCCCATATCGGTTTGCATGTTTCTCGGGCATCTCTTGCTATCTCGAATTATCTCGACGATAGCGTCAGCTGTCTCGCTTCCGCCTTTACTCTTGAGTGGTCCGGCCCACGCGTGCTTGCTCAACACACCGATGACGGTGAGTATGTAGTGGTAACCTCTGTTGAAACGAGAGTACGGACGCATCTCGACCATGTCAGCTTGCCACAGGTAATCGTATCCCCGTACTATGACATGTCTTCGGGGAAAATTTTTTCTCGCAGGAGCGTGCAATTCGTTCACCAACTGCTGTTTTTCTAAACTATGTTGTTATTGCTTTGCTTCGTTGGTTTTTCCCGATCGCCGATCCATCATTGTTTCGAATCGTCGATCGAATGTGATCTGAGTATCACCGTGCGTTTTATCGTTCGCTGTCTGTTGTCGTTCGTCGTCGTTCATCGTTGTCCTTCAATAACCGTTCTTTATCATCCGCTACCGTAAGTTGTCGTTCGATAGACGTTCGTAGCTGTTCCTGACCCGTTCGGTAGACCGTCCTGAGCCGTTCGTAGCCGTTTCTGAGCCATTCCTGAACCTTTAGATAACCGTCAGACAACCGTTCCTGAACCGTTGGTTGCCGTTCGTTGTCACTCTTTAGCCGTTCGTAGCCGTTTCTTCGCCGTTCACTGCCGTTCATTGTCGTTCGTAGTCGTTTCAGATCCGTTCGGTAGCCGTTCCTGAGTCGTTCGTTGCCGTTCCTAAGTCGTTCTTTGCCGTATCTGACTCGTTCGGCAGCCGTTTCTGACCCGTTCCTGAGTCGTTCGTTGCCGTTTCTGATCCGTTCGGTAGCCGTTTCTGACCCGTTTCTGAGCCGTTCGTTGCCGTTTCCGAGTTAGCGTTAGTCGCACGCCGAAGTTCGTTTATCGTCGTCTGTAACGCTAGCACATCCTTCTCGAGCGCATTCAGCTTCTCGTCTGACTCTTTCTGTTGATTCCACAACGCTTTAACGCACTGTTCCACGTGCAGTTTGTTAACGGCATTAGTATTAGCTTCTGGCTGCGCTACACGACGAATCTTGCACAACCTCGCGTCATAGTCCGTAGCGACGCGACACAGAGCGCTTTTGCGCACGTAACTTCTCACCGATCTATGATTGCTTGTACCGATTGCATCATTTCGTCGTTTGAATAATCCAAATTTGTTGATAGGCATTTTTCGATGAGAGTGACGCCGATCGATTGATTAGTTTTGTCGAGACAACGTTTAATTTATAATAAGGCCGACTTCGCGAAGTTCCTCGATGATCGATAGGATCTCGTTGTCGTGAGCGTTGTGACCAGCTCGGCGCGAAGTGTCGAGCAATCGTAGACGATCCACAAGCTCGTTGGGGTCGCCCCAGTGCACGTAATAGATCTTATTGTCGGTTAGCGTCATCGCGCGAGGCATGAATACTCCCTTTCCAGATTTTTTCTTTTTCGATTCGATCGACATCAACGGTGCGATTATTTCTTTGTATTTGTATCCCCTGTTACTCCGTAATCGACCTTGCGCATCATAATTGCGTTTATGCGCGTTCGTCGTCAATAATATGCTCTTGTATTTTTGCAAATCGTCCTCCGTGTAAATGACATCATCGGGAATTCTCATGAAGATCAACGCGTATAATCCTGGTGTTCCAATGTACCTCACTTTGTTATGATTATAGAATCATCTTCGTCGATGTCGAATTATTTGTTACCGAGCAGCATTTTATCCTTGTCGAAATAGATACCGTATACGTGATTGATCTTGTTTTCGAACAAATGTTTGAACGAGTTGCCCGTGGTTTCGAAAACATTTTCGTTTGCGAGTGACGGGTATCGTAGGTTGTACGATTCTCGTTGTCGCTGACGGTGTTGAGGTTATCGGCGGTTCATCCAGTGAAGCGTCCGATTGATCGGATGTAGGTCCGATCAACGTCGACGAGCGATCCGCGTTCGATCGTTTTCTCTTTTTCGGTGTCACATCCTCCGCGTACCGCTTGATGGGTAACGTTTTAATCTTCACGTTAGCGTTACTCTCCGGCTCATTTTTCACCACGAACGAGCTCGAATTGTCGACGATCTTTTGTAGCGGTTCGATAATAAGCTTAAAGTGGGCCTTCACTGCGATATCGTCATCGATGTTACCGGTCTTCAAAGCGCGATGTTTCTTGCGGATCGATTCGCTCGTTTTCGCAATCTTCCTCGCAATCTTTTCACGCTCGTGAATATTATCGCTCCCAGCCATGTCGGTAGAGTGTCGAGCGCTCGTGTTTCACCCCTCTCGACAGAATATCGGTAGCGACTAATCGTTTTGTGGTATTGCAAACACGTCCTTTTCTGTATCGACCGTTCGTAAGCGAGCTGTCCTTTTCTATCCATTAGAAATCCATACTTTTGCTGCCAACAAGTACAGCATAATTCACTGAAATCCTCGTACGACATATCGGTATTCACGTGATCGTTGTACACGTGTTTCAAGTTGGTCCTGTTTAAACATGATCAGCAGGTTCGCGTTGTCGCGTATAAGATGTTTTGGTATTCTCCCGTACGTCTGACAGAGATAGAAACAGTCAACGTTCGAGTGGCGTCCCATTGAGAAGTACTCTCTTATCGTATCTTGCTTGTTACAAGCCACGTTATCGAAGACGAAAATTGAGTTTGAACGTGCCTCGCTTGGTGGAATGACGTCACTGTTATTGGAGAACGTAAAGTAGCCGATTTCGTCGAACGACGTCAACAAATTCTCCAGATACCGATATTTCGGTTGTTGCAGCGACTTTGAGTACACGTAAACGTTCTCGAAACGTACACCGTGCGGACTTTCCAGTTATCAGAACGTTGGTTTTACCGCAATTCAAGCGGCCGCAAACAATCGCGCGTATAGTAGTCGGTAGCATCGTAACGTGTCTGCGCATCTCCGCGTTGTCCCCCATCGATCGTAATTTATCGTCGCAATTCGTCACGCGTATTGTCAAAGGTTGTCGCACAAATCTCATTTTGCACTCCCGATTGGATCGAACGCCTGCTTATATAGAGGCGCGTAACCGCGAATCCCTCAGTCTTGAAAATGTTTCTTCTTCTGTTGGACAAGAGAGATATTCTCACACTTACCGCCGAGCAGTTGCAGTTTGTGTCGAAAGCACTTTTGTTGCGAAACTTTGATAACTACGTATAGCTACTGTGGGACAAGATTCCGAAACATAAAGGCTGATTCGGAGGTTCAGCAATATCGTCGATGCATGCGGCATTATAATCAACCGTGGCAGCGAACGCACATCGACGGTCCAGCACCGTTGATAAAGAATTGCAGCGAATGTCAACGACAGTAGGTAGAGGCATACTAAATCGCGCGATAAACGCACTTCCAATCAAATTCCATATCCCCGGCTACCAGTTTTGCAGACCGGGCACGCGGCTACAGAAGCGATTAGCCAGAGGCGATCGAGGTATCAACCCATTGGACGTGGCGTGCCGTGAACACGATATAGCGTACTTTCGGAGGACCGATCTCACTGAGAGACACGCGGCGGATAATATACTCGCTACGAAAGCGCGAAAACGTATTACCGCGAGAGATTCGACTCTTGGCGAAAGAGCAGCCGCCACAGCTGTCTGGGCAGCGATGAAAGCCAAGACGAAGCTCAGTATGGGTCTGAAAAAACGACAAAGACGAAGAAAAAGACGGCAAAAAAACGGATACTTCCGGTAGCAAAATGCGGTGGTATATTGCCGATTCTACCAATATTGGGCACGCTCGGATCCCTGATCGGTGGAGCTGCTGGCGTAGCAAAGGCGGTGAACGACAGAAAAACCGCACAACGTCAGTTGCAAGAGATACTACGTCACAATCGCGCCATGGAAGGTCGCGGATTGTATCTCGCTCCGTACAAACACGGACGAGGAGTCTCAACGAGGAAAAAAAATCAAAGAAACGCTAAAAATTCCACAGGGCGTAACCACCAATGTACAATTGCTGCAACATGCAAAACGTATGCGTATATCATTCTTTAGAGGCGTTTTCATGCGTGACTCTTTACCGATCGGTGGTATATATCGAAACGAGAGCGGCATCGTGAATTTGGATAACACAACAGGACCAGGTACTCATTGGGTGGCGTACGCAAAGAGGGGAAATCGTGCTATATATTTCGACAGTTTTGGCAATCTTCGACCACCGAATGAATTGGTGCGATATTTCGGACGGAATGTGACGAAGATACAGTACAATCACACACCTGTTCAAACTTACGATCAGAGCATCTGCGGACAATTGTGCCTGCAGTTTCTCCGGTCGATGCATGCAAAGTTAAAGACATACATCGCGCTATTTAACTCAGTATTCGTTAAATAGTTTTACCGACATGTCTATGACATTCACGCTGACCGGGAAGAGTAGCGTCCTCGCGGTAAACTACTTTCCCGCCGTAGATTTGAGCGATGATGAATACGAGTTCGGTCTAACAAATTTTGAAGCTTATCACACGATATCGAAAGTGAATTCCTCGAATAATAAATTTTTTGGCAAAGACGACGCGGAAATTACGATTCCCGAGAGATCGTACGAGCTGCAAGCGATATATGAGTTTTTAACACGTGCAATTTCACGGAAACGTCCGCGACACGCTATTCGTGACGGTGATAAAAAACACATTGACATTGCGCATATTCGGATGAATAACGACGTTGACTATGAAAATGGCGAATACCCGATAGTGCTTCGCGCTAATGACAATACGATGAGGAGTGAGATCAAATGCGCCTACAGAATAAACTTTAGCAAGCCGAACAACATTGGATCGCTGCTGGGATTCTCGAACTGTATACTACAGCCGCGAAAATGGTACGAATCAGACATGCCGATTAACATTATCATTGTGAACATTATCCGTATAGAGTGTAACGTGACCGCGGGCGCGTACAGCAACGGCAAACTCGTTCATACGATACATGAATTTTCACCGAGGGTACCACCGGGATATAAGATATCGGAATCGCCGGCGCAGATCATTTACGTGCCGATCATCGCGCGGAGGATTACAGATTTAACGTTACGCGTTGTCGACCAGGACGGCCGATTGCTCGATTTTCGTGGAGAAGAGATCACCGTTAAATCGCACGTACGACGGCGACAAAATTATTGTGCGATACATGAGATGCTCGTGTTGAACGGATCGAAAGACACGAGAGAGAACGCGAGGCCAGCGACAACAACGTCAACATTCGCTAATATCCAATCATCCGGTTGCACCAAGAAGAAGAAACTCAGCACATCGAACGTTGCGTTTTTACAATCTTTGGGATTCGCGAAACATCTGAACGATGACCGACATCCTCAATATCGGGGACGAGCCAGTTTTCAATGATCGCATCGTCAAGATCGAGACTCACACGTACAACCCGTTCGCTAACACAACGTTCGGACACAGTGACGAGATAAAAATACTCATACAACAATAGGATCTGTATACGTTGCCGCATGAAAGTTTTCTACACATCGAGGGAGAACTAAGGATAAACGAACCGGCCGAAGGATCTAATGTGGAACTGAGAAATAATTGCGTAGCATTCATGTTCGATGAGATTCGATACGAACTCGATGGCGTGGAGATTGATCACAATAGAAACGTAGGAATAACAACTACACTCAAAAACTATGTAACGATATCATCCGATAGAAGCGTGATTATAAGAAACGCCGGCTGGGATACGCCGACTACTGTGAATGGACACTTCAATTTTTGTATACCGCTTTACTTGTTATTGGGATTTTGCGAGGATTACAGACGCGTGGTAATTAACGCTCGTCACGAGTTGATCTTAATACGATCGCGCAACAACAACAATTGTCTGCTTGGGGATTCGACGCTGGAGCCTGTGATCAACATATTCAAGATACAATGGCGAATGCCACACGTGCTCTTGAGCGAGATCAACAAGCTGTCGATGCTGCGCGCTCTGGAAAGCGGACAATACCTCAGCATGGGTTTTCGCTCGTGGGATCTGTACGAGTATCCGCTATTGCAGCTTACAACCAAGCATTCGTGGTCCATTAAGACCGCGACTCAGCTGGAGAAGCCACGATACGTTGTCTTCGCTCTGCAGACAGGCCGGAAGAACGTTATGTCTGAGGATACGAGTCGATTCGACGATTGTAAATTGACCAACGTCAAACTCTATCTGAACTCGGAATGTTATCCATACGACGACATGAATCTGGATTTCTATAAAATCAGATGGTCGATTCTGTATGACACGTATACACGTTTCTGCAAGAACTATTACGGATACGAGTATCTCGAGCCGAGTCTCACCGTCTCGATGTTTCTACTTAACGGTCCGTTCGTGATCATTGATTGTTCTCGACAAAACGAATCGGTCAAGAGCGCAACCGTGGATGTGAGATTGGAATTCGAGTGTAAGGAGAACGTACCGATGAGTACCACTGCGTACTGTCTCATCATACACTATCGCGTGATCCAGTACAACCCGTTGACCAACGTTGTGCGCAAAATCACCTAAGTGTGTTCGCGATAACATCGATACAATTTAGAGAGGAAAAGAGGAGCATGATATAAATCAAAGTGTTGTGAGATGGTTGTAGAATTTCATTATTCCTCTCGACTGACGTATCGAAGAGAAAGAAATCTCGTCTGTACCAACGTTCGTCGATCTGCAAGGCTTCATTATCAGAAGAAACTTTATCGAAGGAAGCGGCGATTCTGAAAAATGGATCTATACTTTCACATTACTTTTTCGCGAGTCCTATACCATGGCGCGCGCTCACAAAATCTGAGAGGTGTCAAGCTTCATGCTGATTAAAAATCAACATGGACTGTAATGGGAGGATGAAAACGTTCCGTACAGCTTTGCTTAACGTTTGATTACATCAGCTGTCGTTGGTATGATGCAAGAAGATCATCTCTCGTGTACGTTAAAGGACATGAAAAACGAGAATGGTTGATATACTAGACGATATGGGAAACGGCTTCATTATTGAGACCTTGGATGCTGACTATGAAGATATCGAGTCTCTAAATAATCTAGATGTTACAAACAGTATGCGATGTGGGAAACATGTTAAGAATTGCGCATTGCAAAATGTATTCAAAATATTTAACTGGTGGTCGCAACGTCAGAAAGAATTGTAAAATTTGAAAAAATAAAATATGTAAACATTAATATATTTTATCTCTTATTCTCCCCAATCCTTTCCTCGCAAGTTGTTTCTAAGAATTCTTTTAACGTTGACCGTCTTCCCCTTCTCCTAAATTTAAGAGCGCTAGAAGCATTAATCCCCCTACCACATCATACTTTTAAAGAATAAGCGTCACGTATACTCGGTTAATTTTTATACGATCAGTGTCGCGTTAACAGCTCGTACCGCTCTACTTCTCATAGAGAAATGTACTCCGCCGTAGGAAGCAGCATGAACTATTACGCTCCGATTGAGGATGTTAAAATTTCAACATGTAAGAAGGAATGTGGCAAGTAAGTTTCAATTTATAAAATTTTATACTTTTGTTAAATAATGGTTTTTAAATAAAATCAATAATGGTTTTTAAATAAGTCAATTTTGTAGCGCTTCAACTCATCGTGCGGTTCGTGTACCTGGAAGAAGATACGCTTTAATCCCGACATCGTACAAATATTTGGAAATAGGAATCAGCGTTGGAATCACATCTTACGTGGAACTGGCTCTCGGTGATAATCGTGGCAATCAAATAATATTGCCTATTGAAACATGGAAATCGCTAATGCAAAAACGAGCAGACATTGAACGACTACAATCAGCTGAAACTCCATTATGGATTCGTGATATGACACTTGAAGTGGTTAAAATGTCTAATTCAAAAATTATAAAAAAACATTATCTAATAATTCTTTGTATATGACACCACCGACTTTATTACATTTATTCGACTTTCAAAATTGCATACGTCATATGTATTTCTGGCTATCCGAAAATACGTATAGTGTTAATGAAAAGTTTAAAAATTTTACAACTATTTTACAACGTGATAATATCCGTAATGCGAGCGACGCCGCAAAAGTGATACGCGAAAGTGATGCGTTTGACGACGAATCACTCATAGATTGCGAATTATTAACATGCGCTATAAATGATATTCTTTACAATGCTTGTAATAAATGATATGACATTTTAAGTATCTTTTATATATTTTATATATTGCACACACATTTGTAAAACATACACAATTATATAAATAAATAATTTTTAATTGTATTAAAAAAGTACATTCATTTTAGATTAGTAATTCCTCTCCTTCGCGCTATCTCTCTCTTCTATCCTTGCGAACGCCTTGCAAACGCCTTACGAACGTCTTCCGATATCTCTCTCTCGTTCTCGCGCTCTCCTTGCATCATCCTCGAACGCCACGCGCTATTAGTTTATTTATAAATTACTTACGTTCTCCTTAGCCTGTACATCACCGCGTTATCTCTCTCTCACGCTCTCTCTCGTGCGGCCCGCTGCTAGATTAATCGGACGGGAAAATAATCTTATTTTGTACCTATCTGTCTTTAAATTCAAACTAATATCTTCTGTTTTGGAACATGTCCCCGCTCGTCGAAACCATAATAAGCGCCCCCCCGCCCGCGTGACGTCATTCCCCGCACCTACGATATCACCCCCCCCCCCGCTCTTCAAACCCCCTCGGAGGACCTGGGTTAGAACTCTCTTATTATACCTACTCTGGCTCTTAATCTTACTTGCGTTGTGTGCTCATAATTCGGCTCGACTTTAATTGTTGTGTTGTGCCTGTCGTGAGGCACGGGGTATATCGGGATCGTTGCCGGATAAAAAATGGGAAGTTCGGGCTCCGCCCAGAGAAGAGACACCTTTTCACTTAAAAAGCTTTATTTCTCACAAGACACTAGATATATATGTATATACATATATATCTGTATTTTATCACAATGCGTGAATCGGGTCGAATAACACTGACCGGCGCGTACTTAATACAAAGAGTAACGACGACCCGTTCTTACTTATGCGTTTCGTTAAATCGTTATGTTGATTGACCGCAACGACACGTAATATTCTGATTTAACGACTGCCCGCCGCGTTTTGGCAGTGGGTTTTTTTATATTAAAGTCGAAACGCGGTTAAAATCCAGATGCAAGCGAAGGAGGTTAAAAGAAATCCTTCGCTTGCACTTTGGCAATATTTTGTAGGTCGCTCTTTTCGTAATTTTCGTTCTCGTTTCGCGCGTGACCTGCTGTGTCGACGTTTCGCGCGAGTATTTGTCCTACTTGGGTTATAATATGGAATATATATAAAATATAATAATTTAATTGTGTATTATAGCTTAGAGCTATAACAGTTGCAACAAGTTGCACAGACTGTATATGAGCAAGAATGTATTTAAGTATTGATTGTAATAAGATAGATATGCGTTCCTTATTGTGTTATTATTATTATTTTTGCATTTCAGTTATCAAGCTCTTCCGTCGTCCAGCTCGATCATTCTTATATTGAATAATAATCAAATATTACATAACGAATATATTATGTCTCAAATTGTTTTCAATGAATTATATGTATATTGTTTTTTGTATCTCATTATCAACGCTGTAGCCGGACTTTCGGATCGTCAGATTTAAGTTATAATTGAATTAATGCGCGCTGTATTAAATGATAGCATTGACTTAATTGTTTCGTAACCTGCTGGTATACGAGGCGGGATGTTCGAAAAAGTAGATGTTATATTATAATTTCGTTACATATTTCGCGAACGTTCTCGAACGAAGTATTATTTCCGAGCGATAAAGGCTGTTATTCTCGATTTAATTTTTCGGACTTACGTCATAAAATAAATAGCCAAATTCGAGACAAACAAGTCGGTGTCGATCCACGATTGGTTGAATAAATCGTACGATCGAATGCCTACTTGTTTTGGGTCATACAGTTTCCGGTAGAACGAACACTATTCTTCGTATGTAAGTCACTGTTCGACCAGAATTCGCCGAGAGCACATGTACTCAGCATTTATCGTTACTTAGCTTTTATTTCGTTATTCCGCCTTTGTCGTTATTCTGCTTCTGTCGTTACAAGTATTCAGCTCATATCGTTATTAAAAGTGTTACGCCGTTAAAAAGTTATCGCATTTAATAATTATAAATTCGCGTGATCTCGAAAGCGCTCTGTCGATCCACGAGTTCGGCAATATTTATTTAAATAAACTATATAATATTTAAATAAACTATTTCTGTTATTAACCGGACTCGAATTATTATTGTCCTGTCTTTCGTTCCGGCGAACAAATAAATATTTTTAATGTGGTCGTGAAAAAATTATCGAAGGCGCGTCTGCACTAGGGGTGAAAGGGTTAGTTGAGTTTCTTGCATGTGCTCTCGCCCGAAAGTCGGAAAGCGCTTACTGCACTTACGGGAAAGCCGCATTATCGTTTGTAATTGTTATTATTTCGTTCTCTATTTACGTATTTCTCTTGACGAATCATCTCTCCGACTTATAGTTATTATTAGACATCGAGTTTGTATGTAACTGCATATTTTTTTAGAAAGCAGATTGGAAAGTAGGATTAAAATAGAAATTTCTTATCGAAAAAGCATTCTAAAGATGCATATTTAATCGTGTATTTGCATATTTTTGCATATTTTCATATATTTTATATTTTAAATTAGTTTATGAATTTTATATCATTGAATTAGAGTTCCCCCTTATTAGATTTGTGGTATTTGATACATTTGCTGTAAAAATATTTGTACAAAATAACTAGAATTTTTAAGAATCAAAACGCGAGGTTATACAAGGTGAGGTGTAAAGCAAAATATGTAAATATTTACACCTTGGAATATTAAAAGATTTTTGTAAAAATATATTTTCTAATGTCCTATAGTTATTTATTGATTTAAATATTAATTTCAAATAGTATTTTATTTTAAGAATTATTGAAATTGGTTACAGTTGTCGGTCTTTCGTATCTCCGCCGGGGTGAGAACTACAGAGTCGGCGATAGTGCCATTCGACGTAAGTCGACTCTTTCCCAATAGTTCCTATATACGAGACGCTGCGATTTCGCGCCTTTAAGAAAATTTGAGAAAATAAAATTTTTATACGAGGATGCCCCCAAACGTGGTTTCAAAGGCATTCGAGGAGCTCTAAACGATGGCATCAATTCATCAATTCATATTTTTATCTAACACCGTTTACGAGATACGGGCCTCAACCCCCTTAAGTGTTGAAGGGGGTGAAAGTGTAAAACATGTTTTCAAAGGCGTTGGAGGAGCTTTATACGATGGCACCGGTTCCATATTTTTATCCGACACCGTTTACGAGATACAGAAAAAAATTTTAAAAAAATAAATAAATGAGATAAATAAAATAATAAGTACTGTTAAACTACATAAACGAGAAACTCGTAAAAGCGGAAACAAAATAAGACAATACACTACTAAAATACATAAACGAGAAACTGGTAAGTCGAAATAAAATAATTACACAACGTACTGTTAAAGTACGTAGACGAAAAACTGGTAAAAGTGGAAATAAAATAATTATACGTATTATTAAACTATGTAAACGAGAAACTCATAAGAGTCGAAATAAGATAATAAGACAACGTACCGTTAAAGTACATAAACGAGAAACTGGTAAAAGTTGAAATAAAATAATTACACAACGTGCTATTAAAGTACATAAACGAGAAACTCATAAAAATTTAAATAAAATAATTACACATCACAATAAGTCGTACAACTCGTAAAATATACGAGCGAAAATAGGAGGAATAAAATAATTCCACAACGTTCTACTAAAGTACGAGAAACTCGTAAGTTAAAACAAAATTAATACACACCGCGGACAATATAAGACGACTCGTATACGTAAATATGCCAAAAGAGGCAAAAAATTGCTGACAAATGGTCGGATTTAAATCATTATCGTGAGGCGATTTTACTTCCGAGAAAGGGTTCCTTCACCGGCGATTCTAGTGGTAAAAAGGGATAACTGAGTTTCTCGCATGTGCTCTCGCCCGAAAGTCGCGCGGCGCCTCCATCCACTTTCTAGTGTATACGCGGGTCTATTGCGTATGACGCTATTTTCCTCACCTAAAAGTATTTTAAAAAATCTGAAAAAATTCATGAGACATCTCTGTCTACATTCTAGTTGATGATTTCATAATCATTTTGAAAAAATTATTTATTGAATATTTTATTTTTAATGAGCTAGAAGAGCCAAACGCGGATGGTAGTACGTTGGTTTCGATGAAAATTAATTTTTTATCGAAAATAATTTCTTGTGCACAGGGCACAAATTTTTCTTGGTTCGATACCAAGGAAATAAATTAAATATCATATTCGAGATATTAATTTAAGAAAACCCCTCTGACCCCCCTAAAGAGTTGTAGGCGAGAAAAATATCGGGGAGAAGTCGCTGAATCGGGAATCGAAAAATTAATTTTCATCGAAACCAACGTACTACCATCCGCGTTTGACTCTTCTAGCCCGTAGAAATTCGAAGTTGTTTTTCAAATTGAGAGCCTAAAAATATTCCTTAGTTATTTTATTTTTAATGAATTCTGAATAAAAACGAAGGAACGAGGTGGATTTCTTAGAAATATCCTAACTTTTTTTCTATGTGGAGGAGAAAGAAAGCCTTTTAAGATTTTTCACTTCGAGGCTGAATGTTGAAGAAAAAAATAGTGCTGAACGATATCTGCAAAAGTCGACTTATTCAGGAGGATCAGAATGGACAACTTTTTAGTAGCGAAAATCGTCGATAAATCAGAGTTAAAGACAAAATTATATACATTTTACTTTATATACAGGGTGTCCGGTAATAATCGCCCCACCCGTCGTGTGCAGGTAGAGCAGGTTAAACCGAGTAAGAAAGTCCTGTACCGTTTTGCAATCTTCGCAATAATTAATGAGAAATAAATTAAACAAGATCAGTCAATCCGCGCGAGTAAAAGCGCGCGGCGAGAAGAGACAGCCCACGCGGGGGTCCAGTGTTATGCATTGCTCGTATTTATCCATTGTTCTTTGTAGAGTGCTCCTCCCCGCTTTGTCGCGTGCGTAGCAACCGCGTAAACATTAGGCTTTTATTTTCGCCGCGCGACAGGAATCACGTAAACAGTAGGAGGTCTCTTCTCGCCGCGCGCTTTTACTCGTACGGATTGGCCGCTCTTTTTTATTTAATTTCTTATTCATTATTACGAAAATCGCAAAACGGTACAGGACTTTCCTACGCAGTTTAACTGCCTCTACCTGCACGTGACGGGTGGGGCGATTATTACCGGACACCCTGTATATATATGTCTAAAGGAAGTTTTGACGACGTTTTCAAGTATAACTGGGCAGTTTTGACGACTGTTGGCAGTTTTCACGACCGTCGTAAAAGCAGAGAGAAGAATGAGAGACGCCATGCCCCGTTCTTAGGTGATCCCTGAAAGCGATACGCCCTCTGTGGACATAAAAAACGTGGACATGAACTACGAAGCCAATGTCCACGAATGTTCTCAGCGGGTACATATAATGTGCACAAATTCTGGTTGTGTTCCGTGCTATGTGCACGAAATGCTAATAACGAATTCTGTAACACACAAGATGTTATGCATGATTTGTATATATTTATTATGTATATATTAACATATATTTTATATATATGTATATATATTATTTTTTTATTATGTATTATATTATTATATTTATTATTTATTATATATAAATTTGTTTACGTATTTAGATGTATTTACCTGTTATATACACACACACACACACACACACATATATATATATATATATATACAAGGTGTCCCAGATCACTCGTACACCCCTTTTAAAATGAAAATAAATGGCTTTTATCAAAAATCGCGAACATTATTTAAGTAAATCAAGTACACTCTATCGAATGGTGATATCTTCAACTTTTGATTCCGACCGGAAATACGCCATCCGGACCGGAAGTTGAATTTTTTGAGGGGAACATGGTACTTTTTATTACAGATTTGAATTGTACGTGAAAAAATAAGAAACTTTTGTATCAAACGTTTTTTCTGAAAGTGTTTCTGTCAACTTTAAAATTGACCTTAATAATAAAATAATGAACTTCAAGTGTTCCTGTGGCATAACTATTGACAAGGATGTGTGTGTGCTTGCATGTACGGTACCTGATGAACGTTCGCACACACATTTCTGAGTGAGTGAGATGTATGTTCAAGCAAAATGTTCAAAGTGAGTACCGTTTTCTACGATGCAAGCATCTACTCTATTTTGGAAGGAATTGATTGCTCGAAGAATCTCATCATCGCCTAAGGATCGAATTGCTTCACTTATCCTATGAATCATATCATCTCTTGTAATTGGACGTTCACGGTACACCAAATCTTTTACCCTTCCCCATAAATAATAATCAAGGATGGTGAGGTCCGGTGGATAATTGATTGGACCGTATTTGCCAATCCACTTGTTGGGAAACAGTATTTAATACTGTACGGGCAACTCTCGATGTATGCGACGGACATCCATCTTGTTGGAACCACATGTCCAGGCGCAATCGCAGAGGAAGAGTTTCTAACAAGACAGGAAGATCTGTCTCTATCAAGGCTGAGTATCTAGCAGCACTTAAAGTTTCTTGAAAGAAAATAGGACCTATGATGCGACTTCCAATAATACCACACCAAACATTGATTTTCCATACATGTTGATGGTCTATTTCTGTCAACCAGTGAGGATTAACCTGTGACCAATACCGACAGTTCCAAGTATTGACAGATCCATCACTTTTAAATGTACATTCATCAGAAAACAAAATTTTATGATGAAAATCAGGTGGTTGTTGTCTTATCCAATTGCAAGATGCAAGTCTCTGATAAAAATCATTGTTATTCAATGCTTGATGAAGAGACATTCTGTAAGGGTGAAACTTGTTTTGTCTGAAAATGCGCCAGATACTGCTACAACTAACACCAGAATTTCTTTCTCGGCGTCTTACGGAATCACGAGGATTTAATTCTGCCGATTCAAGAATTTCCGCTGCTCTTTCACCCCTAATTGGACGGTGGATCTGTCTACCCCTGTTATGGTGAGGCTGAATGACACCTTTGTTTTGTATAGTCGTTTTCACAGCTACTTCTCATCAGTTGTTTTCACGGCTACTTTCGTCAATCATTATCACAGCTACTTCTCATCAGTTGTTTTCACGGCTACTTCTCATCAGTCGTTTTCATGGCTACTTTCGACAATCGTTTTCACGGCTACTTCTCATCAGTTGTTTTCACGGCTACTTTCATCAGTTGTTTTTACAGCTACTTCTCATCAGTTGAATATTGGATTAATTTGTATGTATTTACTATTTTTGATAACGAAGGTTTCATAAAGATCCATCTATCCATGTCCTATTCGAATATGGAAGCATATGATATGCTGCTAATTTTGGATGAGTGTAGAGTCAAAACGCAATATATTTTGCTAGTCTATTTAATTTTTATTATACTCAAAGCAATGTCTATAAAAATGAGATATATATACGAGGTGTGTTCAAAAAATAAGGTGACTTTGTAATTTTCTCAAAAAATATTTATTTATTCATCAATATTTATTTTGTCCCCTTCAAAGTAATCCCCCTCAGATATAATACATTTGTGCCAGCGCTTTTTCCAATCTTCAAAGCACTTCTGAAATGCACTTTTTGGTATGTCCTTGAGTACTTTCAGCGATGCGGTCTTTATTTCCTCAATTGTGGCAAACCTCCGTCCTTTCATGGGTCGTTTGAGTTTTGGGAACAGAAAGAAGTCGCAGGGGGCCAAGTTCGGTGAATATGGTGGTTGAGGCATGATTATGGTGTTGGTTTTGGCCAAAAAACTACTAACAACCAACGATGTGTGAGCAGGTGCATTATCGTGATGCAAAAGCCACGAATTGTCTTTCCACAAATTGGGGCGTTTTTTCGTATTGCATCACGCAAACGGCGCATAACTTCAAGGTAGTAATCCTTATTAACCGTACGACCATGTGGTAAGAACTCGTGATGCACTACGCCGTTGTAATCGAAGAAAACGGTGAGCAAAACTTTCACATTTGACCGAACTTGGCGTGCTTTTTTCGGTCTTGGCTCGTCTGACTGCTTCCATTGGGATGATTGGGCTTTGGTTTCGACGTCATAACCATACACCCATGTTTCGTCACCAGTT
Organism: Lasius fuliginosus; assembly: GCA_949152495.1. NCBI lineage: Eukaryota > Metazoa > Arthropoda > Insecta > Hymenoptera > Formicidae > Lasius > Lasius fuliginosus. The sequence goes on along the minus strand of OX424449.1, from coordinate 17,288,784 downwards.
ATGACCCTTTTGAGCAAGTCTGGATCGTCATTGACGTCATTAAGCATCTCCTGAGAGATGGACATGCGACGACCTTTTTGGTCAAAATTCAGCAGTTTTGGAACAAACTTTGCTGACACACGTTTCATGCCCAAAATATCAGAAAAAATTTCATGGCATGAGCCAACTGATATGCCAACATCTTCAGCAACTTCTCTGATAGTGATTCGACGATTATTCAGAACCATTTCCTTTAATTCTTTAACATTTGCATCTGTTGTTGACGTGCTGGGGCGTCCAGGGCGAGCTTCATCTTCAACATTTTCTCGGCCTTCTTGGAAGAGTTTGTACCACTTATAAACATTTTTTTTACTTAGAGTACACTGACCATATGCCACTGTCAACATTTCAAGCGTTTCGGAGCACTTAATTCCATTTTTTACGGAGAATTTGATGCAAATTCTTTGATCCATTTTTTCGACAGCAACAGATCGCCGAACACGCAAAACAGTTCTAACCTTTATGTCTCTCACATACAAACAAAAAATGTTATACAGCTGAAACTGTGAACATATGTTCGGGACGAGTGTACCAACATAAGAAAAAAAAATTAAAAAACGAACGTACCTTGAGATCGGTGGAAAAAAGCATAACCGAGGAGATCTCATGGAACGTTCGAGAGGACAAGATGGCGAGAGAGGCGAGCCCGGCGTTGAGCGGCAGGACGAGGACGCCGAGATACAGAGCGGTGCAGAAGCTGACCGAACCGAAGGAGGACGGAGTGCAGAGGATGACAACGTTCCTAGAGCGGATTTCGAACTCCGAGGACTCGGAGGTGCAGATGAGAGGCGACGACGAGCAGAAGAAACGACCGAAATAGTAAGTCGTAAGGATGGATAGTCCCAGGGGGCACTCGGTGCAGCAATTTAATTTTAGGTTACACATTATAATAACTCAAGTGCAGCGGCACTGTCGTTTAAGACTGATTGGTTTACTCTTTTTAGTTTATGTTTGCACTTTGTTGCACTTTGTCGTGATTCTGACGACTAGAGAAAAAATAAGAGTTTTTGGTTATTTTGAGTGCAAGTGTAAATCTATTGCACTTCGTAGTAGTAATTATCTACACTTTTTGCCATTTAGTTATATTAAGAACATGTACATAGAGTGCAGTTTCTAGTGCACTTTGCGGATGCAGTTATCTGCACTTTGCTGCACTTTTTACTACCGGATAAGTTTATTTTGTTTTATTACATGGCTCGAACGGATAGTTACGAGAGATGAGAATTTTATGTTATTTATGGTTTTGTTTAGTTGATGTTTTATCGACGTTTATGAAAAAACGCGATGACCAGCGGGTCGGACTTTTAGTATGTAAGAGTACCGGTAGGTGGCGACTAAAGAAGGAGTGGGGATAGCCCTATAAATCTAAGAGCGTAGAGCGGCTCGTGGCCATTTGTGGAAATCTTGTCGTAGTATTCAGATCGCAAGCTTTGTCAGTCTGGTCCGCGGATACTAAAAATTGATAAGAGTTTAAATTATCAAGTCCGTGTTTTATTAAGCGTTTATTTTGTGCAATTTTAGTTGTCGGGTAGCGCGATAAAGAAACCGTAGCATTGGTTTCAGACTTTGTAACGCGAGATCGTATGTGTGTGTGTACACAGCATAAATGTGATAAAACATTAAAATATATTTTATATATTTATAATGAAATAGTGAGGTATCTGGCAGTTACTTACCAAAATTTTCCAAATTCCCACGAAGTCCTATTTTCCCTGGTGATAATCGAGACGGCTTCCTTAAGTGTGAGAGCTGAAAATTATTTCGCGGACCTGAAAAAGAGAGAAGGGACAGTTAGTGCGGAATATCTAGGAATCTGTGATACTGCGTCTTACTCTAGACGTAGTAGCAATTGCGTCATCGGTAATCGTGTTGCGACACGTCCAAGCGGCGGCCATCTTGTCGACGCTGAGAACAAAGGATTGCATCAGCCAGGTGGCAGCCATCTTGACGACCGTTACATCGGGACAAAGGGACTGCGTCACGAGGTCCGAGACGAGGAATTCCTTGTTCGTAGTAGGTGAAACGAACTGGCGACCGTATTGTAACAAAGGTAAGAGAACCTATAACATTGACTGTAGCTTAAGTCAACTGGTTGTCCGGTCACAACCTAACCCGCGAAATTTGAAAAGTCACCTTATTTTTTGAACACACTTCGTATATCAATATGAAAATAAAAGGAAAAAAAATTCATTCTCTGCAGCTCAAATATTATGGCGACAGTGTTATCCCGATCGAACACCTCATTCAGGCAACGTCTTTTCACGTTTGACTAAACGAATACAAAACAAAAGTCATTCAGCCTCACCATAACAGGGGTAGACAGATCCACCGTCCAATTAGGGGTGAAAGAGCAGCGGAAATTCTTGAATCGGCAGAATTAAATCCTCGTGATTCCGTAAGACGCCGAGAAAGAAATTCTGGTGTTAGTTGTAGCAGTATCTGGCGCATTTTCAGACAAAACAAGTTTCACCCTTACAGAATGTCTCTTCATCAAGCATTGAATAACAATGATTTTTATCAGAGACTTGCATTTTGCAATTGGATAAGACAACAAGACCACCTGATTTTCATCATAAAATTTTGTTTTCTGATGAATGTACATTTAAAAGTGATGGATCTGTCAATACTTGGAACTGTCGGTATTGGTCACAGGTTAATCCTCACTGGTTGACAGAAATAGACTATCAACATGTATGGAAAATCAATGTTTGGTGTGGTATTATTGGAAGTCGCATCATAGGTCCTATTTTCTTTCAAGAAACTTTAAGTGCTGCTAGATACTCAGCCTTGATAGAGACAGATCTTCCTGTCTTGTTAGAAACTCTTCCTCTGCGATTGCGCCTGGACATGTGGTTCCAACAAGATGGATGTCCGTCGCATACATCGAGAGTTGCCCGTACAGTATTAAATACTGTTTCCCAACAAGTGGATTGGCAAATACGGTCCAATCAATTATCCACCGGACCTCACCATCCTTGATTATTATTTATGGGGAAGGGTAAAAGATTTGGTGTACCGTGAACGTCCAATTACAAGAGATGATATGATTCATAGGATAAGTGAAGCAATTCGATCCTTAGGCGATGATGAGATTCTTCGAGCAACCAATTCCTTCCAAAATAGAGTAGATGCTTGCATCGTAGAGAACGGTACTCACTTTGAACATTTTGCTTGAACATACATCTCACTCACTCAGAAATGTGTGTGCGAACGTTCATCAGGTACCGTACATGCAAGCACACACACATCCTTGTCAATAGTTATGCCACAGCAACACTTGAAGTTCATTATTTCATCACATTTATTATTAAGGTCAATTTTAAAGTTGACAGAAACAATTTCAGAAAAAACGTTTGATACAAAAGTTTCTTATTTTTTTACGTACAATTCGAATCTGTAATAAAAAGTACCATGTTCCCCTCAAAAAATTTAACTTCCGGTCCGGATGGCGTATTTCCGGTCGGAATCAAAAGTTGAAGATATCACCATTCGATAGAGTGTACTTGATTTACTTAAATAATGTTCGCGATTTTTGATAAAAGCCATTTATTTTCATTTTAAAAGGGGTGTACGTGTGGTCTGGGACACCCTGTATATATAATAAATATTAGATACACTAGCAAAATATATTGCGTTTTGATTCATTATTATTATTAGATATTTTGATTTATTATACATATATATATATATATCGTTGCAATAGAAAGAGTCGCCTTTTAATTTTTAATCAAAATATCTATAATAATGAATCAAAACGCAATATTTTGCTAGTGTATTTAATCTTTATTATACTCAAAGCAATGTCTATAAAAATAAGATATATATATCAATATGAAAATAAAAGGAAAAAAAAAATAAAAAATAAGAAAGTGAAAAAAGAAACAATTTATCATATAATAATTGAAGACTTTTATTATATTTTTATTTCATGTTACATTATATTGTTTAAAATTTAATTATGGAAAATATAATTAATATTTTTTTGCCCCCCTCGTCCTCTTCCACTGCCTCGATCTCTTCCTCTACCTCGGGCTCTTCCTCTTCTACTTCCTGCTATTCCTCTTCCTCGTCCTCGAACAGTTTTTATTGCTTGCGCAATAATATTTCCAAGCTGTTCAGCCTGCAACATTAACATTAAAGAACATTAACATTTTTAAAACAAACAAACAATGTTGCTAAACTTTAACCTTAACTTAGTTTAATTTTTGTCTCTTTCTATAAGGGAGCAATTAAAAACAAAGAGTGAACTAAGCTAAAGTTAAAATTAAGCAAAATGTTAATACAATTAGCCTTAATTGAAATATGCAGGCCGATTTAATATTGACAAGAATCTATAAAATGCAAATCGTCCCGTGCACTATTCTTAATAATTATAATATATTTATAAAAAGTTTTATACACTTACATTTAATGTAAAGACGGCGCTTTCTACTGCTGGAGTCGTCGCCGTTGCCGTCGTCGCCGGTGTCATCACCGGTGCCGTTGTCATCGATACCAGTGTCATTGCCGTTGTCATCGGCACCGGTGTCATCGATACCGATGTCATTGCCGTTGTCATCGGCACCGGTGTCATCGTCATTGCCGTCGTCATCGTTGTCTTTGACACTGGTGTCATCATCGTTGCCGTCGTCACCGTTGTCATTGACACCGGTGTCATCGCCGTTGCCGTCGTTACCGTTGTCTTTGACACCGGTGTCATCGCCGTTGCCGTCGTTACCGTTGTCGTTGACACCGGTGTCACCGCCGTTGCCGTCGGTATCGGCATCGTCGTCGCTGCCGCAGTCGCTTTTTCCATTTTTGACTAAAAAAAATTAGAGAAATAATATTAAATTATAACTCACACATTGCAAAAATAATGTTATTTAAATACTATCAATTTTACGCACAAATACAAAAAAGGTTTAAACGCAAATATAAATATTCGACACACACACACATGTATGTGTATATATATATATATATATATATATATGTATGTATGTATGTATGTATGTATATATGCACGAATAATAAGGATAGGAATTCAAAATTTGCTGAAATTTAATATAAAATTATCTACTTACATATAATTTTCACGTCCCACGTTCACACATTTTCACGAGTAAGTGAACACTGTCGGACTGTCGCGTAGTCGCGGCTCGTGGCCTCTTCTTCGGCTTTTTCTTCTCCCGTTGAGTGACACGCGATATAGCGAGCGCATTTTATTGTTTTACAAAAGAAGATAAACACCGAGACTCCTTCTACCGATCGCAGGATAGGCTGGATCAACGCATGTCGTCGTATCCTATGATCGTCTCTGTTTATCTCTTTTTTTCTCTGCTTCTTTTTTTAATTAACGTAATAAATAACAGTAGCCGAAAGAGTCTTTCCACTTGAGGCATTTACAAAGCTTACACGATTTTTTGTGATCAGTGAACTTTAATTGCTACATTAGTAAATTATAATGTATTAAACAACTTATCTGATTCTTATCGAAGACGCTGTTTCGATTTAAATAACGACACCAAGTCGTATTACACAATAAGTAGTTACGTTAATTTTGTTCATTTGTGTAAGAATTTTTTTTATTTCTTTTATTTTTTAAGCGTGATAATTATAACTATTATTTTTCTTTTGTTTATATTATCATTATCACGTATTTCATTTCTGTCTTATTTTTTTTGCATATTTAATTTTATACTTTTAATTTCATTTCATGCTTTGTTGTATGTATAATTTTGTAATTAATTAAAATTAATTTTAGTTTTGTGTTGCATGTTTTAACATTACATATTTAATTTTGTTTTATTGTATATTAAATCAAAAGTATAGATTTAATTTATATCTAAATAGAAAAAAAGTTATTTTTCTTTAATAATACATTTTTAAAAGTACTAAAGCTTTACTAAGATATATAATATATAATATAATAATATAATAACATAATATAATATAAAAGATATTTTATTATATTAATAAAAATTATATTAAGTACAATATATTAAGATGTGGAATAATCAGTACTGTTTAGAAAGTGTTTATGATAAATACGCGTATAAACATTGTCACAATGGTCGATTTTCAACGTGATCGCATTTATTTCGATTTCCATTGAGCACGGATGCAAGACACAAATTATGGATACGCAATAGCGGTAAGTTTCTTAGATTTTCTTAATTTATTTCTATATTGCACAATATTGTTATTTTTGCAAAGAATAACCAAAATTAATTAAATTGTGGAAAGTATGTGATTACTTTAAAAAAATTCGCGCTGTGTGGGGACTCGAACTCTCATCGGCCACGAATAAAAAGACATTGCGCGCACCTTAGTCTACTCTGCCATTGCATTTTATTACTTATTCTGCTATCATTCTGTACTTAACATACAGCTAATAAGCCAACTTTAATTGCATTTTTGTAATAAATTAAGCTCCATATATACTCTAACAGTTTTATCTTTACCTCCTCTTTAATGAATTATAACTTATTTCATTTCATATTTCGCAATTCTTGCTCTTTTCTTATAAGCATGTTATTTTTCAATAAAAATACATTTCCATTAAAAGTAATTTTGGATAAAACAAATTTAGAAAAACATTATTCAGTTTTCCAAGTATCACAGTGTTTTCTTTTTAAGAAATTTTCCAAAAAATTTATTATTAATCCTTCGCGTTAATTCTGTTTCAGGAAATACTCAATTAGAAAAGTGGTCTGCCAATTCAATCCGTCGTGCTGGTCTGTGTGCTGATCATTTTAGTGAAAATTCTTTTAAGGGAGAAGGTAAGAAAGAATTAGAACGCAATTCGGTACCCCTTCCTTTTAGAAATATTGTCTCGCCAAAGGAAAGCGATAAAGATATGGAGAACATGTCTATCGAAATAGAGGTGACGGAGAGAGAAAATATAATAAATGTAACGGGGGGGAAGAGAGGGGGGAGGGAGAGGGAGAGGGGAGAGAGGGAGAGAGAGAGAGAGAGATATGAAAGATCCGTGCCGCATCCTTCTCGTAGATCTCGTCGAGATCTACGAGAAAGTTCCTTTGGTCGAACCTCGTATCACTCACCGTTAACGAATTATGGAACTTTAAAGTACGTTAAACTAAACAAAAGTATTTAACGTAAACTTACCTCTATCGCCTTTCTCGTCGTCGTTCTCATCTTTAAAAAGACGGTTTGCGTACAACGTATGCCTGCCACAAATATCCTGCAAAAGTAAAAAAGTAAAAACGATTAGTAATTTTTCTTCTATCTCTTTCCTTCAAAGTCCCGTAACTCATCGACGGTTCGAGATACGATATCGCCGTTCATCCCCACTCATAGATCTCGTCGAGATTTACGAGAAAAGTCCTTTGGTCGAACCTCGTATCTCTAACCGTTTACGAGTTACGGGACTTTGAAAAAAAATTTAGTCGAAAAATCGACCTTCACGGGTTCCTTACCTGGTACAGAGCTCCCTCAAGATACAGGGATACAAAGCCGATTTTCCGCCCTCGCTCGGTCATCTAGACTTTCGTAACTTTGAAACCGAGCGAGATACTTTGGTCCTCCGACCAAAGGACCTTTTTTATAAATCGAATGAAACTCTATCGAACACGAACAACCCCCTAGCAACCACCATTAAGAGGGTGAATGCTCGTATCTCGTAAACGGTGCTGGATAAAAATATTTAATCGCTCCTGTTGTTAAGGGCTCCTCGAACGCCTTTGAAACCACCTCTTGCACTTTCACCCCCTACAACCCTTAAGGGGGCGAATGCTATTATCTCGTAAACGGTGGTAGATAAAAATATTTAATCGCTCCCGTCGTAAAAAACTCCTCGAACGCCTTTAAGAACAACTTTCGGGCTTTCACCCCCTGCAACCACTAAGGGGGTGAATGCTCGTATCTCGTCAACGGTGCGATCTGTCGATACCGGACCGACGCCGTCTGATAGCCCGCCTCGAATCCTGTTGATAAGCTATAGTTGATAGCTATACTTTTTCTCTACGACTCGCCGTTTTCGAGTTATTTCCAAAAAACTTTCGACCTCGATATCTCCGAGACTATTGGTCGCACAGCGATCCGCTTGCGCACCGTGAAATCTCTCCGCGTACTCCGTCCATCCCCCCTGGTACCGTTCCTCAATTCCGTTGACCGAAAAGTTGGTTTTTACGACTCGATGAAACTTGGAAACGCCGTAACTCCGAAACGGTGAATCCTAGAGGGACGGCGAATAGGACCTTTTTCGTACGTCTCGACGAGATAGATGGATGAGGTCCTATGCTCGATCCCTCCGGGACGCATCGTTTCCGAGATATTGACGAATGAGTTTGCCGCAACGTATATCTGTGTTTCTGAAATCGACTGTCGCATCGTCATAGGCGGGAGGAGGGGCTCCGCCCCTCCCCCCTGCACCCCCCTTCCCGCCTGCGCCCGTACCCGTAGACCGGGGGCTTCGCCCCCCGTCCCCCATCGGGGGGGCTTTGCCCCCCCGAACCCCCCCTTGCGTGCTCACCACGATCCCCGTCATTTTATATATACCCGTTCGTAGTTTTTTTTTATTTATCGACACTGAGAAAAAAATGATTATCGTCGAAAAGCTTTATATAGCAAAACTACATGCAAAAACATAACAGATATAAAAAATTGTTCGCTGACAATCTCGAAAAGGATCAAAGACTTGAGAAGAATTGATGGAAAATATTTATTTCACAATTTTTGAGTAAACTAAAATTTTAAAAAATATTGTAAAAATTCAAAAAAATTTTCTCCCATCATCTTCGGCCAGCTCTATCGAGCCCTGAAATGAAAGAAAAAATCGAAATTTCGAAATACCTCCCGAGATATTCGGTATTTTATATTGCACCGCAAGTACGTAGAAATGACTCTTTACGGCTCGTCCGAATCGTACCACGATGGTCCGCATTGTCTATGACTCTTATTTTTCGAAAAAATCATTTTTTTAAACGAGACTCATTTCTATGACAGTTTTCCATCTATAACATGGTATTATCTCCGTGGTTCATACTGACAATCTGGGTATATCGACGGAACCATTGGACAGCCAATAAGAGTAGTCTAGGTAGGTATTTAGTAATATCCCGATGAAGTCACTGTTTGACTACACGGTGGCGTTGGCGTTGACGTGGGGGAACACCCGCTTGCATCAGTTGTTGAAAGAACGCGGCCTGACCTAGTGTTGTTATTCGTGTGCCTTGGTAAGGCATCTTATGTCGGGTTAAGATTCGCGTAAATTAATTGATTTATTTGTTCTCCACAGTAATATTAGCAGCAGCAGCAACAGCAGCAACAGCAGCAGCAACAGCAGCAGCCGCAGCCGCAACAGCAACAGCAACAGCAGCAACACTAACCTAACCTAACCGCGAGGAGCGAAATTTTTAGCGGTAAGTAGTATACTAACAAACACCGTTATTCATAATCACAGTTCTATAAGTCGCGATCTCATCTCTCCGCTTGCGACTCGCTGGACTAATTTAATAAATTGTTGGTTATACTGGCATGGTTAAAATTTTTTTTCTTTGTTTCAGAGATGTACGGAGGACCGAGTGGCAAAGGGGGTGGAGGAAGGGACGAGCGGAGGAAGAAGGACGTCTTCCTGTCATCCAACTCGTCATCATCCTCTTCCTCTGCCAGTGGCCGTAATAGATATCAATCCAGAGGGAATTGGGGATAGAGGTTGAGGGAGGCGGAGGCTGCACTAAGGGGTACGTACATAAATTACATAGACAATTGGCGTACATGTTTAGTTGGCATCCTTGTAATATTTATCTTGTATTCTGTTTTCAGACATAACCTCGCAAGCAGAAGACGCCAAGAGGTGCGTGGAGGGTCTGCGTTTGCAGATCCATCAGCAGACCCTCCACGATCCTTCAGAGAGGCTAACGGATTTGACCTCGGCTTTAAGACGGGAGGAAGAAAAACTTATGAACATTAGGTGCAAGCAATCCAACGCCGAACAGAGGCTGGCAGAGATGAAACGCGAGCATGAGCTCGAAAAGCAAGATGAAGTGTTCGCATCCGACAGTTCCATCGATTTTTAAAAATTGCGTTATATAATCCGTACTATGTATTTTCTATTACATTTATAAGAATAAAATATTTTATAAATTATGTAAATGTTAATAATTTATATATTTCCTACCTTATCCTACCGAGTAAATTTCATTATTAATTATTTTATGTATTTATTATAATAAGATATTTTTTAATCGCGATAATGTTATTAATTTTATTATTTTCTACATTCTCATTACCGAGTGAATTTAATATCATATTCGCTTATATATAAACTCATATTTGCTTTTAAATATAATAAATACACATAGAGTGTGTCTGCTGTTCTAGCAGACTCGTGGAAACCAATCTTGACAAGCTGGAGACAATGGGAAAGAAAAAATTATGAAAAATGTTAAATATTGAGATATGACTCGAAAAACACATATTCGCGAATAAAGCTAGAAAATGCACGTCGAGTGTGTCCGATGTAAGTATAATAAGATATAAAATATGTAAAACTACAAGCTGAAGTGAAATTGAATCGATAAACTTGTCAAATTTAAGTTCTCATACCTCACACCCATAGCGTCGAAAACTAAAACTGATTGTAGAGAACGGTAAAAGCTTCGCACGACTCTTTTGACTGAATATAAAGTTTTATTTTTATGATACAGCTTTACAGCTTTACAGTTTTATTTTTATTTATACAGCTTTACTTGTATATTCCTCGTTTCACTTCTTCGAGCTTCTCCTCGGCTTCCGTCACGTGAAATTTTATATACGTATACGAGTCTTCTTTCTTCCTGCCGCAATTGATACCGCAACTCTGCTCGCCTCTCCTCCTCGCTATCGGTCATTCCCTCTATTTCTGAACGCAGACTCTCGATTTGTTCCTCCGCGACCTCTGCCTGTCCCTTTACAACTGAAAACAAAATAGGAAAAAAAATTACAATGAAACCTTAAGTAAATGTAACGCTACGATCCAACCTAAAGATATATATCTACGTACTGCGCAAATTAAACCGCGCCTCGCCCAACTTCTGTGCCCTTACTAACATTTTCCGCGATAGAAACTGACCACTGGCGACGGAGGACGAGGAGGAGAAGCCCTCTTCCTCCTCCCCTCCATATCCCTTTCCATTTTCCAGACATCTGTAACATAAACATTGAGTGTACATAACGTGTACAAAACCGAGCGGCACGAATCTCTCGTATCTTAGCGCTCACGACTCTTACGAAACTCTGATAAATATTTATTATTCTTCTACTTACGGATATGTCAAAATTTAACTGCTGCTTTCAAGTGCCGCTGTTGCTGCTGCTGTTGCTGCTGCTGCTGCTGCTGAGAAAATAAAAAAATTAATATACGCGAATATTAACATTATAACTTGCGATAAACCCGACAAAACGTACCTCGAAAAGCCATGCGAAACACTCGCTATCACCGTGTTCTTTCGACTACTAGAAACAATGAACTTACGCGTAACAGAGGGTACTCCCCGTTGCCAAACCAACGCCACCGCAAACGCCGTCTTAATTGACGGTGACTCCTTGGGGATAATACTAAATACCTAGTTACACACACAGGCTCTCTTATTGGCTGTCCAATGGTCCGTCATTTATAGCCGAATAGAGCGGAAGGATTAGCGCGCGATTTCCGCGCGATTACAATTTCCCACGATACGCGAATAAAGAAGTATATATCTCGAGAAGATATACGAATATTCGAGTAGTTTTATATATAATTATATACGTATGCGAATAATCTTTTCTTATGGCGTAGCTATAATTGCGACTACGTACAAGTTTATATAACTGTTGGATATGAAATCTATATCGTTACAACGAATTTTGTATAAAATTTTTCAGATGCAGAATATTTTTGCAAATATATTATATTTTTTATAATTTACATATAAATATTTGAAAAACTTACGTATCGTGTTGCGTCTTCTTGTATATTAATCACACACTACTAAAAAATATTGTTCGTCCACTAATATTAACACGTTTCACGTCGCGATCGTTGACGCGATGCGGTGATGCCAGAAACTAACACCCGGTAGCACACGCACACAAATGCGACTCCGCGGCGTCAGGTGGAGTGTACCGCGCAGCACATATACGTACGCGTTCGCGCTTGTGTGCGTGTGCTACCGGGTCCACCCTCTGGCATCACTGTCGCCGCTATAGTCGTGCAATAATCGACTAGAACCGCGAGAATCGTCGTTTTCTAAGTAAGTGTTTTCAAAATAAATGCTAATTTTATTTGTGCGAATAAATATTTTATTATACCGAATCCGCTTCTAAAAAAAAATTTGAATCGAATTCATCGTCGCCTCTTTCCGCGATTTGATTGTCATCTCGCGATTGATCTCGTGAGCGTTATATTCGTAGCATCGAGTGGCTGTAATTGCGAAGTGTTGTTACATTTTTCGGAAGAGATGTATTTAAGTATATATTCCTTTTATTAATATTATTTCCTTTCTATTAATTCTTCCCAATTCTCATTGAGAATTATCTCAGCGAGAGACAGAATCTGACCATTCCTCCTTATTCTCATTGAGAATTATCTCAGCGAGAGACAGAATCTGACCATTCCCCCTTATTCTCATTGAGAATTATCTCAGCGAGAGACAGAATCTGACCATTCCTCCTTATTCTCATTGAGAATTATCTCAGCGAGAGACAGAATCTGACCATTCTTCCTCATTCTCATTGAGAATTATCTCAGCGAGAAACAGAATCTGACCATTCTTCCTTATTCTCATTGAGAATTATCTCAGCGAGAGACAGAATCTGATCATTCTTCCTTATTCTCATTGAGAATTATCTTAGCGAGAGACAGAATCTGACCATTCTTCCTCATTCTCATTCAGAATTATCTCAGCGAGAGACAGAAACTGACCAATTATTTATTTTGTTTCAGCTAACAAGATGAGACGACATAAAGGAGACGAGGAACGAGACGACGAGTACGAGATGGAAAGACTGGAAGGATAAGAAGCAGGAGAGCAGGTTCTATATCGTCGAGGTATATATTTCTATACTCTTGAACATGAATAAGTTTCAACGCAACCATAAAATTGTGGCTACGTAGAAGTTTAGACACTTGCGTAGGCATTGTGGAGGCTGGCTAAAGCGGATATATCAGTCTACGTAGTCATAAATATGTCTACGCTGGCAAATATATCAACTTGTAGTACGTAGTACAGCTGGAGATAACTGATTATGGCTACGTAGGAAAATATTCACAAATATATTGTAATTAGGGCTACGCAGAAGGATTATATAGTCACACACGTACAATTACATATAAATATATAGTGCAACAGTTATATATTACGTTATATTATTATCATCTTCTTCTCGCTTTACAGTAAATGGATAAGATGTGGTATCGGTGTTAAATTATTTATTTTGTTTCAGCTAACAAGATGAGACGACATAAATGAGACGAGGAACGAGACGACGAGTACGAGATGGAAATACTGGAAGGATAGGAAGCAGGAGAGCAGGTTTTATATCGAGGTATATATTTCTATACTCTTGAACATGAATAAGTTTCTACGCAACCATAAAATTGTGGCTACGTAGAAGTTTAGACACTTGAAAAATATTCACAAATATATTGTAATTAGGGCTACGCAGAAGGATTATATAGTCACACAAGTAAAATTACATATAAATATATAGTGCGACAGTTATATATCGCTTTACAGTAAATGGATAAGATATGGTATCGGTGTTAAATTATTTATTTTGTTTCAGCTAACAAGATGAGACGACATAAAGGAGACGAGGAACGAGACGACGAGTACGAGATGGAAAGACTGGAAGGATAGGAAGCAGGAGAGCGGGTTCTATATCGTCGAGGTATATATTTCTATATTTTCGAACACGAATAAGTTTCTACGCAACCATAAAATTGTGGCTACGTAGAAGTTTAGACACTTGCGTAGGCATTGTGGAGGCTGGCTAAAGTGGATATATCAGTCTACGTAGTCATAAATATGTCTACGCTGGCAAATATATCAACCCGTAGTACGTAGTACAGCTAGCGATATATCGTAATTATGGCTACGCGGAAGATTATATTACATATAAATATATCGTGTAATGATATGTATCCGATCTATCGATGTTGCGAAATCTTTATTCCGTATCTCTTTTTCTTTTTTCAGGTCATCCGGCGGGCGCGCTAACCAAGGCCCGCGCTCCTTTGATCCGGAGGGACTTGGTGGTTGCGGAGGTCATCGTCGTGGAGGAGGATTAAGCGGGGGTTTCCTCTCTCTCTCTCGTCGTTTTTAATCGTTCTATTTTCACAGGGACTCCGAAACCCAGGGAACACCCGCACCGGACTTTGGTCCCAGTCGGGTGAACCAACGGGTGGAGGAGGCCCGCTTTACAGGGGGAGGCCGACGAATCTCTTAGGACCAGCCTGGTGGGCAAGGGTCCATCGTCGGTAGGGGTTGGCGGCCCCGACTTCAATCGCCCGGCTATACCTGGTGCCGTTAGGGGAGGTTTTCTATCCTCCCCCGGTTTTCTTTCTTTTCCGGGTAGGGTAGGAGATTTGACCAGGGTCGCGAACGACTCGACGATTTGTGTTTTTTCTCGGGGTAGGGTAGGAGATATGACCAGGGTCGAATGACCCTCGCGCAACGATTTGTTTTTTTCCGGGTAGGGTAGGAGATATGACTTTCGACGATTTGTGTTTCTTCGCGTTGTTCGTGTGTGGAATATTCGTAAAAAGAATAAAATATTACGTTACGGTTCCTCTCTACAATCCTCTCTATACGATTATTACATCTCTCCCGTGGTTTGTGCGTCGTGCCTTGTCGTGGAAGGTAGAAGAGAGCTGACTGAGAGCACACCGCTGCTGCTGCTGTACGAGAGTGAGCTGTTATTTCCCGTGGAGACTAACTTCAAGGGGAGGAATGATAATCGCTCTGGAAGGGTCTGCGCCGTGTCGGTACCTGGACGATTTCTCTAGAAATGAGAATGTGTGTGTGACGGTTATATCTTGGACGAGTACTGACGCCGATCCGAGACATCCCCTATGCACCGAGTGGCTGTAGAACGCGACCACGTGTCGACGCGCGCTCCGAACGCGGAATTCCACGAGTCGTCGTCGTCGTCGTCGTCGTCGTAGTAGTAGTATATCTGTTTCTGCGACCGATTGTTGCATCGTCATAGGCGGGGGGAGGGGCGGAGCCCCTCCCCCCTGCACCCCCTTCCCCGCCTGTTCCCGTACCTCGAACTGGGGGGCTTCGCCCCCCCGAACCCCCCTTTGGTGTGCGCCTGCAAACCCCGTCATTTTTATATACCCGTTCATAATTCCAATTTTTTCCACACTCTCGTTTTCACCCACTTTTTGAGGGGTCCAAAACTTTGAATAATTTTACGCTTACTCGTCCTGGGTTCGATAGACTTGAAGGAGGAAAAAAGTTGGCCCTGAACGACCGACTCTTGGTGCTCGACCAACTTCTATTCCTGAAAAAGGAAAAAAAGATTAATGAATCGAACCTGTCCAAACCTACTCTACCTACCTACCTACCTCCCTACCTACCTCCCTACCTACCCTACGCGGTATGTATACTTGGCTTGTATCGTGATTCTAATTTACTTAGCCTACGTCGCGTTGACGCTTACTTACTCGGACATATATATATATATATTTCAGCCTCCTCGCATAGACGACGCGTCCACACACACACACACATACACATACACACACACAGTGTGTCCTCTCCCGACGTGTGCGCCACCTTGCCGTGGTGGGAGAGCTAGCGCGCCCTGTCGATCCCTCGGAGCGATGCCGGCGGGGACCGTTCGCGCGGTCCCTGGCAGGTCCTACCATGCCGGTAAGGTCCGAGGGGGAGGGGCCGGACTAAGAGCGCACCGACTTCGCAATTTAAGGTGTCGAGATACCGTGCCGAGGGATGCGTGGCCGCGGTGAAGCAAAACTGCGCGGTCGCGAACGGTTCCTCTGGGGTACCTGCCGACCCCCCAGAGTATCTAGGCTTATCCGGGTAAGGCGGCTCTGCCCGGGCTGACCCCCTCTTCCGACCACAATCGTGGGAATAGAATGGAGAATTTTCAAATTGAACCGATACAAACGGATACAGAGGCAAACGAGGAAAGAGGCACAGTCCCCGCTTTCTCCTCGGCGGTGAGAGAGGGACTGGAGGCAATTGCAACCAACGACGCCTCCTCCGTGGAAAATTTCCACGCCCGTGTTACGAGACACCGGCCAGAAACTACGCCCGATTATGATCCTCCGAGGACTCCGAGTCCGGACTCGGGTCCCCGCGTGATTACGACCCGAGCGTTGGTACACGCGGTACAATCTCCCCCCCCCGCCGTCGTCGTCGTCCATGTCGGCGCTTTATTTGTCGTCGTCGTCGATGTCGACTCTTTGTTTGTCGTCGTCGTCGATTTCGACTCTTTATTTATCGTCGCCGAATCCTTTTAGTCCTCTTCGCCGTAATCGATCCGTTCCGATCATCTCGGATGTCGAAGAGGATATGAATTCCTCGCCCGATCTCTTCGTTCCTCGTTTTCGTCGTTTTCGTCCTTCTCGACGTTGGCCAGTGCCGTTGTCGTCGTCCGATGATGACCTGTTTCGTCGGCGTCCGATTCCGCGACCGATCGCGGACAGCGATGAGAGCGTCGACCAATTACGAGAGGAACAACCGTCATCGTCATCGTCGGCTGAATTACCGTTCCTTCCTCGACATCGTCGACCGACGATCGCGGACACCGACGACGAGGACGTCGACGAGAGTCTCGACCGAGAGCCGCCGCCGCAACCGTCCTTCTCGCGGTCGTCGCGGTCGTCGTCGTCGGGTTCGTGGATCCACATGAGGGAGGAGTCGTATTCGATGCCCGAATTGCGGTTCGAGCCGTCACCTGATGGCGAATCACCGTTGCTTCCCGACGTACGAGACCATGTCCAACCTGTTGCTGTTCCACGACGCGACGAGGAACAGGTAGCGGCGGACGACTACGTACCGGAGGAGGAGGAGGAGGTGGTTGCGAGCAGTGAATCCGTAACGACTATTTCCGACTCGCTCGACGACGAGTACGTCGATGAAATAAACGTCTTCGATCCCGTCAGGGAAGAGCTCGATTTTGCGGACGGAACGGATATTATACTTAAATCCGACGTTGATTCCATTCGCGTCTACGACGCTCGAACCGTTTATCTGCATGACGCAATTGACGATCGACATGCGTCCGGAATTGATCACGCGTTGTCGAAACGTCAAATTATCGAAATACTATGAAAGAAGACAAAATTTCGGCCTGTTGAACCCCGCGGTTTTCCAAACCACTCCCGACTCGATAGACAGTCGCAGAGAGTGGTACGAATTTCGATTGGGTTACATCGACTGTAGGCCTCTCTACGTTTTGTTTCAAATCGACAAAATCCCTCGAATCGAGGGCGAAGCGGTTCGTTCCGGTCGCGAGAACGACGGACCTTTGCGCCTGGCGTGTTCGGCCTATTTTCAAAAGATAGTGATCGCGGCGGCCCGTCGATTGGACTCTCAGACGTATTCCGCGCGTGGTGGCGTCTCTGCGTTGAAACTCCCCTTTACCGAGACGTACAATATCTTGTCGAGCGATTTTTACCAGTACGCTGCTCTATTTTCGCACGAATTGCAAGAAAACGACATTTATATCGAACTCGGAATTCACGCCGTAAGATTCTATTCGTGCATCCACGGTCTGCGCTTGCCTAACGAAGAGGCGCGATACGTGTTGCGAGATATAGCGATCGTGGATCATCCGTATATCGATGTCGTTCAACTACACAGAGCGGACTCTGTCTCCGACACGGATGGAAATCCCTATCTCGTTCGCTTGGACATACGCGAGAACGAGAGATCTCTGTACAAGACGTTCAACGATTCCATCAATCTCGGTGCGCCTAAAACGATTAAATACAGAATCGCTCATCTCAGCAATTACGGATACTTCACGCGCCACAGTTCCCCCAGGTGGGGCGACAACTTTGTCACCTACTGTCAGATATACAATTCTGCCGCTAAGATGGTTCGTCCGATGGATTTCGGAACCATCGCGGCTTTTCTCCTATCTCGCGGCTTGAAGAAGGACAAGTCGCTACTCGACACGCGACGACGCGTCAAACAAAACATATCGAACGTTATCTTCTTCTTTAGAACCTACATGCGACTAAATTACGAGTCGCGTATCGAGGAAGTTATTACTTTGGACAACCGAAGACACGACATCCCTCGTGAGATAGAGAGATTGAGAATATTCGATTCCACGTGCCGCACGTACCTTACGAGAACTCTTCTCAAACGCCGTCTACTCGTTCGTATCGCCAATTGGCCCCGGTATCTCTTCGATACCATCGCCGACGACGTTACAATTTTACGCGAGGCTTATAAACTGTTTCGTAATCACCTCGACGAAGACGCCGTTAACATACCGCACTCCTATATATCGATAGCCACGCGAGCTTACTTTAGATTGATGTATTTCGCGCACGGTATGAACAGGGCGTACAACTACCAATTGTGCAGACTCATGTTCGCCAACAACACCGAATGCCAGTCTATCGACAGAGAATTCGTTCGTGTCAATTCGGCGATCGAAGGAGATATTCATTTTCCGCTTTTCGCTTCGGATATGCCGAATAAGATGATGAATACTTTTAAACTTATTTGGGAAATATCAAGAATGATAGTCACCAACGATCCCATCCAATTCTTGACCATTATCCACGCGTCTTGGCCTTACACGCGACTTACCGGCAAAACGAGCAACGTACATACGCAACGAACGATACAATCCGTGTTCGACGATCTTCGCCGTGGAATATCGCCTTTTCAATTGGAAGCGTTTCTCAGTCGCTGCGATTACTTACCAGCGAGATACCAGGTACGCGTTACAGGTACTGTACAAATCGATGTAGTTGCTCGAAACGTTTTACTAGAACCGAGAACCTCGATAGCTCAAGGATGACAAGGATGACTATCAATGTTTCGCGAATCCAAAACGTATACGCCGCCCTCGTCGACGAAATACATTCAAATTGGTTCGTGGTTCCTCAGTTTCTCTGGGATCCAAAATGTACGCACATTCCAACCTTCAACGTCGTCGACGTGGGAGAACCTCGCGTTTTACCGAACGGACAAACTTTAACGCCGTCTCTGATCAAAAGAATGATGAAAGATCGACGAAGGAGAATACGATCGCGGAGACGATCCCGATCCTTGGATCGATTCCAAGACCGGAATGACAAGACGAATGAGCGAGCTCCTGCTCGCAGTCGTACCGTCGAGATTACGACAGAGCCGGTAGACGCTCCTCCTTCTCCTCCGACACGTCAAATATCTCGACGTTCGACGCGTTTACAAAGCTTACGAAGCGAAGAAACTGAGACAACGACGACACCTCCTCGCCAACGCTCCTCTTCCTCCTCGCCGGTTCCCCGACGCAGAAGCGGACGACCAAAACCAATCGTATCGTCCGAATTAGACGAGGTGCCTGATAATGAAATAATGCCATCCACATCCAAGCCGATCGTTATATCCGACGACGACGACGACGACGACAACAACGACGACAGCGACCAGCGAGTATCACGCAACGACGTTGAGGAATCAGACGAGGTGCCTGATATAGAAATAATGCCATCCACATCCCAGCCGATCGTTATATCCGACGACGACGACGACGACAGCGACCAGCAAGTATCGCGCAACGACGTTACGGCATCTTTCTCAGCGCCGGCTCCCCGACGCAGAAGCCGACGACCAGAGCCAATCGTATCGTCCGAATCAGACGAGGTGCCTGATAAAGAAATAATGCCATCCACATCCAAGCCGATCGTTATATCCGACGACGACGACGACGACGACAGCGACCAGCGAGTATCGCGCAAGGAAGTTAAATCATTCACAGCACCGAAGCCTTCTCATCCAAGAGGTAGAGGTGCCCGAAAAATAAAAGCCACGGTAAAGTCTATAACACAAAAGCACGATATTGTCATTATAAATCATGCGTTGAGAACGCAAACGATTTCTGATCTCAACTCATGGTCTAAACTCATACGCCGGAAGCAAGATTTATTCGTAAAATATTATCCACATGAACTTGAAGCACGATGCAGACAATTAATTCGCGGCTTGTGCTCGCAAAAGTTCAAACGAAATCACAAAAAGGCTATAGACCGATTAAAACGGTTACAAAAGTAATACCTTTAAGTGTACTATATAACGATACTATATCCTTTGAATGATATCAAAAAACAAAATATTATTAAAAAAATTCAAAAAAAATATAAAAGAAAAATTTCATAAATACTTCTTCCTACTTCCGCTTCTCTAACTATCGCTTCTCTCTCTTCTTTCCTGTCTTCTTTTGACTCTTGAAAGAATCGTGCCTGATTCATGTGCCGACCCCACCTCCACGTGGTAAGAGTTGGGCAACGCCGATGATTTATCTCACGTTGGCTAACGGGGCTACGGCTTTCTTTCTCCACTTGCCAGTTATATCCATCTTTTCATTTCGAGTCGCTATATCATAGGCGGGGGGAGGGGCGGAGCCCCTCCCCCCTGCAACCACTTCCCCGCCTGCTCCCGTAACTCGGACTGGGGGGCTTCGCCCCCCAACCCCCCTTCAAGCGTGTGGTCGGGGGGGCTTCGCCCCCCCGAACCCCCCTTTGTATCGCTCAATAGTTCAAATTTTTTCGACACCCTCGTTTTCACCCACTTTTTGAGGGGTCCAAAACTTAGAAAAATTTCAAAAAACTTTTACAAAATAGGGTCCAAAGTACTCAACTTTCGATTCTCTATTCACCGATATATACTTATTTTCGACAATATTTCAAATATCCAGAAAACCCAAAAAAATGTCAAAAAAATGGGGTCCGGAAGGCATATTTTCCGATTCTCTATCGACTGGAGTACACTTATCTGGGTCGATTTCCGAGACTCCGATCAGACTTGTGGAACTTAGAAAAGTTTCAAAAAAATCCTAAAAAATGTCAAAAAACATGGGTCCAAAATGCATAACTTTCCATTCTCTATCGATTGGTATACACCAATTTTGGTCCAAAATCCGCTCCCCGTACATCACTGTGGGACTTAAAAAAAAAAATTTTTTTCAAAAAATCCAAAAAAATGTCAAAAAAGTAGGGTCCAAAATGCTCCGTTTTCGATTCTCCATCGATTGGTATATACTTATTTTCGACAATTTTTGGACCAAAAAAAACCCCTTGAGGAGAATCCGCCAAAAAAACGCTTATAACTCCGTAACGGTGAGAGATATCGACTTGGGACTTGGGATCTCGACGTTTCGGGGCAGCCCCTTCCTTTTTTAAAAATTTCGAGAAATCAAAATATTTCGAAAACCGAGGTCTTCCGGGGTATGGTTTTTCTTGCATTATTGTTCCCCCCGACGAGCTCTATCCACCACCCAATTTTCAAAAATTCAAATGGTCGGAACCCAGTAACCTGACGCTGAGCATCCTCTGTAATGCCCTAAGCGTCATTCTATACCTAATCCTAGATATTCCTTTCGTTATCGAGCACTCTTTATTGTGCCCTGATCGACAATTTCCAATCACCACCCAGTATATTTCCATAACTAACCGGGCACCCTACGATGTGCCAGGTCAGTAAAATTTTCTCAACCTCCTATCTCTCCATTTAAGATCGTCAACAGGAGATTTATAAACGGAGAAATAACTCATATTTTATTCTCTCTCTTCTCATCCGCCCTTAAATTTCCATCGCCGCCGAGCACCCAATGTTGTGTCTTTGGTAGCATTCCGTACAAATAATTTTGCTTTTGTTAACTGAGCATCCATTGTTATGCCCTGGTTAACGCTCTACGCATTCTCCATATCTTCCTCTTGAATTAAAAGATAAGAATGTACAAAGATATGAATTTAGTAATGATACTGTATTCTCTATAACTAATTACGCTCAAACCTTATTCCCTTTAACAACAATCATCCTTTTAAGAAATTTTAACTTAAATAAAATTTCTAATCTTCAATTTAGTTTTACGGCACGATTCCTGAGTAAAATATATATATACATATATATATATATATTGGGGTGATAATTGGTGTCGACTGGTAAGTCACGGACTGACAGTCTGACAGTTGACGGGTCCCGGGTTCGAATCCGGTCGGACCCAATCCCCACATGCCTCTATGTAAGAGGTTGGAGGATGGAAAGGAAAATGGAAGGGAATGGTGATAATGGAGAGAGAGTAAGGAAGTGGGAGAAGGAAAAATTGTGAAAAACCCCATTGGGGACCAATTTCCTTTAAAAATATATATATATTACATTTTATATAAATACACATATATTAAATAATTTTCAAGTTACATAAAATATAAAATAATTTTCTTAGACCTTTATTTAGTTAATTATCAGAGTTTTAAAATAATTGACCAGAACTAGCTTCAAAGATTTATTAAAAATTCACGACGTTTCGACCATGTGGTTGTGGTCCTTATCAAGTAAATATACTAAAAGTACATATATACAATTAGATGAGGTTGTTTTTACAAATTAGAATAATTTTTAAGAAGAAGGTAGCCACTTACAGATAAACGTTGATAGACAATTAATATTCAAACATATCACATTTCATATAAGTTGAGTTACAGATTTAAAAAGTTAAAACAAACCAGCAACATGTCAAGCAACTAAGGATCGTCAGTTTCTGTTTAAAATTAAGATAAAGCTATTTAGACGACCTTTATTATTTTGTCATATATACTATTCAAACATTCTGTGTCCTTTTGTGAGTTGATCGTGTTGTCAAATTTTTTAATAAAGAACATCTCTGCTAACTATCTCTTTCTTACATGTTTCTCGCTATGTAAAATATTATAAGTTTTCCGATCAAAATCATGCGCAAATTCCGATCTATGTTTACTGATGACAGAATGAGATGACGGATGCAATTTAATATTGTTACAATGTTCTTTGAAACGTGTGCGAAGGTGTCGTTTAGTCTGGCCTATATATGAGGCATTACAATCATTGCATTTTATTTGGTAAATCACATTCGTATTTCGGTCTTTAGTTAGTACGTCTTTTCCACACTTTATTATAGTATTAAGTTTTTTAGGTAAACTATAAACCACTCTCAAGCCACTATTTTTCAAGGAATAAGCAACATTGTCAGTAACATCCTTGATGTATGGTAACGAAATATATGAAATTTTGTCGGAAGGTTCAAAATTGGTGGTGTTACTTGTATTATCATTATGTTTCAAAAAATTGATTCTCTTATGTATAAAACGCTTAATAATTTGTTTAGGGAAACCATTATTTAATAAAATTTCTTTAACTGTTTTGATATTTTCTCTGTGGAAGCAATCGTTCGATAATAATAGAGCGTGATCAACAAGATTATAAATAGTGTTACATTTATATTTAAAGGGGTGGTTGGAGAGATAATTTATATATCTACCCGACCATGTGGGTTTTTTGTACCAATTGGTTATAAGTTTATTATCCTGACGTATAATGGTAGTATTTAAGAAAGTGATTGAAAAATTACACTCAATCTCATGCGTAAACTGTAAACGTTTGTGGTACTTATTAAACGTGGTTAGTATTTCATTAACATTAGTGCGTGGTACTATAGCGAAGATGTCGTCCACGTATCTATAATACATTGAAACGCAAAAACCCAACGATTTCAGACAGTGTGTTTCCAGACCATCCATCACTAAATCCGCTAAGATTGGAGATAAAGGGGAGCCCATCGGACTGCCAAAGATTTGCTCATAATATAGTCCATCAAAACAAAAACTTGTTGACTCAAGGATGGTCTCAATCGCGTATAAAAACTGTTCCAAATTTAAATTAGTTTCCCTTGATATGTCGTCCCATCTTTTTGTAATCGCATTTAAAACTAAGTCTTTAGGGATGTTGGTAAAACGAGAGGTGACATCTAAAGATATCATCAACTCACTTTCGTCTATAAATCTGTCCTTGATAATTTTAACGAAAGACCAACTATCTTTAATGTGTGAATGTGGTTTTTTAATAGACCGATGTAATATGTTGTGGATGTAGCTCGATATGTTATATGATGGGCTACCAAGTGACGAAACTATAATTCTCAACGGGAAACCATCCTTGTGTATCTTCGGGAGTCCGTAACACCGTGGAAGATTACCGTTAGTACAATTAAGATAATTATACGTTTTGTCATCAATGAGACCGTTAGTGCGCCAAGATTTAACAAGCGAGTTCAATTTATTAGTGAGAGGTTTTATCGGATCCTTTTTTAATCTTTTATATGTAAAGGGATCATTAAGTAACGTTCGCATTTTTTGTAAATAGTCGGTTCTATCTAAAACTATAGTCGTTTGTCCTTTATCTGCTCTAGTAATTAAAATGTCTTTGTTATTGCGTAAAAACTCTTTGCCTATTAATTGTCTATCAACGTTTATCTGTAAGTGGCTACCTTCTTCTTAAAAATTATTCTAATTTGTAAAAACAACCTCATCTAATTGTATATATGTACTTTTAGTATATTCACTTGATAAGGACCACAACCATATGGTCGAAACGTCGTGAATTTTTAATAAATCTTTGAAGCTAGTTCTGGTCAATTATTTTAAAACTCTGATTAGTTATCCACTAGCGACTGAATAATTAATTAATTGAGATATTTTAGTTAATTATATCGTAATATCTTTTTTTCTTTTCTTAACAAATTCACATTAAAGAATTCTTGTAAGAGCTGATCATTTTATTCAATTTAAACATTTTAAGTTTTATTTTAACATAAATGCACCTTTTTAAATGGTCAACCCATCATACAAACTCGTTCTCAAGAAAAAACAAAAACATAGAGCAGGAAAGATAACGCACGCCGCACGCGCAGCTTCACATCTGCGTTGGCTCAAGAAACAGTCTTCAAAAAGCAAACCTCGGATTAAATCAATTGAGGAAGTTTCATTGTCTCCGGATACCTTAACAAAATTAAAACATCAATAAAAAGTACATCTTATTCTCAAGCATATTCAGAACCTAAACGTCACATTAGCGACCCCACGGGTTTATTGGAGTATTCTCCTGAATTAATATTGTTTCAAGATTTATATCAAAGTATCAATTACACAGGTCTACAAGGTTTTGTTGTTGGGCAGCTGGGGGTCGTTTCCCAAGTAATTTTCTGCGTAGAATCCGAATCCGAGGTCAGAATTGGCCCATCACGTCACGATTTTGAGATATTTGAGATATTGAGGTTATATACTCGAAAAATGGCTTTTTAGGCTACTTTTGAGGTTATGTACAGGACGCACAAAAATTTTTAGCTCTTTTCTTCTAATTGCATCATTTAATACTACTCTTTCCCTTCAAAATGAGCTGTCGAATGGTCATCTACGATTTTTCCTTGCAAAGTTACTGCCATTTTAAGATAACATGATGAATTCCAAACTCTGCGCCGTTATAGCCCAACAACCTCATGAGCATTCACATTAAACCTGTAAACTTTGAACTATAAACCCGAAAACCTGGACTGAAAACTGTATATATGGGTTTTTGGGGTCGCTGATTACGAATCTGATCTCAGATCGACCCCAAACCTATTATAATAGGTTATAATATATACATGTATTTCTATAAAAAATCAAATATTAATAAATCTTTTATAAGGTTAACTATAATTATCATTTAATACACACCAAGACCATATAAAAATATTTCACAAATTACAAATGAAACCTTTATCCTTGAGTGAGGAACTTAATAAAATAGTAAGCAACTTACCACAATTAACCTTATTAATAATAATTGGACTCATTGATGATTATTTTCACGGATATAGATGAATATCTATTAATAGTTCTCTTAAGACATCTTTAAATTTCTCAAATCATATATTTGTATTTGCGTACATAAAACAATCCTAGTAAATCTCTAGGAAATAATAAATTGCTATTCTGTGCCTCCACATCTCATTTTCCCTAGATCTACAAGTCAGGTCCTAGCTCTCGGCGTCCCTAGGGTATAACCGGTGCATGCAGGTTACCCAATAAAATAGAGAGCATCCTTTTCTTTTGCTAATCTAGGTATAGTGAAAGAAAGAATTGTCACTCCAGACGTGACAATATGTACATACGTACATACTAAATACGCGTTTACTTATTAAATTTCATAAAGCATTAATTATTTATATATAACATTTAGAATTGTAATTCTTATAAACAACGAATTTTTCTAACCTCAACTTCTTGTATTATTTTTCAATACATGTACATATACTTATATAAATAGCATATATATTGTACGTATTTATATATATATTTAAATATATTTTTGCAGCAATACCGCTACCGCCACCAGCTGGACCGCTCGTGCCGATTGACCACGTGCCACCCGGTTTTTTACTGCCGCCCAGATGCATTTTATTAATGCCTATACGACAAACTGTAAGTGTTTCGTTCTATTTAATAACATTATCTCTCTTTAAATATTACATTATATATATATATATACACTAGTCAAAAAAAAATAGGGAACACTTTTTAAATTCTAAAAATTAGGCCATTTTTAAACAGCTAAAACTCGGCGAAAAATCATCGTAGGAAAAAAATAAAAAAAGCGTTTTAAAGCTCGAAGTTTCAACTTTAACGCACAATCGATGGATTTAAAAAGTTTTTTTATTTTCCCTATTGTATGCTTAAAAAACGAACATATTGTTTTGTTCCTTAAATTTACGTATATTTGACAACTTGAAACTCGATCAAAAGAATTTCTTTCGAAAAATTCAACTCATGTTTCAGAAAGTACAACATTTTTCCTACAAAATGCTTTTTTTTAAATTTTCCTACGATTTCTTTTTACCGATTTACACGATTTTCAAGCAAACTCTACATTTTTTACAGATTATGTCGTAACTCGGTGAAAAATCATCGTAGAAAAAAAATAAAAAAAGCATTTTAAAGCTCGAAATGTCAACTTTAACGCGCTATCGGTGATAATAAAAAATTTTTCTATCTTCCTTGTTTGCTGCTAAATCTAAAAACAATGATTTGTTCCTTAAAATTGCATATGTTTGACACACCGCAGTTTGATGAAAAATTTTCTTTCGAAAAATTCAACTCACGTTTCATAAACTACAACATTTTACCTTCAAAATGCTTTTTTTTAAATTTTCCTACGATTTTTTTTGACCGATTTACACGAATTCAAAGTCAACCCTTTTTTTCTTGAAAAATGACGTGTACCACCGACATTAGCGTTACCCAATGTGCACCACGTGGAGGGATTTAAATCCGGACTATTGGCGGGATGTGGCAGCATCACTATATCGGTTCGGCTTCTTACCGAAATGCATCTCCATACCATAACAGAACCGCCGTTATAAGCTCGAAGTGGCATAACGCAACGTCAATAGTAACGTGCATTTCGTCGACGCCAAGTACGCACGAGCATCATTGCCGTAGAGATAAAAACGCGATTTGTCGGAAAAATACACATTTCTCCATTGCCTCACGGTCCAATTGCGGACGTCCTGTATGTAAACATTACGCTGTACACAATACGTACGTGGGGCACGTGTACGTGTTGTGTACAGTAATGTTTACATACAGGACATCATTGGTTCTTGGAGATATGCGTACTAAGAGTTTTTATAAACAAATAAACGTTCAGTATGCGGGCGATTCTCGCAGTGTTACAAGCGATACATAAATTTCAAAATTCTTGCAGTGTATTAAAAGATACAAAATTTTCGAAATGCCACGTAGACATTTGCCAGTAACAGAAGTTGCACGGATAATTGCACTTCTGGAAGAAGGCTTTTCGATGCGTTATGTAGCGCAACGTGTTCATGTATCCGTGTCCGTAGTGAGTAGAGCTTGGTCAAGATATCAAGAAACAGGACATTACACAAGACGTGAAGGCAGTGGTCGTCGGCGAATTACTACGATCAGACAAGATCGTGATATTGTTCGTTTGGTTACACAAAGACGAACAATTGCTGCAAGAAGTGTTCGCAATGAAATTAATCATTTACACGATATTAGCGAACAAACTATTCGTAATCGTTTGAGAGAAGTTGGTCTTGCTTCTCGTTCTCGTGCGCAAGTGCCAAGACTTACTCCAGCGCATCGTCGTGCGCGTTTACAATACGCGCGCGATTACATAAATTGGACCGTGAGGCAATGGAGAAATGTGTATTTCTCCGACGAATCGCGTTTTTGTCTCTATGGCAATGATGCTCGTGTGCGTACTTGGCGTCGACAAAATGAACGTTACGATCCACGTTGCGTTATGCCAGTTCGAGCTTATAACGGCGGTTCCGTGATGATATGGGGATGCATTTCGGTAAGAAGTCGAACCGATATAGTGATTCTGCCACCTCCTGCAATGACAAGTGTGCGTTATGTCAATGACGTTCTTCGACCACACGTTTTGCCTTTACGTCATTTACACAGAAATTTTGTGTTTATGCAAGACAACGCTCGTCCTCACACGGCCAACGTAACTCGGCGTTTTTTTCAAGAACACAACATCCCATTGTTACCACATCCTGCCAATAGTCCGGATTTAAATCCCATGGAACACATTTGGGACGAAATAGAACGACGATTAAGACGTCGCGAGGAACAGCCGCGTAATTTGGATCAATTGGGAGAAGCGCTCCGTCAAATTTGGCTCGAAATTCCACAGAACACCATCCAAAGATGCATAAACATGCGAGAACGTTTGCAAGCGGTAATTGATCAAAGAGGAGGTAATACACGATTTTAAAGACACGCACGCGCGCACGCACACATACACACACACAAATACACACTATACGCACAGCAGAGAGGGTTTGGAGTCGTTAAATACTGCAGAAGTGACGAACTGTGGGGTCCTTATCTCTGTTGTGACACACACACACACACACACATACACACACACGATGTGCAAAATTCAACCGGCAACCTCCACGTGGTGCACATTGGATAACGCTAATGTCGGTGGTACACGTCATTTTTCAAGAAAAAAAAGGGTTGACTTTGAATTCGTGTAAATCGGTCAAAAAAAATCGTAGGAAAATTTAAAAAAAAGCATTTTGAAGGTAAAATGTTGTAGTTTATGAAACGTGAGTTGAATTTTTCGAAAGAAAATTTTTCATCAAACTGCGGTGTGTCAAACATATGCAATTTTAAGGAACAAATCATTGTTTTTAGATTTAGCAGCAAACAAGGAAGATAGAAAAATTTTTTATTATCACCGATAGCGCGTTAAAGTTGACATTTCGAGCTTTAAAATGCTTTTTTTATTTTTTTTCTACGATGATTTTTCACCGAGTTACGACATAATCTGTAAAAAATGTAGAGTTTGCTTGAAAATCGTGTAAATCGGTAAAAAGAAATCGTAGGAAAATTTAAAAAAAAGCATTTTGTAGGAAAAATGTTGTACTTTCTGAAACATGAGTTGAATTTTTCGAAAGAAATTCTTTTGATCGAGTTTCAAGTTGTCAAATATACGTAAATTTAAGGAACAAAACAATATGTTCGTTTTTTAAGCATACAATAGGGAAAATAAAAAAACTTTTTAAATCCATCGATTGTGCGTTAAAGTTGAAACTTCGAGCTTTAAAACGCTTTTTTTATTTTTTTCCTACGATGATTTTTCGCCGAGTTTTAGCTGTTTAAAAATGGCCTAATTTTTAGAATTTAAAAAGTGTTCCCTATTTTTTTTTGACTAGTGTATATATAGAGGCTCTCTCTCTCTCTCTCTCTCTCTCTCTCTCTCTCTCTCTCTCTCGTACAACTGATATTATAATAACTATAAAGAAAACACCCAGTAAACACAAGCTAACAGCAACGTAACATCAACGTTATAATTTCCCACTCAACAATGTAACTGTTACGTACAAGGCATGTTACATTGCAGTTACATTGTTGAGTGGGAAATTATAACATTAATGGTATGTTGCTGTTAGCTTGTGTTTACTGGGCATATATTACTTTGTGTTATATATATTATTTCTTTATAATGATTTCTTTATTATAATATCAGTTATACGAGAGAGAGAGAGAGAGAGAGAGAGAGAGAGAGAGAGAGAGAGAGAGAGAACACATTGTATAATTTTTAAAACTTAAAATAATTTAAATTAATTTTTTTAGTTGTCTCAATCAGAGCGGAGAAGGCATTATCGCCAACGCCGTCGTGAGCGGCAATTTCAGCAACAATTTCTGCCGCGACCGCAACCATCACCACCACCACCACCGCCACCGCCACCGCCACCGCCACCGCCACCGCCACCGCCACCGCCACCGCCACCACCACCGCCACCACCCCCATTACAATTTAGAGGCCAAAGAAGAGGTCGGGGTGGAGGAGGGAGAAAAGTTTTTGTTTTAAACTTTTATTAAACTTTTTATATTGGCTCTCTCTCTCTCCCTCTCCCTCTCTCTCATTAATATTTTTCTCTTTTATTAATATTTTAATAAATATTTTTACTTTTATTTTTTTTATAATATATGTGCAACAAAAGAATTCATTTATAATAATAAAAGCTTTTAATTAAAAATTTATCAATGCGTTTCTCAATTGTTTAATTTATTGTGTTCCTATTTTTTTAATTTTAATTCGTTGCGAAATTATATATTGACTCGTAATCATAATAATATAATATAACGCTATCTATGTACAGCACTTTTATCATTTCAATGTGTTATTAAATTAATTACCTTAGAATCTATAAAATAAATTTATTTATAAATATATTTGTTTTTATATTCTCTAACTTAATCTAAAGACGATGAGCAAATATCTAAAAGGAAATCTAAAGAACGATTAAAAAAATATCTAAAATAATTTTTAAAAGTCATATCCGTGTGGGTAATATATTGGTGTTTGTACCTACACGGACATTACACATACCAAGTGCAAGAGAGATAAAGACAGAACGATAATCTCTCCTTGTCAAGCTGTCAGTATGTTACCACGGAAATTTCCTCATGGCTGCTCCTTAGATCTAGATATAGTGAGATCCGCTTATCCTGTATTTTGCATCGAAGAAGTTATATTGCTTCATGAAATTTTTTTTAATATATTCTTTATATAATTACGCAGTCCTGTACAGAGTCAGATTTTGCATTTTGACTCTTAAAAATTTTTAATAAACAAAATACGGACTCGTGGCTAACCCAACCTTACCCGTTGCTAGCTGCGCATTTCCCCATGTTTATTAGAAATTTTATTTTGATCCTTTTTCCAGAAAATGACTCTGTACAGGACTGCGGACGATCTTACTAATTAAAAATATCATAATTTTAATATGATTTTCTCATTATTTTGGTCATAATATGGGAAAAGCGAATCCATAATTCACGGCCGACCGATAGAAGTCTCCACCGTGTCTCCTGTCGACCCTTAATTGGAATACAGCCAATAATAGAGATATCGACAATATCGATACCACTAATATCGATACATCCCATCCGATATTTTTGGTGTATCGATATTTTTATTTATGATACGTATCAATATGAAATATCGATATTTTCTACAGTGGGTGTGTTCCCTTTTTAATGGCAGGGCTACCATCATGATAGTCCATCATGATAGTCCATCATGATAGTCATAAGAGTCCACTGCCGCAGCCGTTCCGAAATTACTTTAGTACTGCCAGTAACATTGTGATGTGGTATTTCGGAACGGCATTGCAGTAATCGCAGTGGACCGTGGATCGTGACAGACGTGATGGACAAACACCGTAAGCTGTCAATATGCTTAATAGCATTGGAGGTTTTGAACGAAAGCAGCAGCGATAGTTTTTCCGAAGAAGAAGAAGTGGAATTATTATCAATTCAAGTAGTTCGACCTCGTATTAAAAATTACATGGATACAGTGAATGAATATTCAGATGAGGAATTTAAGAGCCATTTTCGGTAAGATGAAATGTAAATAATATATATATTGTGTAGTTTTATATATATAATACTTCGAAAGTAAACATTTATTGTGATTGTTTTTATTGTGCAAAGTATGGGAACAATCTTACTGTCTCAAATATTTGAAGAAAAGTTATTTGGTTTAAGATTAGTTAATCTTCAATTACAGGATGTTGCATATAGTGTTTACATATTTATTAAATTTAATAAAACCCAGCTTAGAAAAGCAATCTGATGGATAATGACGATGCACAATTTCTCCAGATATACAATTATTAGCAGCACTATGGACTATGGCAACACCTGACTTATATAGGTAATTGTATATAAATTAAAAAATAACTATATGAAATAATTAAGTATTAATACTATGTTTATTATACTGTATGTATTCTGTATTTAATTAATAGATCAGTTTGTGACTGATTCAAAATTGAACGAGCAACTGCTTGACGTGCTAATTAGGGATCGCAATACCAATAAACCGGTTTACCGGTAAATGGCGAAATATTCCCTTAATTTTTATCGGTAATTCGCTATTTTTTACCGGTAATTCGGCACATTACATATTCGCTTTGTGCATGATTACATGTGACGCCGCGTGACGGTTAAATTTAGTACTTTAGACTGAAACAATTTATGAAACGTATAAAAAAAATTAAAACAAAACCGTTTTTTTAATGCACTATAATAATTATATAACCTAAATATCGTAAGTAACTATTATAATTCTATGTAATTTTTTATACTGATTTTTATTTCATGAAATATGTTAAATATTGACCTGTAAACTGAGAAAAATATTATCTTAACCAATAACAATTTCTTTTATTTTTCTTCTTAGAGACTAATAAATTGTTCAAAATGAATCTAATTTTAAGAACAGGATTTAAAGGGATTACTCATTCAATTGATTTTCACCCTCAAGTTATTGTAAAAGGGAAAAAATTAGCTGTATGTATATTATCTCATGTTCAAAGAGTAGAAAAAAAATATAAAATGACACTGGTATTTTGATAACAGGTAGTGTCATACGTCAAACTTCTGTCACTTTACACCCCTACAGAGTTAATTTAGAGGTAAATATGATATATTGATGTTTAATAATTTAATTTATATTTTTTATAACTGATTAAATGTTTTTTAGTTGTATAACAATCGTCATGTACTTCATGTTTCTTGTAATTGTGTGTCAAGTGCAGAAAAGAAATGCAAACATATTTATGCTTTAATATGGTATGTAAACTCTGATAAAAGTGTAACAAAAACATCTATACATCAAGAATGGGGAAAACCTTCAGATTATCAACTTGGTAAAGAAATTTACTCCAAGCCACTAATAATTTCCAAAGAATTCAAGAGAAAGCTGTATTACAAAAAAAAGTAATAATTCCTTTTAATCTTCAGATATCAGGTATGAAAAGTGATTGTGCATTGTTAAGAATTTTACAGACAAGTAATATGACAGAAACTCAAACTATTGTAAAACAAATTATAATAGTTATTTTGGACAATGTTATAAAAAGATTTAATGATAAGCAAATGAAAGAAACAATTTTAAAATTAATAAATTTATCTAAACATAATATAATTTATATATATATATATATACTATGGTACAACAAACATTGATGTGATAGATGTTAAGTTATACAACTTTTATAATATAAATGCGAGACATACGGATGATCAATTATTACATTTGTGCATAAGAACCAAAGATCAAAGTGAATGCAAAGAATGGTTTAATGCAAGATGCGCAAGAATAAGTGCGAGTACTAAAGTACATAGTATAAAATGTAACAAAAAAAAAGATAAAAATGAATTAGCGGTTGAGCTTCTGAAACGTAAAGATTTGAAAATAGCTTCTTTAGAATATGGAAAGAAAAATGAAAAAAGAGCTATACGTAATTATATTAATAAATACAATAAAAATGTTCAAATAGTAGGTTTATTAGTAAATCCACTTCAACCATGGCTTTGTGCGAGTGTTGATGGTATTGTGATTGATACGAATAATTTGAAAATTTTAGAAATAAAATGTCCTTCATCTTGTAGTTATAAGCCAATTTTTGATGTAACAAAAATACATTTAAGGGGATCCCTCAGTGAACCGTAAACTCCGATGGGTTAGCGCCCTCATCTAAGCGTAATTAAAATTACCGACAGTGCCGATAATTATAATACCGCTATTATCGACAGTAATATTCATGCGCGTACACAGAACAATTTCTAATTGTGTGTTCAACATGTTGAAATTACAGGCAGCATAGTGTACCTTTTTTTTATTATCTCGCACGTACATCTAAGCGTATGAATAATAGAAAAACAGATGTGTGTCTGCCTTTATAACACATGTATAATTTGAACACAATTTCATAATATTGTTTATATTGGCTACGTGTTTTCCTATAGCACTTTTTTTCAATAGCAATAATACTCGGCTATTTATGTGGGCCACATATACAGGCTGTCCCAAAATCACCGGACACCGTTTCACTAACAGATTCTGTGGAACATTCTAAGACGAAAACTTTTATGCAAAAATGTCGAGGCTATAATTGTTTTTAAATGGGAAGCACTTAAAGTTAACCAATAAATCTGCGGAAATTTCGTGCGCTCAGACATGGCACATCGCAAAGCAAGTGAAGGTCCCCTTATACATTGATTCAGTTTTTAGATATTGACATAATTTTGCATTAACAAGGAAATTCATTGAAGCTTTATCTTATTTATCTGTGATTGTTTAATTTACTATACATAAAGATTAATGCCAGCATTACGGAACATCAATCAATACATATGTCAAATGAAGTGCATCACAAATTGGCGCATGACTTTTTTCGTATGGTAGGCATATTCAAATTATGTCAATCGATAATTTTATATTTCTATGATAAAGTAGGATAAAATAATTAAAAAATTATATAAAAATAATAATAATTATTATTATGATAAAATTGGATAAATAATTAAGACATTTCTTGACTTTTATCAATTTTACATATTCAATCTGCTCTATGTAATTATCGATGTAAGAAAACTCTGCGTCATTATTATACATTATTATTTATTTTTTCCTATTTTATTATAGAAGTATAAAATTATCGATTGACATAATTTGAATATGCTTATCATACGAAAAAAGTCATGCGCCAGTTTGTGACGCACTTCATTTGACATATGTATTGATTGATGTTCCGTAATGCTGGCATTAATCTTTATATATATTAAATTAAACAATCACAGATAAATAAGATAAAATTTCATAGTAATTTCTTTGTTGTGCAGAATTATGTCAATATATAAAAACTGAGTCAATGTATAAGGGCATTTTCACTTGCTTTGCAATGTGCCATGTCTGAGCGCGCAAAATTTCCGCAGATTTATTGGTCAATTTTAAGTGCTTCCCACTTAAAAACTATTATAACCTCGACATTTTCGCATAAGAATTTTCGTCTGATAGCGTTTTTCACTGAGCAGAACTGAGTGCGCACTGGAAACTCGTCGAGTTCAGGCGACACTGTCGGAGTGCACTAAAAGTGCGAGTTTTTTGCACTCCCAACTAAACACGTCCATTATTCTCAGTGCCATCTCAGTGCGATTTTGTGGCGCATTGTGCCGCTGTATTTGATACTATTTGATAAAATTTATAATTCATTATGGAAGGTTTGACCGATAAGACTATTTCTTTTAAAGTCAACAATGATAAAATAACTATCACCCTTCAGCCGCTTGAAATGGATTTATATAATAAATTAAAAAGTAAGTACATACATGTGATCTTGATTTTTGAGGTTATTCCAGTGCACATGTTCAAAAAGAATGTTGATGAAAATTTCATTTCAGGAAAACAAGCGTAAAAAACGTCTTAAGCCATTCTACAATTGCGTAAACGTGATTGTAAAGTGATTGTAAGACGTAGTTGTAAGCCGCTGTTACGGTTTTAAAGTACGTTGTAGGAGATGGTCGAACTTCATCTTTCATGTTTATACCCAAAGCTGTGTACTTTAAAACCGTAACAGCGGCTTACAACTGCATCTTACAACCACTTTACAATCACGTTTACGCAATTGTAGAATGGGCTTTAAAGTTTCGTTGTACAGTTTGAAGATATATAACAATAATTTTATTTATTACATTTTGTATATGGACTTAATTGTACTAGCGTATAAAAAAGATCTTCGAGCGTTTGGAACGGAATGACTTATAGTTCTTCTCTTTTTTTACAATTAATACTTGCATTCTAGCTTGTCAAACATTTCTTTTTGTATTTCAAAATGTATATAAAAAAATTAATAGATTTCTCTACTATCACTTTTAGATGATGATGCCTATAGCGTACAATACATAAAGCTCCTCATTCGAAATGGATTATTTGTTCTAAACGGCAATGATCAGGAAATTCGGGAAATATATCGAATGAATGGTGAGGAGTAAGTAGAAAGTAGAATATATATACTGTTGAAACCATGTAATTGGGAAATAGGAATGAATGCGAGTGATAAAAATTTTCTCTAAGAGCAAAAAAATTAGTAAGATTATGTAATTATACTTGCATATTGCAGAGAAGAATTGATATATCATGCTAATGTCCACAATTTGGCACGGACTAATGATGAGCAACTGGCAGAGTGCAATAAAGAAAATGATGCAACAAATTACTCTGAATCACAGGACTGCAGTGAAAAGAGTACCGGTAAATATAATTGAATGCAGAATTTTTAGTACTTCTATCGCAAAATAATGTCAATACTGTAACAACATATGATACAAAATATCCTAATGAGCAGACAATATTTTTAAATGTTTTTTTAATGCTTTTTAAATAAAATTTTATTAAAAAAACATTTAAAAAAGATTGTCTGCTCATTGGGATGTGTTGATTTTAAAATTCAAATTGAAAGTTTTTATCATAATTAATAAGTTCTGTGATTTTACAATATACGTTACTAATATGCAAATTTTGTTATTCAGATCACTGGACCGATTCGGCCACTTCATTCATCCTCGACAAATATGAAACGTACTTATTCGATATTGGTCCAATGAAGAAATTTAAAACTAAAAAACTGATGTGGTCACAAATATCTGCAGATATGATGAAAATGTTAAATATCTCCAAAACTCCTCTACAAATTGAAAATCGGTATAAAACGGTCTTAAAAAGAAAGAAAAAAGCAGTAGAGAATAATAGTAAATCAGGTAGTTCCAGAGAAGAGATACCATTTGAAAAGAAATTGCGCAAAATTGCATGTGTAGATGACAGCATTGAACCTGAGATATTGCGAAGTGCTAGAAGTGTGAAATATCCGAAGTTAAATGTACCTGAAATTCCGGAAGAAATCTGCAACACTAGTCTCGCCAAGCATACCATCGATGGCTCACCGAAAGCAAAAAAGTCTAAACGGAGCAATGAAGATTTAAGGATGGAATTATTTGAAAAAAGGGAAGCCGCAAAGGAAAAGCGACATCAGGAAAAGTTAAACCTGATACGTGAGTTGTTCGCCAAACCGAATACAGAGTAATAAAATAATGAAAACTAGCCAAAGGAGAAAGAAAAACCAAATATAGTAATAGGTGTAATATTAGAACTGTTAACTATGGCTGCTTTCCTTTTAGTTTTTAGTCAATGAGTAACAAAGATGAAACAATGCTCGTATCGACTGTGTTCATTAAAAGGAAAGCAGCTTATATATAAATACTGAAAGTGTTAATGTAAGATGTTTTTTCATTAATAATTTTATGTTTATTTCTTACATAATTTTGTTTTCTTTTACACTAGTTTTTTTTCTAGTCTGTGTACCTACCTATATTACTATAAACATGGACGTAATGTTATACTCACAGATACAAATAGTATGTGTTGACATTTTTGAAAGATTTATTTATTTTATCTTAAATTTATAAGTAATATGCACACATGGTTTATTTCATGTACCTGATTTGCACGGATATATTAATTAATAAAGCAATTACTATCTCGGATTCGTAACGTAAAAAAAAACAGTCAGCTTTATAATTTGTTCACAATACAAATTATTAAAAATTACTGGATATTGCTTCGATGTATATTGTGTATGTGCGTGTGTGTGTGCGTGCGTGCGTGCGTGAACAAAGGATATTATCTGTGATTAATTTTAAAAGATATAAACTGTATGTAGTTAATCTTTAGTTGATTGCAATAGACATTGCAGTACCAATTATCGACTATTATAGTTGTAAGTTAAATAATAATTATATTGTCGCGAATGTACCTTTTTTCTTTATAGATATAGTATTACTACCAATAGTATTACTAGACCGATGTAATATTACTCTTAGCAAAAAAGTTTTTTGCTACCTGAAATAAATAAACCTGCATGTTTACAAACAAAAATGTTTATTATTATGATTTACATACAAACCACAAATACATATGCAATATGTAATTTAATTATTGTTGTATCAGGCTTTATTTCATGGGAAAAGTACATTATAAAGTACATAATAAATGATCTCTTTTAATTTCTCCTAATCTCCGGAGTAGAGTTTCTTGTTCTCCTCTACTTTCATTATTAGGTTCTTGATTGTCTAACTCGATACCATTAATAAAAATAAAAAAATCGTTGTTGTCAATGCATAAGTTATGCAACACGCAACAAGAAATTATGAATTTAGATATTTTATCAACGCTATGAAGATCTAATTCAGTAAGTTGTCGAAAACGACTTTTCAAGAGTCCAAATGCATTTTCGATCAACACTCGAGTTGCACAAAATTGTTTATTAAACTTTCGCTGCTTATCGGACAGATTTCCATAATCCCTATAGGGAATCAGTAGCCATTCTCTTATGAGGTATGCTGCATCTCCCAATATATGAAATTTTCCATCACAGAATCGTGGTAAATCGTCATTGATGTCCGATAACTTTAGAACTCGTGAATCGTGGATCTTTGCTGGAATCCCAGTGAAGACCGATAAATCTTTTTCGAACATCACAAATACCCTGTAATGTGATTGCAGGAATATCATGCCTATTTACGTAGATTGATTTAATTTTATGCGCTGGTGCTCGTACTTTAATCGACGTGCCATCAATGCAGCCAATTACATTAGGAATACCAGTAATCTGAAAATTATAAATACTTTAATCAAGTAACTGTTATATTATTTTTTTGTTATATTATTAATAATTATCAATTAATACATGCAGTAAACACGTAATATACCTATATGTGGCGGCGCCACAAAGCGCCTAAAGGCGCGCAACCAGGAGAGTGAAGCTTTCCCGCAAGCGCTCTTACGGAGCGGCAGCGGTACCGGACCGCGCCGCTACGCGGCGCAGCAGCGGAATGTCTTTCCGCCGACAAAAGTCGCCGAGCGCGGCATATAAGACAGCGCGCTTCGGTCAACGGCATCAGTCGCGGTTCACCGCCTGGAGTGTTTAGCACCGAGCACGAACCGTTGACTTTTTTTGGCAGTCGATTTCGACTTGCCGCGAGCTTCTTCCTCACAGCCTTGAAGCCGGTAAGGAGAGAACGTCACACAACACGTCCACGGTCACTACCGCCGCCCACATCACCGGGCCCAGAGCGGCAAGTTGACGTCGCGGGATCGCCAGTACCAGCCAGGACAGAACGCCACGTGCAGTGGAGCCTCCTGCCCTGGACGCTGGCCCGTCGTCTCGAGCTACCACCACAGAGGCGGACAAGGCCCCCGCGGAGTCTCTTGGCGACGTGGGACGTTCGAGTGAGGAGGTACACCAGTCCGAGGGAAACCTGGGAGGTCCCTCACCTGTTGTCTCCGCTGCTGCCCTCGCCAACACGGACCGAGTCCAGGGCCCCACACAGACTGCGCAACCAGCACGCGTACATCGTGGCACGCAGGTGTCTATAGCCACACCACACGTAGACCAGGCCACACAGTCCGACAGCGACTGGGAGCCGACCACCCGGACTACAGCTTCGCAAACCGAGGACGCAGACGAGCCAGCTGTCCGAGAAGCCTCTCCGAGCTACACGCCACCCGGGACGCCACCAACACTGCGACGGGCGCGTTCAGCACCATCCAAGTCGCCAGGGCGCTCCCGACCATCTCGAAGCCGCTGGGGACCGGCCAAGTTCACTCGAGCTGAACCAGTGATTGCCTACCGCGAGCGGAGGAGGCCTTAACAGCCCTTTTCAGGGCTAAACACAAACGGCCCTTTTAAGGGCCACCCATAAATATATCCAGAACATCCGAGGCAAGCGTGGAAACGCAAGTCAACCCGGAGGACAAGCACGCCGTCGGCCAGGCCTAGACTGCAACACGCTAGGCCTAAATTTCGGCACTGTATATAAATCTGTACATAGAATAAACTAAAAATCATAAAAAATAAGCCTCAGTAACAGATCATACCTATCCTCGGCGTCCATAAATAAAGCCGCCACACTATATATACATACATACATATATACAGGGTGACCCATTTTAACTTAGGCAGCCAAATAACTCGAAAAATAAGCACACTACGAAAAAATGTTTAGAATCAAAATTTCGTCATTTCGAGGGGGACGTACAATGACGTTAAAATGAGCCCCCCCACCCCTCCCACTGGGCGGTGAGGGGGGCAAGTTTGAAATCTTAAATAGGAACCCCTACTTTTTATTGCATATTCGGAATCGTTGGCTAAAAACACATACAATTTATCTGAAACATTTTTCTCGATTCATGATAGATGGCGCTGTAATCGACGAAATTCAATTTCTTCGATTTCTCTTACTGAGAACCCATGCTTACGATTCTGCAATAAATTAACAATAAAAATACCACGTTTTCATTGTTAATACTCGAAATTAGTCTTAAAACAAACTTCTCATTATTTTTTATTACTCATTAATTACTTCTCAAGAAACTGCTTTTAGCGTAACCTGCCCTTTAGGCAACTTGAATGGTCCAAAGTACCGAGACATTTTGGACTTTCCATCTGATGGAGTTCCTCTAAGTATCCCTCCAAAATTTTGTCCATTTAGTGCCAAAGTCACAAGTGTTTATGTATTTTTTTAACATTTGTACTCTGATAAAATTTTGGTAAAATGGCAAATTATACGCCTACAGAAGTAGTCGATATTCTTATAACCTTTGGCGAATGTGGTAGAAATTACAGACTTACTGCCCGTACTTATGCGGAGCGATTCCCAAATCGCCGCCATCCTACTGATCAACAAATTATAAACATTGAAAGGAGATCTCGTAATAATCCACTTCATCGCGAAAGGCGAAGGAATAGACTTCATAATAATAATGACCCTAGATTGCTCGCAGTTTTGGCTATGGTTCATCAAAATCCCCATATTAGTACCCGTCAAATAGAACGAGAACTGGGAATCCCTCAAACTACGGCACATAGATTGTTACGATCAGTCAATTACCATCCGTATCATATTACTCTGGTACAGGAATTAAGTGAGGCCGACTACGTACTCAGAGTACAATTTTGTAGATGGGCTCCTGAGATGCTAGATCAGAATCCAGATTTTTTTGTAATGTTTGTTTCAGTGATGAAGCAACATTCATCAGCAATGGTAGTCTCAATAGGCATAATTGCCACTATTGGTCACCAGAAAATCCACATTGGTATCGTGAGGTGCTTAATCAACATCGTTGGAGTTTATATGTATGGGTAGGCATTTGCAATGGCCAAGTCATTGGACCTCATTTTTTTGAACGTCCAATTAATAGTCCAATGTATTTAGAATTCCTCGAAAATGATTTGCCAGCATACCTAGAGAATGTTCCCCTTGCAGTTAGACTAAATTTATGGTATCAACAAGATGGTGCTCCTGCTCATTATGCTCGTATTGTACGGACGCTTTTGAATCAAAGGTTCCCAAATCGGTGGATAGGGCGGGGTGGACCAGTTCTGTGGCCTCCGAGATCACCGGATTTGAACCCCCTTGATTTCTTTTTATGGGGATACGTTAAAGATGCAGTGTATAGTAAAGCTCCAACGACAAGATTAAATATGATGGAAAGAATAAGAAGAGCTTGTGAAGCTATAACTCCTTTAATGCTAGAAAATGTACAACGTAACTTTCGCTGTCGATTACTGTTATCCTTAGAAAATAATGGTGCACACTTTGAGCATCTCCTCCATGCGGAGAGAGCTGATAACAATGCAATCTTGCCTTAACTGGTTGGGTCACCACACGACCTTGCCTTCACTGGCTGGGTCACTACTTGACCTTGCCTTAACTGGTTGGGTGACCACACGACCTTGCCTTTACTGGCTGGGTCACTACTTGATCTTGCCTTAACTGGTTGGGTCACCACACGACCTTGCCTTCACTGGCTGGGTCACTACTTGACCTTGCCTTAACTGGTTGGGTGACCACACGACGTTGCCTTCACTGGCTGGGTCACTACTTGATCTTGCCTTAACTGGTTGGGTCACCACACGACCTTGCCTTCACTGGCTGGGTCACTACTTGACCTTGCCTTAACTGGTTGGGTCACCACACGACCTTGCCTTCACTGGCTGGATCACCACACGACCTTGCCTTCACTGGCTGGATCACCACACGACCTTGCCTTCACTGGCTGGGTTACCACACGTTCAAGCACCCCGAATTTTGAGAGGCGAGGGGACTCACGTTAATCAAGCACCCCGAAGGGAACAGAAAACTGCTACGTCCACGACGTTTTTCCT
The DNA here is from genome assembly GCA_949152495.1 of Lasius fuliginosus. Lineage (NCBI taxonomy): Eukaryota > Metazoa > Arthropoda > Insecta > Hymenoptera > Formicidae > Lasius > Lasius fuliginosus. The sequence continues at coordinate 17,246,178 of OX424449.1, read as the reverse complement.
GGGTTACGCTAAAAGCAGTTTCTTGAGAAGTAATTAATGAGTAATAAAAAATAATGAGAAGTTTGTTTTAAGACTAATTTCGAGTATTAACAATGAAAACGTGTTATTTTTATTGTTAATTTATTGCAGAATCGTAAGCATGGGTTCTCAGTAAGAGAAATCGAAGAAATTGAATTTCGTCGATTACAGCGCCATCTATCATGAATCGAGAAAAATGTTTCAGACAAATTGTATGTGTTTTTAGCCAGAGATTCCGAATATGCAATAAAAAATAGGGGTTCCTATTTAAGATTTCAAACTTGCCCCCCCTCATCGCCCAGGGGGAGGGGTGGGGGGGGGCTCATTTTAACGTCATTGTACGTCCCCCTCGAAATGACGAAATTTTGATTCTAAACATTTTTTCGTAGTGTGCTTATTTTTCGAGTTATTTGGCTGCCTAAGTTAAAATGGGTCGCCCTGTATATATAAAATTCTCTCTCTCTATATATATATATATATATATATAGAGAGAGAGAGAGAGAATTATATATATACATATTACAAAAAAATATTAATAATCTTCAGATCAACATACTTGTGAGAACTCGTTTGCAGAAACTTCGTTGTCTCCAAATTTTATAATCTTTGGAGCTATGTCAATTAAAAAATTAAGCACTCGGTCGTTCTGCCTGAAAGTTGTTGCATGACATACTCCAAATCTTTGCGACACATCTCTAAGGCAGACTTTATTCCCAGCAAACCTATGGAGTGTTCAATTACTATTAACACAGAAATTATGAGTAGTAGTTCAATACAAATAAATATCAACTTACCACAAAAATGATAAAATATCCAATTCTGCGGTGGTAGGTTCACTACCTCCGTGACTCCGATCAAATGGATAGAATCTGGAATGTTCATAAATTTTTATTATTTTGTAAGCTGTTGTTCTTGCAACGCGAAAATGACTTTTGAACTGTAACAATAATATAATTTTAATATAAAACATGTAAGTCTGGCCAGTTAGTGTCGTTATTATTTAAGGATCTTCTTTTTCTGAAATTAAAAATATTTATTTAATATTCACATACATTACAACAAACGTTTCGACCTTTCGTTCGGATCCTCTTTAGTGTTCCTTTGTAAACAAATAATATCCGCAATCCGTTATATATGTTTAATGTGATACATAATTAATAATTTTAAGGTAAATATATTTTAATTAATATTTTTACAATACAAATGAAGATTTTAAGATAAATACATTTTTATTGATTTTCTTCTCGCTTGCTTGAAAGAATACTGAAGAGGACCCAAACGGAGATTCAAAACGTTTGTTGTAATATATGCAAATAATAAATAATATTTATAATTATAAAAATAAACGTAATTATAATATAAAAAAAATAAAAAAATAAAAAAAAAGAAAACATGATCTGCAGAAACAATGAATATATATGTACTTACATCCTTATCCGTAAGGTTATGCACCACTTGAACAAAGTTTTCGATCTTTGGAATTTTACGCGGATCTTTTTTTAATAATAAATCATCTTCATCACTACTGGATGATGAGGAAGAAAGCAAATTTAATAGTCCAAATGCTAATCGTGCATCTCGTGAATTTGAAACATTGTCACCATCCCGCGCAGCCATGTTGCACTGAACTGAACCGTTCTCTCGGAGCTCGTGCCGAATTTTCGCACTATAGTGCAAAAACTCGGCACTAGACTTCCCAGTGAAACAGCGCGCACCATTTTCGTGCGCACCGAAACGCCCAGTGAAACATGTTGCCTGCGGCGAGTGCGCACTCAGTGCGCACTAATTCTCTCAGTGAAAATCGCTATTAGAATGTTCCACAGAATTTGTCAGTGAAACGGTGTCCGGTGATTTTGGGACACCCTGTATATATATATGTGTGTGTGTGTGTGTGTGTGTGTGTGTGTGTGTGTGTGTACATACATAAATGCGTGCATGATACACATTTATATTGGTGTTATTATGTAACTTTTTATAACACCGAGCAACAATTTATGCAATTCATTTTATCCAATCAATATAATTGAGAAAACTGAACTACAATATATATTGTTTTTATGTAAATATATTATATATTTTTTTATCCTATGTAAATGTTTATATATCTGAAATAGAAATTTACAAACATTTACAATCCATTTGTGAGTCTCGATCGCGACATAATGTTATTTTTACAATATTAAAAAATATAGAACATATAGAATGGGTCCCTCCATCCCCCATTTCCGTGAGAACGCAACCAATATTCTGTTTTTCGTCTCTCCGAGTATAATTTGCAATCGAGATTGAGCTCTGTTTCCCCAATATTCTTACGTATCATGATTATAACGATAGATTTTTTTGAATAATATAATTTCTTATCCTTTTGGAAAATGCAGCAATTTATTACCTTCCACAATTTTAAAGAAATGCTTTCTCATGCATTTTACATTCTTGGAGTATTTTTCCTCACAAGAATTGCCTCCTAAGGCTATAAGTGCTGCATAAGTTCCACAATGAGTGTTTACGGTAATGGCTCTCCGAGTAATTTCCTCTAGGATTGAAATATATGATAGGCACAACCATCTACTACCATCATGATTCATGACAACTCAATGTTGTCTAGAATAGCAAACATCGAGTTCAGTGAGTTGAGTGAGTTCGCAGCAAGTTATATGAGGTAGGATATGAGATGTCATTTCACTATTATATTTTAAAACAATCTGTTATTAATTTATAGTAAGATTACATTTACTTAATTAAAGTTATAATTATTAAAAACAATCATGTATTTTTAAAAATTCGTCCAAAATAAAAAAAATAGATTATTCTAACCTATTTACGAGCATTCTTTTCACGTAATTGTCTGTATAGGACAAAATATTGAGAATCATATAATACAGTTACTCGATTAGTTATTTAAGCAAAAATGGAATTCTTTGTTTACTGACAACAATAAGATTAAGTTTTGTTTGCATATAGTTTGCTTAGAACTATATGTAAATCGATATACAAACGTTTATCAACAAAATGTTATCTGGATTATTTTCTTCATACTTTAAAATTTAATGATTAAATATATTTTCAGATGAGAAATGGATTTACAAGGCATGTGGAATTTATTTTTTGATCATCCATCAGATGATGATGATGATAATGAAGATTACCTTCCGCCTCAACGGGATTTTCATCTTAAGATTCCATATTTTTTTGAAAATATCATTCCGACATATTCTTTAACAGGTAAAAGACTTTTAACTTTTGCTATATTATAATGCTTTATTGTTTTAGCTTTGTACAGGTGTTTTGTATTATATTAATTCTAATAAACAACATTAACATTGTTTGAATGGATTTCAAATCACATTTTCGAGTAGAAAAGAATACATATGAAAGGTTTGTACAAAACTTTGGAATACGTCTGTATCGTGACCGCGGTGCTGTAAAAATGTCTCCCGATAAACAAATAGCCATTACCTTATGGTTCCTCGGTAATCAGGAAGTTTACAGGTTAGTGTGTTTTTTTAATCATATGAAAAACTTCTATCCAAGTGCATTTCCACTTTCATTTCTCCTTTCATTTTTCTTTTTTTGCCTAAGTTTTGGTCGTTTTTATTTTTAAAAATATTTTTAACAACAGTTGTACAGCTTTCAAGAGGAAATAATATGGCGACCTTAGTTTGTTTTGCGTAAAATTGTCCAGGTTCATTAAGGACGACTTAGACTGGTATTCATAGTCGGATCTTATATTTAAGATCGTCTTAAGTACAATCTTAAGATGTTATGAATCAATCACAGAGCCGTATTCACATCTTAAAACATTATTTAAGACGGTCTTGAAATAGGAACGGATATGAATACCGGCCTTAGCTTTTAAATGAAAAATAAGAATTTTTGTTTTATTTTTTCTAGTTTCTTATTAAGATGTTTTCAAAACGCTCTTATTAAGTCCTATTTTGATCTCATTATTTTCTAGTTAGAGTCACTTAAAATTGCATTAACAATGAAAAGCTAAAATTGTAATAATTTCCTTTGCCTTTCATATTTATGCTTGTTTACATATATAGGCAACACAATTTTACTTTCAATAAAAATTCTTATTTTTAATAATTATATACGTGTAAACATTAATATATGTACAATTTTTGCTTCAGATCAGTAGCAGATAGATTTGGAGTATGTAAGGACACCGTTTGGAATTCTGTGTTTGAGGTTGCGATGTTACTAACTGAAGATATTCAGACATATATTAAATGGCCTGAACCTCACAAAATGATTAACTTTGAAAGAGAATTTCGTACATTAAGTGGTTTTCCTGGGGTAATTGGAGCAATTGATGGCTCCCATATAGCTATAAGTGCACCTACAGAAAATTCTGATAATTATATTAACCGCAAAGGCTACCATTCAATAGTATTACAAGGGATTTGTGATTATAAATTAAGATTTATAGATGTTTTTACGGGAATGTGTGGTAGCGTTCACGACGCAAGAGTTTGGCGTTTAAGCGATATTAAACAATTAATAACACAGGATCAAAATAGATACTTTCAAAATCAGTACCATCTTGTAGCCGATTCAGCATATCCTTTGTCAAATTATATGTTAACTCCTTTTCGAGATAATGGTCATTTAAACCATCTACAAAGAAATTTTAACACAAAACTGTCAAAAACACGTGTACTTATCGAGCGTACTTTTGGGATGTTAAAAGGAAGATTTCGAAAATTGAAATATATTTATATGTACAATACGGAAATGATACCCTTGATTATTGTCACTTGTTGTATCTTACATAACATATGTATAGAAAATAAAGATGCACCTATGACATTTGATCCAATAGAAATACAAAATAACGAATTTACATTTATAAATGGAGCAGAAAAAAGAGATCTTATTTCTCATTTATTGTAAAAAGTTCTTATAAAATATAATGAACATACTAACATATATATAATTCTAATAACATGCACAACTTGGTTAGATTTATAAAGTTTTTTTGGTATATTTTTAATTTTTGGAAATACAAAACATACGTAATAATAAATGATTTGTTATGTTAAGGTATATCTATTCGTTATTAAAATGATTTATTATCTATTATAAGTACATGAATACATTTGATTATATTTATGAAGAACGCAAAAAATATTAATAAAAATTTACAAATATTAATTATTAACTCTTTTACTACGACACGAAACTGGAAACATTTGTAATGTGTGGACCTAGATATTTTCTTCTATGCTAGCTTGCGGCGATACAGATAAGTTGAATGTAATAAATTGAACATAATGTATAAGCATATTTACGTATTTTCCATAAAAACTCGTTCAATTTTTGAAAGCATACATATACGTTCATCGTAGATGACAATCCGCTTTTAGAATTCATAATAATACAGTTAGTTTTACATATGTTTCGTAGACGATTTCATAGATGTTTTATATATGTCTATGAAACGTATATAAAACCAATATGTGCTACTAGGAATGCATATATATACGCATGTATATTGTAGTGAAAGGGTTAATTTATTACATAATAATCGTAATTAATTAATTGTTCGAAATAACCAAAATGATCATAAAACAAAATTAACGTAAATAAAATTTTAAACTTTTATGTTAATACTATCATGATCTATTTCTTAACAAATCCTAATTTCTTATGTAATTTAAAATAAGGAATGAAGCAGATTTGTCTATATAAACTAGAAACACATACATAATCAATCATATTTAATTAATTTATTACATAACTTCAAAACATAATTTTACATATAACTTTAAAATAAAGTCAGAGAACTGTTTGAACAAATAAAAAATTATGTTATCTACTATAAAATATATTTATTTTAAATATACAGGGTGACCCATTTTAACTTAGGCAGCCAAATAACTCGAAAAATAAGCACACTACGAAAAAATGTTTAGAATCAAAATTTCGTCATTTCGAGGGGGACGTACAATGACGTTAAAATGAGCCCCCCCACCCCTCCCCCTGGGCGGTGAGGGGGGGGCAAGTTTGAAATCTTAAATAGGAACCCCTATTTTTTATTGCATATTCGGAATCTTTGGCTAAAAACACATACAATTTGTCTGAAACATTTTTCTCGATTCATGATAGATGGCGCTGTAATCGACGAAATTCAATTTCTTCGATTTCTCTTACTGAGAACCCATGCTTACGATTCTGCAATAAATTAACAATAAAAATACCACGTTTTCATTGTTAATACTCGAAATTAGTCTTAAAACAAACTTCTCATTATTTTTTATTACTCATTAATTACTTCTCAAGAAACTGCTTTTAGCGTAACCCAGGAACAACGTCGTGGACGTAGCAGTTTTCTGTTCCCTTCGGGGTGCTTGATTAACGTGAGTCCCCTCGCCTCTCACAATTCGGGGTGCTTGAACGTGTGGTAACCCAGCCAGTGAAGGCAAGGTCGTGTGGTGATCCAGCCAGTGAAGGCAAGGTCGTGTGGTGATCCAGCCAGTGAAGGCAAGGTCGTGTAGTGACCCAACCAGTTAAGGCAAGGTCAAGTAGTGACCCAGCCAGTGAAGGCAAGGTCGTGTGGTGACCCAACCAGTTAAGGCAAGATCAAGTAGTGACCCAGCCAGTGAAGGCAAGGTCGTGTGGTGACCCAACCAGTTAAGGCAAGGTCAAGTAGTGACCCAGCCAGTGAAGGCAAGGTCGTGTGGTGACCCAACCAGTTAAGGCAAGGTCAAGTAGTGACCCAGCCAGTGAAGGCAAGGTCGTGTGGTGACCCAACCAGTTAAGGCAAGGTCAAGTAGTGACCCAGCCAGTGAAGGCAAGGTCGTGTGGTGACCCAACCAGTTAAGGCAAGATCAAGTAGTGACCCAGCCAGTGAAGGCAAGGTCGTGTGGTCACCCAACCAGTTAAGGCAAGGTCAAGTAGTGACCCAGCCAGTGAAGGCAAGGTCGTGTGGTGACCCAACCAGTTAAGGCAAGATTGCATTGTTATCAGCTCTCTCCGCATGGAGGAGATGCTCAAAGTGTGCACCATTATTTTCTAAGGATAACAGTAATCGACAGCGAAAGTTACGTTGTACATTTTTTAGCATTAAAGGAGTTATAGCTTCACAAGCTCTTCTTATTCTTTCCATCATATTCAATCTTGTCGTTGGAGCTTTACTATACACTGCATCTTTAACGTATCCCCATAAAAAGAAATCAAGGGGGTTCAAATCCGGTGATCTCGGAGGCCACAGAACTGGTCCACCCCGCCCTATCCACCGATTTGGGAACCTTTGATTCAAAAACATCCGTACAATACGAGCATAATGAGCAGGAGCTCCATCTTGTTGATACCATAAATTTAGTCTAACTGCAAGGGGAACATTCTCTAGGTATGCTGGCAAATCATTTTCGAGGAATTCTAAATACATTGGACTATTAATTGGACGTTCAAAAAAATGAGGTCCAATGACTTGGCCATTGCAAATGCCTACCCATACATATAAACTCCAACGATGTTGATTAAGCACCTCACGATACCAATGTGGATTTTCTGGTGACCAATAGTGGCAATTATGTCTATTGAGACTACCATTGCTGATGAATGTTGCTTCATCACTGAAACAAACATTACTAAAAAAATCTGGATTCTGATCTAGCATCTCAAGAGCCCATCTACAAAATTGTACTCTGAGTACGTAGTCGGCCTCACTTAATTCCTGTACCAGAGTAATATGATACGGATGGTAATTGACTGATCGTAACAATCTATGTGCCGTAGTTTGAGGGATTCCCAGTTCTCGTTCTATTTGACGGGTACTAATATGGGGATTTTGATGAACCATAGCCAAAACTGCGAGCAATCTAGGGTCATTATTATTATGAAGTCTATTCCTTCGCCTTTCGCGATGAAGTGGATTATTACGAGATCTCCTTTCAATGTTTATAATTTGTTGATCAGTAGGATGGCGGCGATTTGGGAATCGCTCTGCATAAGTACGGACAGTAAGTCTGTAATTTCTACCACACTCGCCAAAGGTTATAAGAATATCGACTACTTCTGTAGGCGTATAATTTGCCATTTTACCAAAATTTTATCAGAGTACAAATGTTAAAAAAATACATAAACACTTGTGACTTTGGCACTAAATTGACAAAATTTTGGAGGGATACTTAGAGGAACTCCATCAGATGGAAAGTCCAAAATGTCTCGGTACTTTGGACCATTCAAGTTGCCTAAAGGGCAGGTTACGCTAAAAGCAGTTTCTTGAGAAGTAATTAATGAGTAATAAAAAATAATGAGAAGTTTGTTTTAAGACTAATTTCGAGTATTAACAATGAAAACGTGGTATTTTTATTGTTAATTTATTGCAGAATCGTAAGCATGGGTTCTCAGTAAGAGAAATCGAAGAAATTGAATTTCGTCGATTACAGCGCCATCTATCATGAATCGAGAAAAATGTTTCAGACAAATTGTATGTGTTTTTAGCCAAAGATTCCGAATATGCAATAAAAAATAGGGATTCCTATTTAAGATTTCAAACTTGCCCCCCCTCACCGCCCAGGGGGAGGGGTGGGGGGCTCATTTTAACGTCATTGTACGTCCCCCTCGAAATGACGAAATTTTGATTCTAAACATTTTTTCGTAGTGTGCTTATTTTTCGAGTTATTTGGCTGCCTAAGTTAAAATGGGTCACCCTGTATATGTCTATAATGCATATACCTACCTTTATAGGAACTTTTATGAGTATAACAATGAGCTTATTTTGTTAAGTACAATATAGACATTTGTTGTAATTATTACAAATAATATCACAAGGCTTGTCTAGAAAATAAGGAACATTTGCTTATAATAAGAAAAAAATAAACTTTTATGAGTATAACAATGAGCGTATTTTGTACTCTTACATGTGATTTTAATATTGCGTGAAAATGCGGCAGATTCTCTCCCGATTGGGAGACGGCGCGCGGACAGGTGAATAATTAAATTCGGCACTGTGGTTTAGACGACACAGAATTTATTCTTGATAATGTCAATAACATAAATGTACAGAGTGGTAACGGGCCACGTGAGAGCACGATAATGGCGAGACTGTTCCTTGCGAACGACTAACTGCGAGTGAAAAGGCCGCACGTGAATAGCACGACACCTTAATCAAATTAAAGGATCACCATAAGTAGCGGAGCACCGCGTGTAACTCCGTAAGCAGATCTCGCGAATGTTCAGCTTCGGTCGAGGGTCGAGTTGATCCTCGCGGCCAGAGCTGCGCCGTTTTGCACTTGTCGTTAACTGGCACAGAATAAAATTGCTAAGTCTCGCGCGTTGCTGACTTGTCTTAATGTCTAAGGATGCGACAACGATGCGAGATAATGTTCGTCACGTTTAGCGAAGCCCGGTAACTATTGACGGAGATTTTACCGAAAGACGACTTTGCGAAATTTGCTAGCGCTCACACGTGCCTCTTGCAGCGGTAAGACTCTCGAAGAATGTGAACGCTCGTCACGGGAAAGAAGGCGGAAGTCTGCGCTCGCGAATTCTTATCGGCCAATGATTGATTGCCAGCGCGATCAATCGACCGCGATATTGGCTAATCGACAGGATCATGCGCGAAATACTAGGCTCACGACATCCGGCGCGGGGCGGAGTGCTCGCGGTTCGGAATACCGAGCAAGGGTGGCGCCAGGATTATCGAATTGATCCTGGATTCGCGACAGCTACACAGCGGCGCTAAATCAAGCACGATACACATGATTAACAGGCGCCCTTTCAGGTAGTTAGAACAAGACGGAAGATACCGCCCGCCTCGGATAGTATATCCGAAAGATTTAAATCGGAATCGCGCCGCCCGCCGTGACGAGGTTGATTGATGCATGAGTGCGCAACTTAACACTACATTTATTTACATTTATAACAACACCTATTTACAAAGAAACTCGACAACGGAAATTAATCTTTATGTACATAAGCAGAGTTTGATCGTGGACTGTCATCCGAAGACTCATGGGTAAGATTTACATCAATCGGTAGAAAGTACAATTTTGTAATGGCTCGCTTGTATTTTGAGCGAGCTGTCTTGACAGTAACTACCCGGACAAATCCATCGTTTCCAGGATGGCATTCCTCGATTCTCCCGAGCTCCCAGGCGCAGGGAGGCGCTAGCGGATTGCGCAACAGTACTAGGCGCCCTACCCGGGCTAATTTTTGCACTTCACGCCACTTTGGACGTTGTTGTAACGTGTGCAGATAGTCCTGCGACCATTGCTTCCACAAACTATCGCGCATTTGACGGATGAGTTGCCATCGTGTAAGACGCGTTTCCTTTTCGTCGAGTAAAGACTCTTCGGGCATACTCATAAGCGAAGAACCAATTAGAAAGTGGCTCGGAGTGAGCGCGTTATAATCATCGTAATTTTCGGACATCTGCCCGAGCGGCCGTGAGTTTAAGCACGCTTCGACTTTACATAATAATGTGCTCATCTCTTCGATGGTGAGCGTATGAGCACCGATTACGCGTTTTAGATGGAACTTAACGCTCCGAACGCAGGCCTCCCATAATCCACCGAAATGTGGAGAAGAGGGAGGAATGAATTTCCATTTGATGCCTCTCTCAGCGAATTTGTTTAAAATATTCGGATCGTGAGTCGCCGTACGCCACGCGGCAGCGAGTTCGCGTTGAGCGCCCTGAAAATTCGTTGCGTTGTCCGAGTACATTGCGATAGGAAGACCTCGACGAGCACAGAACCGATCGAAAGCAGCCAAGAAAGCAGACGTCGATAAGTCGCCTACTAGCTCAAGATGAGTCGCTTTGACAGTCATACAGATAAATACCGCGATATACGCTTTTCGTGATTTGTGTCCTCGTCCAGGCGTCAACCATATTTGAATAGATCCGGCATAATCGAGTCCACAGTGAGAAAAAACGCGAGCAACAGGGCAAACTCGATAATCCGAAAGGTTGCCCATTAACTCGTGAACGACTGTTGCCTTTTCACGAGTGCAGGCGATGCAGCGGTAAAGAACTGAACGTACGGTTTGGCGAGCGCGTAACAACCAGAATTCTTCGCGAAGCATCGACAGCGTTAATCGCGGCCCGGCGTGCACAGCTTGTAGATGAATGTGACGTATAAGAGACGAGACCAATGGATGCGATGCGAGCACGATTGGATGCTTCGTTTTTTCTGCAATTTCGGAATGGCAGAGCCGGCCGCCGACTCGAATTAAATCATTTGTTGGACCCGCCAACCGTTTATTTAATTGTTCACCCGCCAACAGGGAACTTGAGCTGGGTTTAGACCGTCGTGAGACAGGTTAGTTTTACCCTACTGATGACTAGTCATTGCGATAGTAATCCTGCTCAGTACGAGAGGAACCGCAGGTTCGGACATTTGGTTCACGCACTCGGTCGAGCGGCCGGTGGTGCGAAGCTACCATCCGTGGGATTATGCCTGAACGCCTCTAAGTGCGTATCCTCTCTAGTCGAAGGTGGCAATGATATCTCTAGGAGTCTCGTGAGTCGAAAGGCTCAAAACAATGTGACACTACTAGGCGACCGGTCCACGGGCCGGTCGTCGCACGAGCCCGGTTTGCCGTACGGCGCCATCGCCCGTCGTCGGGATCTCACCGCTACGACGGCACGGCGTCTAACGGTCGATCATGGGTTTCGCAAGTTCGATGTCGAGACTCGGAATCGTCTGTAAAAAACCGAATAAACGGATTTAAGGAAGCTAGTTTGCTACCCTTTTGCACGGACTGACCGCCTTTGAGAAGTAACCGCTCTTTCGAAAACAACTGCTGTTGAATATTCTTCAACCAAAATTTTCGCGCGGAGTCGATTTCATCCGGTTCTAGCGACAGCAATACTTCGGTGACTTTCACCTGAGCTTCGTGGCTTGCCAGTTGCTGTGACCGGCGAGACCGAATACGTTGCGTGAATCGAATTGCATATGCGGTGACTCGAAGTAATTTCGTCTACGAAGAAAACCGCGTCATTAAGACCCATTCGTTGGGGGTTTGAGCGATATGTACATGAACGCGCACTTCCGGCAGCGATTCTGCCGATGCAGCGTCAGTTTCCTCCGGCCATTGAGTTGACGACAACTTAAGCCACGCGGGGCCTTGCCACCATAATGACTGCTCTCTTATGTCGGCCGGATTGATGCCTCGTGACGCGAGATCTGCGGGATGTTGCTGTGAGGCAACGTGATGCCAGATTGCATCCGGAATTTGACTTTGAACCTCGTGGAACCTATTGGCCACGAAAACCTTCCATCGAGATGGAGATTGCTTGAGCAACGCTAGTGCGACTGTGGAGTCTGTCCAACAGTGACAAATCATTGAAGGAGTATCGAGCAGAGATCGCGAATGCAATTAGGCGAGCTAATAATACCGTCGCGCACAGTTCCAATCGCGGAACCGTCATAGGTTTGAGTGGAGCTACTCTTGATTTTGCACTTATCAACGTGATTTGGACTGATCCATCGAATTTGATCAGTTTCAAATAGACGATAGCCCCATACGCGGCAGTAGACGCGTCTGCAAACCCATGAATTTCCGCTGAAACCGTATCGGACCCGTACCCCGTCCATCTCGGAATTGAAACCTCTCGCAGAGTCGAGAGGTGCGCGTAGAAGTGACGCCAGGCGGCAACCAGCTTCTCGGGAAGCACTGCGTCCCACTCACACCGCGACGCCCACAATTTCTGCATAAAGATCTTTGCGGTTATGACAACGGGGGCTAGCCATCCGAGTGGATCAAATAAGGCAGCGATTGTAGATAAAACGGCGCGTTTTGTCGCAGAAATATCGTTCGACAGCGATATCTCAAATTGAAACGCGTCAGAGTGTGGATTCCATTTGAGACCCAAGACTTTGAGAGAATCGTCCGTTTGCAGGGTCTTAGATTGCGCGAGACCATGATCATTAGGATCGATGTCAGCAAGCAACGAATGATTGTTGCTTGCCCACTTGCGAAGTTGAAAGCCTGCTCTATGGAGTAAGGATACAAGTTGATCTTTTGTCTGACGAGCGAGCGGTACATCGTCCGCGTCAAAAACGCAATCATCAACATAAGTGTTATGTTGAAGAACTGGCACGGCAAGAGGAAAGTCAGCGCCGTCATCGACAGCGAGTTGGTTTAAGACGCGGAGAGCCAAATACGGCGCGCTTGCTGTACCATAAGTCACGGTTAGCAACTGATAGTCTTCTATCGGAGCGTCGACATCGGGTCGCCAAAGAATACGTTGATAATCGGCGTCGCGTCGATCAACTAAAATTTGCCTATACATCTTGGCAATATCCGCGGTATAGACATAGCGGAATTGCCGCCAGCGTGTAAGAATCGACGGCAAGTCGGTTTGTAACTTAGGACCGATCATGAGATGGTCATTAAGCGACAACCCATTTGAAGTAGGCGATGATGCATTAAACACGACACGCAGATGTGTCGTGGCACTGTGATCACGTATGACCGCATGATGAGGAATGTAAACAATCTGATCAGAGTGTTGGCGCGGAGATGGCACCTTCCTCATGTGGCCTAATTGTTCATACTCTTGTAAGATTGCGCGGTATTCGGTGATCTGTTCAGGCCGTGCCTTTAAACGATACTCTGCACGAGTATACATGGCGAGAGCCGCCGGCCTTGACTCGCCGAGGCTCAATGGAGGATCCGTTTTGAACAGGAGCCGAACAATATATCTCCCAGTCGGAGATCGAGAATGAGTCGATGCGAAATTTCTCTCGCACCGCATATCCTTCGGAGAGATATGATTCTGACGAGGGAGCTCTTCAATATCCCAAAAACGCTTCAATTGCATATCGAGGTCAGCGTGCACTGTGCAGTAATGCGTCGACACAGAAATAGATGCGGACTCTGGCTGCGTGGGCATAGGTCCGGAAAGAATCAACCCGAAAATGGAGTTTTGCGCGACAGGTTCCTGCGGAGATCGCGATCAAATACCTGATCTAAGAATTGATCCGTAAAGGTCAGCACCGATAATGATATCGATAGGCTCCGAGCTCGTAGGATCGCTATCGGCTAGTTTGAGCGGGCGCAGATATTCCAATTCTGCGAGAGATTCCACACGCTGTGGAACATAATTTGTAAGTGACTTTAATATTAAAGCTGTCACTAACAACACGGGACCTGACATGTCGCGAGATGAGACGTCAATCCGCGCTGCTTGTTTGGCGACGGAAGCCGCACCACCGATGCCCGTAATAGATACCGAAATGCGAGAGCGCTTAAGTCGCAAACGTTGCGCTAATCGCTCTGAAATAAACGTTGTGACCGAGCCTTGGTCCAATAATGCACGCACGATTTCCTTAGTACCTGTCGCGCCACTAACCGCGATCCAAGCTGTCGCGAGTAAAATGCTCGTTTTAGAAAAGTTAACGCGTGAAACGACGTGCGTATTTATCGAGACGGGTTCATCTACCTTCGAGGTGCACGCGGTCGGAGAACTCTTTTCGTTAACGTGATTCGTTTCAAACTCGTGGAGAAGAGTGTGATGCTTCTGCTGACACTGTCGACACGTATGCTTGCTTTGACAATTCTTTCGATTATGCTTGGTACTCAGACAATTGTAACAGCAACGAATTTTCTGAGCTAACTCTCGACGTTCGGTAATCGATTTATTCCGAAATTCCGGACACGCGAATAATAAATGAGGCTTCTGACAAACGGGACATTTCATTGCACATGCATTTGTTACATGACTTTGCACTGACAGCTGGTTCGAATTCTTACCTTTACTCAAAGGCAGAATGTTCTCAAATGCGCGAATACGCGATGCTAAAAACTGTTCGAAACTATCGAACGTGGGATATTCGGTTGTATCTCCGAGCTGCAATTCCCACGCCTTACGAATGGCCTTATCGAATTTTTGAACGAGCAAGTATACGAGGATGTCGTCCCATTTGTCGACAGCACGCCCGAGATGTTTTAAAGCTTTGATTGCAACGTTCGCTTTATCTCGCAAGGCGGAAGACGCGACAGCGGATTCGGTATTAATTTGCGGTAGCGATATCAACGCGTGAATATGCTCATGCACCAAGCGTCTTTTGTTATCGTAGCGCGCGATTAACAAGTCCCAGGCGACCTTAAAATTCGAATCGACTAACGCGAGATTTCGCACAACATTGAACGCGTCGCCCTTCACGCACGAATGTAAATATTGCAGGCGGTTTACATTTACGAGATCGCCGTTATCGATTATCAATGCTTTGAACTGATCGCGAAACGATTCCCATTCGCTGAAATCGCCTGAGAATTTCGGCAAGGTTATACGCGGAAGTTGAAAAGCTGAACGCGATGTGAATGCGTTTTGACGTTGGCTTACGATGGATGAAGCCTTTGGAGTGGATGTCGCTTGCGGTTCCAACTGCGCTTCCCAGTCGGCCATGTAATCGGAGGCGGCATAATACGCTGCTTCACATGCGGCAAATCTGTCCTCGGTGAAGTATTTGTGGGTAGCGACGAAGTCCTCGGTAGCGAGAGCGAGCACCTTGGCATGCGTATGCTCGTATCGAGCATAATCATCCTTCAATTTTTGCAGGCGGTTGCGCACGATTCCGTAAGTGAAATTGTCTTTCCCGATCTTTTTAAAGTTTTCCAGTGCGCGGGTAATCGATTTGAGCGTCACTTTTTGTTCGGCTAATAGCCCTTCCATTATTACAAAAGGGGTTAACTGCGACAATGATTAAATATAATTACGATTGCTCGTACTTGCGTACTGTGTTCCGATCGTGCGGGTTCCGCGGAATGAGTGTCAGTGTCGTGTTGATCCGCGAAATGATAGTCGCTCTTGTAAGCCAATCGCGGAAGGATTGACACTGTCGCTTGCCGATGGATCCGCGAGATGATGATCACTGTCTCATTCAGATCCGCTCACTGATTGTCACTGTCGCGCGCCGATCCGGCTCGAAGGATCAAAATTTGTGTGAAAATGCGGCAGATTCTCTCCCGATTGGGAGACGGCGCGCGGACAGGTGAATGATTAAATTCGGCACTGTGGTTTAGACGACACAGAATTTATTCTCGACAATGTCAATAACATAAATGTACAGAGTGGTAACGGGCCACGTGAGAGCACGATAATGGCGAGACTGTTCCTTGCGAACGACTAACTGCGAGTGAAAAGGCCGCACGTGAATAGCACGACACATTAATCAAATTAAAGGATCACCATAAGTAGCGGAGCACCGCGTGTAACTCCGTAAGCAGATCTCGCGAATGTTCAGCTTCGGTCGAGGGTCGAGTTGATCCTCGCGGCCAGAGCTGCGCCGTTTTGCACTTGTCGTTAACTGGCACAGAATAAAATTGCTAAGTCTCGCGCGTTGCTGACTTGTCTTAATGTCTAAGGATGCGACAACGATGCGAGATAATGTTCGTCACGTTTAGCGAAGCCCGGTAACTATTGACGGAGACTTTACCGAAAGACGACTTTGCGAAATTTGCTAGCGCTCACACGTGCTTCTTGCTGCGGTAAGACTCTCGAAGAATGTGAACGCTCGTCACGGGGAAGAAGGCGGAAGTCTGCACTCGCGAATTCTTATCGGCCAATGATTGATTGCCAGCGCGATCAATCGACCGCGATATTGGCTAATCGACAGGATCATGCGCGAAATACTAGGCTCACGACATCTGGCGCGGGGCGGAGCGCTCGCGGTTCGGAATACCGAGCAAGGGTGGCGCCAGGATTATCGAATTGATCCTGGATCCTCGACAGCTACACAGCGGCGCTAAAACAAGCACGATACACGTGATTAACAGGCGTCCTTTCAGGTAGTTAGAACAAGACGGAACAAATATTTTACTTAAAACTAAAACTAAAAAAATTTTTATTTTTTCATCAACATCTAAAATATAAAATAACGTGTATCATTTTTAAATTTTCTTATGTTAGCATTGGTTATTAAGGTTCACTTAATTTTTACTTTTCGAATACTTTTTTATACCTGCTTTATTTTTTAAAATGCTTTTCTAATAAAGATAAAAAACGTTCTCTTTGGTCATAATTTTCTCGAAGATGTTTTTCTTTTTGTTCTGTTAATTCTGCTATCCAGGTAGACTTTTTAGATTTTCTTTTTCTTATTGGTCGGTTCCTCAAAACGTTGGTTAATTCTACATTTAATTCATTTTCTTCGTCTTCTTCAGTGTGTTCATTATCATTACTCAAATTTCTTTTAACATTTATGCTTTCAGATGCATTAAAAACATTTACATTTACTTCAAAACCACGTACACTTGATGCTATGGACAAAGGTGTAATTTCCGGATTTGTTTTTAACATATCATGAATAATATCAAAATATTCCCAGGTTTCTTTTGCTGCGCCAGTTTGATTCTTTGCATCTCTTATTATTTTATATTTTTTCTTCATACCAGTCCATTTAATAATACAGTTTTCTGCAGTCAAATTATAACCATGAGTGTTAACGGCTGTAGCAATAGTTTTCCAAGCTTGCTTGTTCAATGGACTAGTACAAGATTCTGTATAAGTATTTATTTCTGCTAACAGCAGTTTTATCATGTTATCGGTCCACTGAACTCTGCAATTCAATGCATTTATAAAAATTTCTTAATATTTGAATAAATTTTAATAATAAACTTATCTATAATTATCCTTATTAAATTATTATATACATACCAAAATTATTTACTTCTTTTATTGATTTATTTGTAGTAGCCATTTCCCAAAAAACCAAACCTGCAAAATCAGATTCTTCAATATGTGTGTGAATTTACTGATACAAAACCAAGAGACATCTAACAGAATTTTACAAAGTATGACAGCAAATTGGTAGCAAAAGCCAAACAGAATCTGTTGTTTTATGACTGTTTATAAGTGCGTTTAAATAGAATATCCAACAAAACCTGCTCGTAAATAGGTTAGAATAATCAATTTTTTTTATATTGGGCCAATTTTTAAAAATATATGATTGTTTTAAATAATTATAACTTTAATTAAGTAAATGTAATCTTACTATAAATTAATAACAGATTGTTTTAAAATATAATAGTGAAATGACATCTCATATCCTACCTCATATAACTTGCTGCGAACTCACTCAACTCACTGAACTCGATGTTTGCTATTCTAGACAGCATTGAGTTGTCATGAATCATGATGGTAGTAGATGGTTGTGCCTATCATATATTTCAATCCTAGAGGAAATTACTCGGAGAGCCATTACCGTAAACACCCAATATATGCCATCAGGTTGTGTTTGAACCTTTTCAATAATAATATTACTTTGGCTTATTGTTGGATAACGTAGATGTATATAATTTTTCTCTTTAGCTACCAACTTGTATGTACAGCCAGGTAGAAAATCATATACGCGAAGCTTGGTGCCATCAAAGAAAATGCATCGCCAATGATTGGTACAATTTCCACCAATAATTTGTAAGCTTTTATTGCTGCGACTAGCTTCAATTATGTGGGGGTATTCTAAATATAACACACTTTGTGTTTCAAAGCAAAAAGTCTCTCTCTTACATTGCGTAAAAATAGATCTAACGATTCATCATTTAATGTACTATTTATAGGCAAAACATTCTCCTTCACTGATAAGAGTGAAGGTATCACATTATCTAATATTTTTCTCTGTCTTGCCAAATCATCTTCAGTTAGAACTCGTTTCGAGTAACTGATTATGATGCATCGTCATCTTGCTCTGTTTCTGGAATAGCAGTGGTAGTAATGCTCGACAAAACATCCCGTTTTAGTCGTTTGCTCTTTTCGGGGTAATTATGTAGAATAGGGCCTTTTTCGAATTTTGTTTTTATTTTTATTTTTTTACGATTCTCTTGGTAAAAATCTTTGTTGCCACTCCGACAGTGATAATCAGTCGGGGGAGTCCAAAAAATACTTGATAAGGGCCCGTACCCAAGGGCCGAAACGTTGTGTAGAAATACTTGTATTGGTCAGTCAGGTTGAATTTTAATAAATCACTTTTATAATTTTATTTCTTTATTTATTTTTACAACTAATTCTTTCCTCGCGATTTCCTCGTTATCGCGACCATATTTCATAGCTGCGGTATCAATTGCTGGCGGAAATAAGATACTTTTGACAACTGCTGCGCAAGACGTCGTTGATCTCATGCAAAATACAGTTCCAAAATTCGAAGCCGTCAACATTTCATTTCACAATACGTGCCACAATTCCAATTCTCTTTGGCGTATAATATCTCGCTCAATTTGCTTCCAATTTTTCCCGTTTTCGAACAACTTCCTTATATGATTTTGACGAAGTTGCTCAAATACATCGGATGGAAGATCTGGTTTTTGCGATTGCGGACCATAATGACAATCTGTTCCAGGCTCCCGTTTGAATTTCTTTTTTCTTCCACTTACTTTTCGAGATTCTCTAGTTCTTGCAACTTTTATTTTTCGTCGCTTTTCTAGATTCTCGATAATGGAAGGAACATTATTAGACATGCTTTCATATATTTGCGTGAGAACCTGTTGCGTATTATATTGCACAACTGCTCCCGCAACTCTAGCATTATAAGAGCCTCGTTTACCATAATGAATGCGTTTACCTCCTATTTCTTTGCAAATTATAGAATTAAACAATTCTGAAGAATTGTTTGTTAAATTTGATAACAAGCTGTCAGAATAAGCGCTCAAATACGCGACAGCATTCTCTATTTTTTGATAGAGGTCATGCAACTTCAAATATGAAACATAATTTTTCTTATCACAATCTTGTAAACACATACGGCCGCGTTCATTACATCGTCTATGCTCACCAAATACATGGCTACGAATATTCAATATGTCTTTTTGTAATTCCGTAGCCTTGAGGTGATGAGGTAGCTTTTCTTCTCTTCGTAGAGCAGCTGTCTCTATCACCTCTTTTCGAATATTTAAAATATTGTTCTTTACAATATTTCGTAATTGTACAAAACCACGCATTCTTAGCATTTTTGGCTGCGTAGTCTTTGCTACGCTCTTCAGTTTCTTATATAAATTGCGTAGCAAATGATTAGTGCATTCTACTTTTTTCACCGTTATCATCTGTTCGTGATATGGTCTGTTGTTTACAATGGACGGATATACGTTGCTGTCACCATCGGCAACAACAGTTTTGTAAATTAATCTATGCATTTCGAGACTACTTTTAAAACCTTCTACAATGGGATCGCTCTCCATGCTCGTGGAACTTGCATTGCGATCAAAGTTCTTGTAACATCGGTGAGCTTTAGGTTCGATACCTTTTCGCTCCGCCATTTCACAGACTGCACAAAGTTTAATGCGGATGCCAATGAAAAGAATTTTTTGTGTGCGGAAACAAATTATGGCACCAACACCAGAAGGTGAATCGTAGGCGGTACCGTATGATCTTTTCATCCAACTATCATCCGCTACAATGGTTATGTACGGAATACCGTTTATAATCTCGTTTCTTTCGAGAGCGAGTTGCTTCTCAGCCTCGCCTGCCATTCTCATACTTTCCATGGCGATTTTTTTCGAAATTGCCAACTATATTTTCTCTATATTTAATGTATGTATTTTCACACATGCTGGGAATATTCATGGCTGCACATAGCTCTTGCAGCTGGAAAAGGCCGATTCCAGTCGTAATAGTCCCAGCTACAGCAGCTGTATTGATGTCTAATACATCTTTCGACTTTGTCGGTTCTGACCATGTGTTATCTTTGTAATTGCACATTTGGCATTTGAAGAAGAATTGCGTTAACAACCCATGGCAACAATAATGAACGAGTTTCCAATCTTTAAATTGGCACTCTATTCCTCGCGCATGGTTGTCGAATGTTCTGTGCATCTCTTTCCACACAAAAGAAAAGTCGACAATGCAACGGCCTTCAGGCATGTTTTCTTGGATACAATTTGTATCTAGAAGACCATTGTCGATAACAAAATTGTTATCCTCGCAATGTTCGACATTTTCGTTGTACGTGTCTTTATTTTCTATTTTATAATTTTGCTCCTCTTTTAGGCACTGCTTAACTTCGGTGTTGATCTCCGAATTTATCACAACAGGTAATTGTTGATGTAACGATTCGTTGTCAATATCATGAGCAAGCTTTTTGTCATTTTTTTCTTCTTCCATCTGTTTCTTCAAGGCCTTTCGCCTGAAAAGAAATATGTCAAAAATAGTATAAATAGACCTTACAAACGTATAATTTATATTCTATTCTATAAATGTAATATATAATAAATATATTTTGTCAATTATATTTTTTAAAAATAATTAACCTGAAAAATTTGAGCAGTCCTTTGCTTATTTTCTATTTCTTCAAAATTAACTATTTATTGGGTCATCCTATACATAATGCGGTATAAAAGCGAGTTTAATTTATTCTTCAGTTCTGAACCAAAAGATTTTTATCATCAAGAAAATTTAAGATGAGAAACAGTTAATAATGGAATATATATATTTTGAATAATTAAAATGTCAAATTGTTTTTTTTCATTTCAAAAAATCTTTAAAAAACTGCATTACTTATGGAATGACCCAATATTACCTATGCATGTATTATAGATGTTTTTGTTGATTGTTAAATCCAGTCCACGAATAAATGCCTCTGGCATTTTATATTATAGCCAGCTGGCATTTTATATTATAGCCAGCTGGCATTTTATATATTACAGCCAGCTCACGAATAAACGCCTCTGGCATTATATATTATAGCCAGCTCACGAATAAACGCCTCTGGCATTTTATATTATAGCCAGCTCACGAGTAGACCGCCCCTGGCATTTTATATTACAGCCAGCTCACGAGTAGACCGCCTCTGGCATTTTATATTATAGCCAGCTCACGAGTAGGCCGCCTCTGGCATTTTATATTATAGCCAGCTCACGAGTAGACCGCCTCTGGCATTTTATATTATAGCCAGCTCACGAGTAGGCCGCCTCTGGCATTTTATATTATAGCCAGCTCACGAGTAGACCGCCTCTGGCTTTTAATATTAGGAAAAGATCCCAGCCCACGAATAGACCGCCTCTGGCTTTTAATATTAGAAAAAGATGCCAGCCCACGTGTAGACCGCTTCTGGCTAAAAGTTATGAAATGTGTTGAATAAGCAAAGGACTATTTTTACTTTTCAGGTTCTGTTACTTTCACGACACTCTGCAGCTATAGTAACATCTAATATGTAATTTTTATTTTATATCTTTATAATCCATGTACAACTGATGAAAAGTATACAGTGAGTAAAATTTCTGTGCTTGTCCATGTTTGGTTTATAATAAAAAAATTATAATATTATATATACTTTACAATATAAATAATAATGTTAACAAAATGAAACAATAAAAAATAAAAGATTCTATTAGAAAATCACAAAATAATCATATTTTATTTTTTCATAAATAGAATAGATTTAATTTTTCAGAAAATAAAGTTTGAAATGTCTATGGTTCTTTTGATATAATTTAGTTTCCTTTATATATTTTAATACATAAGTGATATATTAAATATATTTTGTGCTGCCACCACTTGTCATTCATAACTTGAAAAAAATTATGTTCTCTATACAGTAAACTAATTTTTTAAATATTGCAGTATCAATTTTATTCCCATTTTATTACAAGCACTTCTTGTTTTTTCCAGTTCTCTAATAATGGTTTGTTTAGAATTATAAACATGTCTAGCTGTAGTATTCCCCATAGATTTTTTATCTGGGAGTAAATGCGGGGAACGCGATTTCATAAGTGGTATTATTTTCTGTTGAAAGCACTGTTTAATTAATTTTACACTATGTACAGCTGCATTAGCAGCACTAAATATTTTTAATGTATCATTTATATAAAATATATCAAAGGAATAAAATAATAAACACTTCGAACTTTATTTTCTAAAGAAATATTTTTAGAGAAAAATTAAATATAATTCTTTTGTAATTTTATAACAAAATCTCTTATTTTTATTTGTTTTACATTTTGTTCGTTCGTTATTACTTTATATTGTAAAATGTTTTGTGTAAAAATATATAATTTTTAATTATAAAATGCACATGGATCTATAAAAATTTCACTTTCTATATAACTATTCTTTTTAAATCTGAAAAATGAAGTAAACATTATATAAAATGTCTTATTCGTTATAATAAACAATAAAATAAATAGAAAATGTACCAATATACGATTGAATTTCATCTTTTTGTGCCTAATAATATTTTTTGTATGAAGTATATTTTTCGTTTAGCAAACTATGCGTTACTGTTGGTCTTGAAATGCAATCTAAAGCTAGAATAGTATAATCATAAAATTATTTTGATAATCAATTTAATAATGCCGATACTAATGCAAATCTTTAAAATCACTACAAAAGATATGTTGCGAAAAAATCTCTTTTGCAGTAGTTTTAATATGTGTTGCAACGTCTTAACCCGCCTCGGGACGCCGATCCCGAGGGTGGAAAGCGGCAAACGGTATCTGAGTCTTGCCGACTCCAATTTTGGATATCTTTACGTCGGCCGGTATCAGTGACGGTACGCAACGAGTAGCTCGATAAGACTGAAAAGAGATTGTATTACGGTATTGGGCGCCAGGCGCGATTGTTCGCGCCGCGGTATCGGTAATACGGGAAAACAACGTTATTTCCGGCTACGCCCTGCTCAGTATATAGCAGAGGGGCGTGGTTCAATTAATTGGTCTGGTTCTGGAGACGAGATCTCATACAAAGAAAATGCACAAAAATAGTCATTTAACAATGATATATTTAACACTGATGTATAACGTGGACAAATACAATCGAGAAATAATATGTTACATAAATGGTGTTGGAAATGGATTACAATATTAATATACTGTCGCGTTGGGTCTTTTCTCCCGGGCGCGCTACACACGATAATGCCAATTTACTTACGATGGTATCTTGCGAAAATATACGCTAGGTAATAACTTTACGGTCACTTTCGGTATTACGGTAATAGTTTCGATACGCTAATTGACAGCTTACAATATAACGAGTAGTCTTCATGCAAGAGTTATCGGTCTAACGCGCGGTAATTTCGTGACTCTCTCTCGACTCTCGCGGAGTTCCATTTGAGCCCACGGTAACGGTAACTCGCGGAGAGCGACACCACGCAAATTCCGGTATCTCACGACGCGATATTCTCGAATCAGACACCCAGTAATTTTACGGTACGAGAACGGTGCACTGAGTTCCTTCTAGCATTACGATACGACGATTATCTCGGTACACGGAACGATTTTACACTTAACTACGACTGTCGGCGGCGGCTTCTCCGAGAGGGATACACTCGCGGCAATCTGGCGTGAGCCGATCTCGCGGTAATTATTCTCGGAGTTGTTGCTCCCAAAACGGCATCGGTAAGCTACGGTATGTCACTTACGGTAACGGTGGATTCTCAGAATCGCGGCGCGGTATCAGCTCAACCAGATCGCAACACTTAACGGCTACCTGAGTGGCGGCTTACAATAACGGTCGGTCTCGGTTGTCGTCCTGGTGAACTCGATCCCGGCGTTCCTCACACGGCAGCGGCGTACCGGACAGTAACTCTCTCCGAGAGAGTTCTCAGGTCCCTCGATTCCCGCGCCGATCTTCCGCGCATCCTGTCGATGTTCGCTGCTGTGGGGTGGCTTCGATCCGCCTATCGATTCTCCACTCCCCTCCAAGCTCGCTAGCGGTAACCCACGGGATCTTCTCCCGCACGTGCTGACATGTTGATCGGGTTGCTGTGTAGCGCCCGTCGTGGTATTTCAGGGGTCGGATGTGGCAGGCTGGCCAGGCCGTATTCCAATCCTTCCCGATAATAGTAGCGGCAATCGCGGGGTCCTCCACTCATCCGGCAGCATGCGGGGGGGGGAACCTCCGGTAGTTCTTTCCCGATGCTGCGGTTTTCTAAAAAGATATGCAGTATACACATACGGAGGCAAGGAGAAATGCAGAATCGGCGGGGTTCGGTACCTGACCTGAGTATCCTCGGAGAGTCCGATTCGCGGTTTCCTCCGGTCCTTTTCTGTCGCCTGGATGCTCCGCGTCTTTGGTATCTCGCGTTACAAAATGGTTGTCGACCACTCAGGCAGTCCTGCGACTCGCTTTTAGTACAGTAGCGGGAACTGCGGTAATTATTATCGAATTCGAGGTCGCTCCCTCTCAGTCCCGAGGAGCAACCCCGGAATCGTTTCCCCCCCCGATCGGGCCGTAACCCTTGTGACGGCGCAAAAAGGCGTCACGTCACAACTCCCCCGTCCAAGAGGAGAACCGGGAAGTTCGGAGTCCGCCAGGTTGACTACCGCCACTCTGGCAGCACCGTAAATCCTTCCCAATTGAGGTCTCGGATCTGCCAATATCTTATCCCCTTCCGTTTAACCAGTCCGACAGTATAGACACGTCTCAGGTCTTTCCCCGACACTCACGCCTCCCCGGTCCCCGGCATCTACGTGCGTCGCCCCGTGGTTTTCGAGGGTTGGTTCTCCCGTCTTCGCCTTTCCGAACGCGATGAAACTTACTACTAAGGGGAGGGATTGAAAGGAGGCTTGGGGTTGCCGCGTATCCCTTTATTATCGTCAAAAAGATAAAAAAACTTACATTGGTTTTAACGGACTTGGGACCCCCCCAAAAAAAGGAAAACAAGAACAAGGGGTCCACTACCAAAAGAAACAAAAAAAATCCAAAATGGTATCTAAAAAACAAACGGAGAAATGTGCGGGAGCGACAAAAAAACAAATCTTATGGACGGTAACTATGGCGGTAACATGTCGAGATCGTCTCCGGGTTGCTCCCTCGCCCAGGGCCAACCGTCCTGGCGGGAGCACGGCCTTGCTGGTGCCGGCGTGCGAGGGGGAGCTCGAGGCCCCCTTCCCGCCGTATATGGCTGCGTGCGCCTATAGACGGAGCCGCAGCGCAGGCAGTTCCTCAGCGTCACCCCCGGCTGCCCGCACCCGTAGCAGAAATCTTTCATCCGCGGCAACGGGCAACCGGCGTACGAATGCTGGGAGCTCCCACAATTCCAGCACCCGACCTCGTAGCAGGCTCTCCGCCTGGGGCCTCTCGATGGCCGCTCCCCGGCCCTGTGGCGAGGTTCAGGTGTCCTTTCTCTCGCCGGGGCGCCTGGTCTCGACGGACTGGGCGTGGTGCCGGTGTCGGTCGTTTTCGGCGGAGGCCCGGTCTGTATGGACTGCTCCACCGCGGAAGTCGCTCCGGTCTGAGTGGCAACCTCGGACCGGGTTTCGGCGCGTGTCTGCGCTTGGTGGTCTTGGGTCGGTAGGCACTCTCGCACCACCGCACCCTCCGTAGTGTAGATCGCCCCCTGGATCTCCGTCGCTACGTCCTCTAAGTCGACCCAGAACCCCTCGTCGTGGATTTCAATATACCGCACGACTTCGGGGTGGTGTCGCCAGAAGGCTCGCAGCAAGTTTCGTGCCGCGACACGGCCCAGTACCTTTCGCTGCATCTATGGATCGGTAATGGGAATATGATAGGGTTTTAGGTCCTGAATATGTAACTTTCCAGCGGGTGATCCATCCAGCTGTACTATCTCGTAGACGAGAATTCACTCGCGCAATTTTGAAGGGTCCCTGAAATTTGTGTGCTAATTTTGCCGATATGTTCTGAGCGGCTGACGATAATATGTGCTGACGTTTCAGTACCAGATCGCCCACCCGAAAGGTACGATTGCGTCGTCGTGAATTGTAATGAGAAGCTTGCCTCTCATATGCGCGGTCTAAATTTTCGGTGACCCACTCCCTTAAGGTCTGTAATTGTTTCATTCTCTCCGCCCATTTTTCGGGATCTCCGGTCTCCATCTCGGTAGCCGGCGGGCTGCGCCGGCTTACTGAGTGTACTGGTTCTAATTCTCGCCCGAGGTTTAGGAAAGCGGGCGAGGTCCCTAATGACGAGTGACACGCGGTATTATAGGCGAAGCGGAACTCAGCAAGGTGTTCGTCCCATGCCCTATGATCTTTGTCAATAAAGGATATGATCATTGTTTTCAAAATTCGATTTACTCGTTCGACGGGATTTGCTTGGGGGTGGTACGGTGGTACTGTCGTGTGAGTGATATTATGTTCTTCGGTAAAGGTCTTGATTACTTTATTCAGAAATTCGGTACCATTATCGGTTAATAGAAACCTTGGAGCGCCCCACCGGGATATCACTAATTCTTCTAACGCCTCGCTAATCTTACTACCCGTAGCGGATCCTAGAGCCTTACACTCCACACACTTCGTAAAAAGGTCTTGAATTACTAAAATGTATTGGAATCCGGCTTTGCTACGCGGTAGGGGGCCTATAATGTCGGTAGCTATAACGGTCCATGGTCCATCCGCAATACGGCGTCCCATGAGACGGGGCTTGTCTGTTCGACTTTGGTTCGTTGACAGAGGTCACATCTTCTAACGTATTCGGTAACATCACGGAAGAGATTCGGCCAAAAGTATGACACAGCGACGCGCTGGTATGTTTTCTCGGCACCTAAATGACCGGCCTGGGGCATGTCGTGGGACTCTCTCAAAACTTCTTGCCGGTATTCTCTCGGTATCACCACCTTCCAACGATCTAGGTCTTCCACAATCTCGGAAATTACTTTCTTGGGTCTTAGAAAATACAATCGCCCATCCATGACCTTCCATTGCATGAATTTATTCGGGTTTGATATTACTTCCGTAGATCTTTTGCGGTACCATTCGTCGGTCGTATTCTCAAAATCCACGGTATCTACAGCTGCAATTATTTGAGCAGTATTAATCGCGGCAATGTGCGTTTCTTCGGTATCGTCGTTCTCAAACATTCGCGAAAGAGCATCCGGTACATGATGTAAGGCACCCTTATGATGGACAATCTCGTAATCATATTCTAAGAGTTCAAGTGCCCATCTCGCTAGTCTTCCCGTGGGGTTTTACAAATTATGTAGCCAGCGTAAGCTACTGTGATCGGTAACTACTGTAAAGCGGTATCCCTCTAAATATGGTCTAAATTTCTGAATAGCCCACACGACCGCTAGACACTCCTGTTCGGTAACAGAGTATGTTTTCTCGGGATCCGCTAGCGCTCGACTCGCGAAAGCTATCACTCTTTCCTCTTCATCGATGGTTTGGGTCAGTACCGCGCCTAATCCCACGGAACTCGCGTCAGTTTGGAGAACAAACGGTAACTCAAAATCCGGACATGCTAATGTAGGTGCGGTAACTAAATGATCTCTAATTTGATCAAAGGCGCGATCTTGATCATCCCTCCATCCCCAGCGCTTGCCCTTCTTCAAAAGCCGTGTGAGTGGCTCACTTAAGGTCGCGAATTGCGGAATAAATCTGCGGTACCAGGACGACATTCCCAAAAAACGCCGTAATTGCTTTATGTTCCGGGGCGCGGGGTATTCCAGGATTGGTCGCGTCTTTTCGTGGTCTACTGTTAACCCCTCCCGTTGTACTATAAAACCCAAGTATCGAACTTGCGACCGGCAGAATTCGCATTTATCGGGATTTACGGTAAGGCCAGCGGTAACTATTCTGTCGAGAACTTTTTTTAGCCAACTCATGTGCTCTTCAAAAGTTGGTGTGACGATCACGATATCGTCTAAATATGCGAACACATGTGGTTCCATTTCGGGACCTATCAATCTATCCAGTAACCTCTGGAAGGTGGCCGGTGCTCCGGTTAGACCGTACGGCATTCGGGTAAAATGAAACAGTCCCATCCCGGGGACGCTAAACGCGGTAATCTCCCGACTCTCTTTAGCTAACGGTACTTGAAAATAAGCCTGACTCAAATCGATCGTAGAGATATATCGGGCTGAACGGAGTTTGTCGAGAATTCCGTTCATATTCGGTAACGGGTATACGTCCTTTTTTGAAACGCTATTCACTTTTCGGAAGTCCAGGCAAAAACGGTATTTGCCATTCGGTTTTTTAACCATCACGATAGGGTTCGACCACTCGCTAAAAGAGGGTTCAATTATCCCCGCCGCAAGCATTTTATCAGTTTCGGCCCGTATCGCCTCCTGTACTTTCGGGGAGACGAGATAGCACCGTTGCTTTATTGGGGGGCTCGAACCCACGTCTATTTTATGATCCGTTAATTCGGTAACTCCGGGGTGAGGTGAGGGTTCCGGTAGCGTTTGAAAAAAATTTTCGAGGGCTCGTTCCTGTTCGGAGTTCAATTCCGACAATCCGCAGCAGAAAGTTTCGCAGGAAGTCGTATCGGTAGCTAGACGGTATCGGTCGTGTGGGTGTTGCGCGAAGTACCACTCCCCCGAAGCGAAATCCAACGCGATGCCGAATTTTACTAGGAAATCGATCCCGAGAATGCACGGTACTGCCAAATTTGGTAATAGGGCTACGGTAACCTCCTGATGTACGCTCTCCAATTCAATCGGTATTCTCGCTTCCTCTTTGATATCCGCTAGTTGACCGTTCGCGGTACGTATTTGCACACCTCTGTTCTTGTCGGTAGGGAATCCTACCTTTCGAATTATTTTTATTCCTTCGCGGCCTAACAACGTTCGGTTTGACCCCGAGTCCACGAGAGCCGCGAGAGGGTAGCCGCGTATCTTAATTTTGAAGAATCTAAGGGGCGGCAGCGTTTCGTATTCCAAAGTGACGTAAGAGTGTATCAAAGTATCTTCCACGGTAGTCGGTATGGTGTTGCGGGTCTCGTTTTCTGGGCTCGGAGTCGTAGGGACCCTCTCTACTGGCTCCGGTTAACGTTTCCCGTACATGTGGGACAAGTCGCCACGGTAACATCATGTTTGCACAGCGGTAACAATATTTCTTTCGAAATAACAATATTTCTTTCGTGGCTCGGTGCATCCCCGCGCGCGGTGGCCAGTTTTCTCGCAATTCCAACATTTCACGTTTGCGATTAGATGGGCGGCGAGGTTTACGGTATCTCGATGGCTAGTATCGGAAGCGGTAGCTGCAGCGGTAACAGTCGCAGTATCGGTCTTGGCGTTATTCGCGGTGGCGTTCTTATTCGGTTTTCTCTTTTCTTTCTTATTAGCGGTAGCGTTGGCAGTTGCCACGGTAGCGGTACCCCTTTTGCCTTTCGGGGCGTGGTATGCTAAGTCGGGAAACATAGATTGTTCGGGCGGTAACGGAGGTCGGTAACTCGTCTCGGCTAGGTAGCTCCTCTATACTCGCGTGGCTAGATATTCTAAGGTAGAGAAATCTGCGAATTCCTGCCTTCGGATCGTAATTTGTAGTCGTGGCAGCATATTGCGATGCGCGAAATTTAGCTGTTCGGCGAGGGACCAAGGGGGTGTCATCCGGTTAAGTAGCGCACGAAGACAGGTCAAGTAATCGGCAGCGGTTTCGTGTTCCCCTTGAGTTCGTCTAAAAATTTCATCGCGAAGCGCGTATTGATAATTGGGGTCTCCGAAGCGCGCTCTCCACGCCGTCTCAAAGTCGTTCCAGCTCCGCCAGTTCTCGCTTTCTAAACGAACCCAATATAACGCCATATCCGATAAAAATAGCGGTAGGCACTTGAATAAGTCGGCATCCGAGATCGGTACTATCGAGCGAGCCTCCTTTATTCGGAGTAAAAAAACTTCCGCGTCGCTACCCCTCTTTCCCGAGAAATTTAGATTCCATTTTCTCATGAGGTTGTAAGCTTCCGCGGTTGACGCGCGTGAAGATCGGGGATCTGGCCGCGAAGGCGGGTCTCGTCTATCCGGGTTCCACGGGGCACCTCCTCCCCTTGGTGGATTGAATACTCTCTCAACGGGCGGATTCGTAATCTTGATCTCCTCATAGGAGCGGTGCAAGGGCGCTGTCGTGTCTGTCGTGGCGCCCTCCTGTAGTGGAGTTTGTGTGTGCGGAGGACTACGATCTACCGACATTGTCTCTGTGTCCGCGGTACGGGCCTTAAGTTTTCCTCCTCGTAACGAAGGAGTCGCGCACGTAAAACCGGTAGAATTCCCTGTAGGTTTAGGTTCCGATCCTCCAGGTGTCGTCGCGCTTCCTCCCAATTTAATTGTAAAATCCACTGATGTGGATCACTATCTTTCCTCATGAAGAAGTGAGGTATCAGAAAAAATTTTATATGTGGTATGCGGAGAAGGGGTATCTCCCGGTGGATAGCGGTACCGCAGAAAGCGCGACGGTATATGAAAACAAAATCAGAAGAAGAAAAAAAAATTTTAAAGATCGAGATATAGGGGTAACAAACGGTTGAATAACGCGAACGAAAGGGCAGAGACGGAAGAAAAAAAGAAAAGAAAAAAAGGAAAAAAAAGAAGTAATCACGCGATCCGGTGAACTAACTTTATAAACACGACGGTACCATAACCCTCGGTATTGGGGCTCAAGCATATATAAACAGCGTGAACAATAGTCGACGTTACCGTCCAAAACAACAAGTGGTTTGAATAGTCTGATACAGAAAAGAAAAAAAAATACTTTATTATTAGGACGAGATCGGTATCAAAACACGCGATTCAACGTGATCGAAAACAACTCCGTCTATTTTGAAAAGGAAGCAAAAGCGAAAATGACAAAAGAGAAACGAAAGAAGGACGTCGGCATAATATAAATAGTAGCGAAAGTCAAAGCAGGTTTATGGTAACTCCAACGGAAACAATAAACTAGAGAGCGGTAGTTCGGAGAGAAAAAAGTAAATAAGGAACAGGAAACGAAAGGAAGAGAAAAGCAAAAAAATTATATACACTCGAGTGATAGTATATAACGGAAAATAGCTATGAATATAACGGAAACATAAATTATTACGGTAAACGGTCGAATTTTTGATCTACTAGAGGTTGCAAGAATACGATAGGAGAATATAGCGAGAATATCGATGATTCTCCCCAACAAGAATTAAGATTTCACGATAATGAGACAGACAAGATCGAAATCGGTAACACTCTCTTGAGAGAGGAGCAAAAAATGTCAGAAAACGCGTTAAAGCTAGGCGGTCTGGCGCGCGTCAGCACAGCGCGCGACCGTTAAATGTATTGAGCAGCACACAAATTTCAGCGATTTTTCTGTGATATACGATAGAATTCGTGATAATAGGACGGACACTCTACTCACGGTTACGGTATTCCGATTCGAAAATTCTACTCGACGCACAGAACGAACACTATCACTTAGCTGCAGGAAACGGATTAGAAAACACAAAAATATAGGACATTCAAAAAAAAAAGCAAATTAACTTCACAAAATTACACAAAAGTCACTCTCTCTCCAGATCAAATTTCGAAGGGTATTATGAAGACGAAAGAAAAGAGAACGAAACGTTTCTTCCAAAAAAAAAATTCTCAACGGCGGGGCCCCACGTTGGGCGCCAAATTTTGCAATGTCTTAACCCGCCTCGGGACGCCGATCCCGAGGGTGGAAAGCGGCAAACGGTATCTGAGTCTTGCCGACTCCAATTTTGGATATCTTTACGTCGGCCGGTATCAGTGACGGTACGCAACGGTAGCTCGATAAGACTGAAAAGAGATTGTATTACGGTATTGGGCGCCAGGCGCGATTGTTCGCGCCGCGGTATCGGTAATACGGGAAAACAACGTTATTTCCGGCTACGTCCTGCTCAGTATATGGCAGAGGGGCGTGGTTCAATTAATTGGTCTGGTTCTGGAGACGAGATCTCATACAAAGAAAATGCACAAAAATAGTCATTTAACAATGATATATTTAACACTGATGTATAACGTGGACAAATACAATCGAGAAATAATATGTTACATAAATGGTGTTGGAAATGGATTACAATATTAATATACTGTCGCGTCGGGTCTTTTCTCCCGGGCGCGCTACACACGATAATGCCAATTTACTTACGATGGTATCTTGCGAAAATATGCGCTAGGTAATAACGATCTTCACAAAATTTATATTCGGTAATGCCCTGAGGATCGAGCCTAATCGTAACGGCGATATTCGATCACCGGGAAGTTCGCGATACAAAGACGGTCGGATTCCTTCCCGACACGCGGCGATCACGTGATCGAAAGGAATGCGGCGCGAGCGCGGAACAATAGGAGTCAACTATAACGGGAAGCGGTATAATTTCGGGAATATTCGAGACACGATAATTCTTCACCCTGAACTTGACTTTACGGTCTCTTTCGGTATTACGGTAATAGTTTCGATACGCTAATTGACAGCTTACAATATAACGAGTAGTCTTCATGCAAGAGCTATCGGTCTATCGCGCGGTAATTTCGTGACTCTCTCTCGATTCTCGCGGAGTTCCATTTGAGCCCACGGTAACGGTAACTCGCGGAGAGCGACACCACGCAAATTCCGGTATCTCACGACGCGATATTCTCGAATCAGACACCCAGTAATTTTACGGTACGAGAACGGTGCACTGAGTTCCTTCTAGCATTACGATACGACGATTATCTCGGTACGCGGAACGATTTTACACTTAACTACGACTGTCGGCGGCGGCTTCTCCGAGAGGGATACACTCGCGGCAATCTGGCGTGAGCCGATCTCGCGGTAATTATTCTCGGAGTTGTTGCTCCCAAAACGGCATCGGTAAGCTACGGTATGTCACTTACGGTAACGGTGGATTCTCAGAATCGCGGCGCGGTATCAGCTCAACCAGATCGCAACACTTAACGGCTACCTGAGTGGCGGCTTACAATAACGGTCGGTCTCGGTTGTCGTCCTGGTGAACTCGATCCCGGCGTTCCTCACACGGCAGCGGCGTACCGGACAGTAACTCTCTCCGAGAGAGTTCTCAGGTCCCTCGATTCCCGCGCCGATCTTCCGCGCATCCTGTCGATGTTCGCTGCTGTGGGGTGGCTTCGATCCGCCTATCGATTCTCCACTCCCCTCCAAGCTCGCTAGCGGTAACCCACGGGATCTTCTCCCGCACGTGCTGACATGTTGATCGGGTTGCTGTGTAGCGCCCGTCGTGGTATTTCAGGGGTCGGATGTGGCAGGCTGGCCAGGCCGTATTCCAATCCTTCCCGATAATAGTAGCGGCAATCGCGGGGTCCTCCACTCATCCGGCAGCATGCGGGGGGGGGGAAACCTCCGGTAGTTCTTTCCCGATGCTGCGGTTTTCTAAAAAGATATGCAGTATACACATACGGAGGCAAGGAGAAATACAGAATCGGCGGGGTTCGGTACCTGACCTGAGTATCCTCGGAGAGTCCGATTCGCGGTTTCCTCCGGTCCTTTTCTGTCGCCTGGATGCTCCGCGTCCTTGGTATCTCGCGTTACAAAATGGTTGTCGACCACTCAGGCAGTCCTGCGACTCGCTTTTAGTACAGTAGCGGGAACTGCGGTAATTATTATCGAATTCGAGGTCGCTCCCTCTCAGTCCCGAGGAGCAACCCCGGAATCGTTTCCCCCCCCCCCCCCACCCGATCGGGCTGTAACCCTTGTGACGGCGCAAAAAGGCGTCACGTCACAGTGTGTATTAGTATTGATTGTGTGAGCGTATTATTCTGGCTTTAGGTTCAAACTGCGTTTCAAAACTGACAATAACGGCGCATAATTTGCTAAGCAAAAAGTATTATGCCAGTTCAACCGTATATTTTAGTACATTGTCTATTTACTTAAAGTCACATCATAATATTTAGTGATAGTGAAATATAATTTATTAGAAAAAAATTTTTAGTCGTTAAAGAAAATGCAATATAACAATATAAGCACAATATATATAGATGAGATAATTAATTAATAATTTCCAATATCGCTAGTCATTAAATAAGATAAATAATTTTTTATAATTCGACCCTACGAGCCAAGACTTAAACGAGTTAAGTTTAAGAAGAATACTCATAGGGAGACGTGTCTCTTGGTTCGAGACTACAAGAATCCCCCGGTATCATACAACTATCTCGTAAATAAATAGGCGAGAAAAATATAGGTCCGAAAAGTCGCTGAAGCGGGAGACGAACCCGCGTCTTTCGCTTGCCGGGCGACTGCTTTAACCATCTAAGCTATTCAGACCCTTTCGGTCCTATATATTTCTCTAGCCTTATAAATTGGATGTTAGTAAACAAATTTGAGAAACATTATACCGGCTCTCTGCGGTTAAGATGTAAATTTTAAATACTTGTGTGACAACTCCTTATTTCGGTCCAGGAGTATTAAACAATTAATTAATAATTTTTAATGTCGCTAGTCATTAATTAAATAAGATAAATAATTTTTTATAATTCGACCCTACTAGCCAAGACTTAAACGAGTTAAGTTTAAGAAGAATACTCATAGGGAGACGTGTCTCTTGGTTCGAGACTACAAGAATCCCCCGGTATCATACAACTATCTCGTAAATAAATAGGCGAGAAAAATATAGGTCCGAAAAGTCGCTGAAGCGGGAGACGAACCCGCGTCTTTCGCTTGCCGGGCGACTGCTTTAACCATCTAAGCTATTCAGACCCTTTCGGTCCTATATATTTCTCTAGCCTTATAAATTGGATGTTAGTAAACAAATTTGAGAAACATTATACCGGCTCTCTGCGGTTAAGGTGTAAATTTTAAATACTTGTGTGACAACTACTTATTTCGGTCCAGGAGTATTAAACAATTAATTAATAATTTCCAATATCGCTAGTCATTAAATAAGATAAATAATTTTTTATAATTCGACCCTACTAGCCAAGACTTAAACGAGTTAAGTTTAAGAAGAATACTCATAGGGAGACGTGTCTCTTGGTTCGAGACTACAAGAATCCCCCGGTATCATACAACTATCTCGTAAATAAATAGGCGAGAAAAATATAGGTCCGAAAAGTCGATGAAGCGGGAGTCGAACCCGCGTCTTTCGCTTGCCGGGCGACTGCTTTAACCATCTAAGCTATTCAGACCCTTTCGGTCCTATATATTTCTCTAGCCTTATAAATTGGATGTTAGTAAACAAATTTGAGAAACATTATACCGGCTCTCTGCGGTTAAGGTGTAAATTTTAAATACTTGTGTGACAACTCCTTATTTCGGTCCAGGAGTATTAAACAATTAATTAATAATTTCCAATATCGCTAGTCATTAAATAAGATAAATGATTTTTTATAAATCGACCCTACTAGCCAAGACTTAAACGAGTTAAGTTTAAGAAGAATACTCATAGAATACTCATAAATGAGATAAATAATTTTTTATTCGACCTTAACTAGCAATGGCTTAAACGAGTTAAGTTTAAGAAGAATACTCATAGGGAGACGTGTCTCTTGGTTCGAGACACAAGAATCCCCCGGTATCATACAACTATCTCGTAAATAAATAGGCGAGAAAAATATAGGTCCGAAAAGTCGCTGAAGCGGGAGACGAACCCGCGTCTTTCGCTTGCCGGGCGACTGCTTTAAACCATCTAAGCTATTCAGACCCTTTCGGTCCTATATTTTTCTCTAGCCTTATAAATTGGATGTTAGTAAACAAATTTGAGAAACATACCGGCTCTCTACGGTTAAGGTGTAAATTTTAAATACTTGTGTGACAACTCCTTATTTCGGTCCAGGAGTAATAAACAACTAATTAATAATTTTTAATGTCGTTAGTCATTAATTAAATGAGATAAATAATTTTTTATTCGACCTTAACTAGCAATGGCTTAAACGAGTTAAGTTTAATAAGAATACTCATAGGGAGACGTGTCTCTTGGTTCGAGACACAAGAATTCCCCGGTATCATACAACTATCTCGTAAATAAATAGGCGAGAAAAATATAGGTCCGAAAAGTCGCTGAAGCGGGAGTCGAACCCGCGTCTTTCGCTTGCCGGGCGACTGCTTTAAACCATATAAGCTATTCAGACCCTTTCGGTCCTATATTTTTCTCTAGCCTTATAAATTGGATGTTAGTAAACAAATTTGAGAAACATTATACCGGCTCTCTACGGTTAAGGCGGCTCTCCCGCTTCAGCGACTTTTCGGACCTATATTTTTCTCGCCTATTTATTTATGAGATAGTTGTATGATACCGGGGGATTCTTGTGTCTCGAACCAAGAGGCACGTCTCCCTATGAGTATTCTTCTTAAACTTAACTCGTTTAAGCCATTGCTAGTTAAGGTCGAATAAAAAATTATTTATCTCATTTAATTAATGACTAGCGACATTAAAAATTATTAATTACAATATATATAAATTGTCAAAATTATTATTAAATTATCAATTTTTATAATTTTATAATTTTAATTAATTTCTATAATATGGTCGTTAAAATACATTTATATAAGAAAAAGGTAACTAAAAAGCTTAAAAGCAGTTTAATCCAATATCTTTACATTGTAAATTAACTTATGTTATTATGAAAATATATTTATATAAATATTATTTTTTCTATTTCTTTCAATTTCTTTCACTTGTTGCTTTATCATTATATCAATTTGTGTGATATATAGGTGAGGCATTTAAATTAACACATCTAAATATCATAAAAACATAGAGCTGGAAATACATGGAACTGGTACTTTTCATAAGATAAGAAACCGGATAATGTAATGCTAACACATCCATTTATTTAGAAAAGAAAATTCAATACGAACTGTCAAATTATTTTGTAACATAAAATCAAATAACAATTTAATGTCAAAGAAACGTATGTATAATGTCAGAGAAACGTATACTTTTGTCTGAAACATTTTTTTAATAAAATGCTTCGTTTTTAGGATATTTAGATGTGTCAATTTAAATGCCTCACCCTATATATGAAATTGCTTTTGTCATTATCTGTAATAAATGGGCAAAGTAATAAAATATGACAAAATATGCCAAAATATGACAATTTTTAGACTTTATAAACGAATAAAATAATAATTTAGTAGACATTTAAAACAATTCCTTTAAAGCAAAATAGGTAAATAAATTAACCTTTGTATGCGGCTTTTTTTCATAGATAATCTGTGACGACAGAGAGGCTTCGAATCGTATTTTTTCCCCATTTTTATAAAGTTATTACAAAATCACTAGCGTCTCTATATTCACTTACACGAATATATCACAATGTATATCACAATATATCACAATCAGCTATTGTTATCTTTTCGTAATTGCAATACGTAATTGCAATGTGTGAGATACGCACACAAGCGAAAATCGCCTATATGTGAGTTCAACGCTTTGGCTTTCAAGACGTTGCAACGTCTTCAAACAAACACTCTGCAGCAGTGATGCCAGATAGTGAGTTTAGTACCATACACACACAAGCGCGAACGCATACATGTGCTGTGCAGGCGTACTGCGCCACATATGTATACGTTCGCGCTTGTGTGCGTATGCTACCGAACTCAGTTCTGGCATCACTGCTCTACAATCTTTGCTGATCGTTGGTCGTGTCGTGCATTTGCTCGGTCGAAAGTATCAAAAATCGTGACTCGTGCCGAAAGAATCGAAGAGAGCGAATTTTATTGCGTAAAAGTAAGTATACGATATCTCTTTCTCTTTCTTTCTCGCACTATTACTTTTATTCTCTTTCTCTTCCTACTCGTCTTTTGTGTATAAAATAAAGCATTTATAATTGATAATAAACTAAGGCAGTGAAAGTCAAACGCTATTTGTCGGAAATATCCCTCCGCGAATCGTCGTCGCTTATTTTATGCTTTACTATTTATTTACATTATTTATATTATCTATATTTATATTATCTATTTTTCAACAAAAAGTGAAGGTAGTGCAGTCACGATGCATACCTCGCGTCGTGCCCAGGCACCGGCATCGAGCCGGACACCGGCATCAGGCCGGACACCGGCATCGATCCAGGCATCGGCATCGAACCGGACACCGGCATCGATCCAGGCACCGGCATCGATCCAGGCACCGGCATCGATCCAAGCATCGGCATCGATCCAAGCACCGGCACCCGCACCAGCACCGGTCTAGATATCGCCCCATCGCCGGCATGTCTCTTCCGGAGAGCCGCCATCGCACGACGCTCCCACGCATGTGTTATGCGCATGAAGTAAGAGTAAGGAGAAGTATCTCGATAGTATAGAGAGGAAAAAGTTGGTCACGAAAAATGTTCCGTATGTGGTCAGGTTTGCCAAATAGAATAACTTGGACAATTTCGTCGCCATTTTGAATTATATTCGTAGTGTTACGTTCACGGTTACGTTTAGTTGTGTTAGTATTTCCTAAATACTACTTTAGTATTTACTAACACAACTAAACCTAACACTATATACGAATATAATTCAAGATGGCGACGAAATGGTCCAAATAATTCCATTCGGCAAACCTGGCCACATACGGAAAATTTTTCGTGACTACTTCCAATCTAGATAGATAACTCTCCTTACTCTTACTTATGGTTATGCGAGAGCAACCGATTGCATAAGGCAGAGCTGTGATTTATTTGCACATTTCGGCCCGATTCCGCGACTCACGCCTATTGCCCCCCACTCATCGCTCGCGCGTTAGCAACGAGTCGCCAGATACGCGTAACTAAGGACGCGGCGCTTCGTCACAGGATGTAAGAATGCCCAAATGTAATAATAAGACAATATTTTTCTAAAAGCACCGCGAAAATTCTCAATATTAAAATTTTTTCTTTAATATTTTTTATTTCAGTGATATAAAATATTACTATATTTTTTTTTTACATTAAATCAATATATATTATGTTTATATAATTCAGAAATTTTTGTTCAAAGCTTTCTCTCAACCCGCTTTGCAATTATATCGATTTATAACGTTAAAATATATGTAATTTATTTTCGCGTACATTAAAATCATATAATTAATAGGATCAAAAAACATGCTCGTACTATATAATTATAATATAAAATTACGATTATAATATAATTACAAAACAATAGATTTCTACATCATCCATGAGGTACTATTGTTAATGCGTTTTTTTTAAGTGGTTTCCCCAGTAGGCCTATTCCACTAAAGAAGAATAATTCGTTCGCATATGTATATATAAAAAGGAAAATTTTGTAAAAGATGAAAAGTAAAAGAAAGAGAGAAAAGAACAATCGCAAACATTAATTTGATTTTCTAAGCTGTTTATGTGAATTTACAAGGGATGGAAGATCTATGGGAATATTAGACGAACTAGAGCGCATCAACGAAGATAATGATGCATCGCTCAAACAGACGTTTGTCCGTTTTGGTATATTTAAATTTCGAAAAAGAAGATTCACATAAATATGTAGTTCCAAACATAGAAAAAATTCGAAGACCAAATTTTACAAGTTCGGGATAATTTGCTACATTTAGAATCTTAAAAAATTCAATACCTTTTTCTGGCCGCGTTTTAAGAGACAGATCATTTTGCAAATCGCAAAGTTCTGCCTGAAATTCTAAATTTTGTTCTTCGATCTGAACAATAAGAGGATTCTCAAAAAGAATTAAATCTTTTCTAAGTACTTCGAAATCACTAAATCGCGTATCAAATTGGATTATTAAAGAATTAATTAAATGAAGATGTTTAAAATTACAATCTTTGCCATATTCTTCAAAAAGAATCTGGCAAGATGGATAAAAATGAAAGCTATCCTTTTCTAAATGATTCTTAAATAATATTAATTTTCTACGAAATGAATCGATATGACTAACTAACTCTGATATACTTTGGTTGGCCTTTTGCAGCTTCAAATTTAAATTATTTAAATGGGAAATTAAATCTGTAATAACAGCTAATTCAGAAAGAAAATCTAGATCTTTGAAGAAAGATTTAAATTCATCACAATTTATAGACATTTTTTGCAAGAAAAGGAAGATTTCTTTTCTTATTGCAAAGAATTTCTCTAAACATTTCCCTGCGCTAAGCCATCGAACTTCGGTACATAGAGGTATATCTATAAAAATTGCATTATGCTCTTGGAGAAAGGATTGGAACTTTCTGTGATTCAGAAATTTGTGACCGCCTTTTATTGCATTAATAATTTTAGTAACAATTTGCATTGCGATAAACAATTTAATCGCTTTCCCACATAATGCTTCTTGATGAATTATGCAATGAATGAGGGGAAATTTTAAATTTCGCTGCTTTATTTGGTTGAAGAATCCAATTTTCGAACCAATCATTGCTTTCGCGCCATCAGTTACGATAGCCGAACATTTCGAAAAATCGATGTTAAATTTTTGTAAAGTTTGTTCAACGGCTCTAAAAATATCTATACCGGTTGTTGTGCCATGTAATGGTACGAAATCTAAAAGCTCCTCGATACATGAAAAATCGTTTTGTACGATTCGAGTAAAAATACTCAACTGGCTCACGTGTCGATTATCGGTGCTTTCGTCGAGGCACAACGAAAAATACGAGCACGTTGCTAAAAAATATTTTAATTTTTCTTCTATAGAAGAAGCAATGTGATTAACTCTTGCTGATACTGTTTTTTTATTTAATGGTATACTAGCAGCTTCTGCAAGAGTTAAGGAATTTCCGAATGATTTTACTGCTTCTATGAGGCATTCCTTTACAAATTCACCTTCGGTAAACGGCTTAGAATGTTTAGTAATGAGATGTAAAATAGCATATGATGCAGTAACTGCTTTTTCCGAAAATGAACAATTATTATCAGTTTCAAAATTTGCACAACTTTCTCGATATACTAATTTTAAACCATTTATTAAATTAGTTTTTTCTTCATAGTTATATTTTGCATATTCCTTTAAATGTTTGTTTTTATAATGTCTCTCGATCACAAATTTTTTAATATGAGAAGATTTATAACCGCATAAGAGACAAACTGTTCTATTACAAATAAATGCGAAATAATTATTCTCCCATTCTTTATCAAAATGTTGTACATACCTCTGTTCATCAGCCATCCTTCACGTTTGATGAAGAGATTAATGCGGAAGAAAGCGAAGTATGCACAGGAAACACTAAGAAATCTCTGTATTTTAAAACAAGACACTTTGCACGGGACACTTTGCACGAGACACTTTGCATGAGACCTTTAACAAGGAAGTGATAACCGTTAGATTAAGAAACAAAAGACGACTCAAAACAATCTGCGATCGCGCGGAATAACGGGTGGCACATCTCATTACTAAACATTCTAAGAGGTTTACCGAAGGTGAATTTGTAAAGGAATGCCTCATAGAAGCAGTAAAATCACTCGGAAATTCCTTAACTCTTGCAGAAGCTGCTAGTATACCATTAAAAAAACAGTATCACCAAGAGTTAATCACATTGCTTCTTCTATAGAAGAAAAATTAAAATATTTTTTAGCAACGTGCTCGTATTTTTCGTTGTGCCTCGACGAAAGCACCGATAATCGACACGTGAGCCAGTTGAGCATTTTTACTCGAATCGTACAAAACGATTTTTCATGTGTCGAGGAGCTTTTAGATTTCGTACCATTACATGGCACAACAACCGATATAGATATTTTTAGAGCCGTTGAACAAACTTTACAAAAATTTAACATCGATTTTTCGAAATGTTCGGCTATCGTAACTGATGGCGCGAAAGCAATGATTGGTTCGAAAATTGGATTCTTCGGCCAAATAAAGCAGCGAAATTTAAAACTTCCCCTTATTCATTGCATAATTCATCAAGAAGCATTATGTGGGAAAGCGATTAAATTGTTTACCGCAATGCAAATTGTTACTAAAATTATTAATGCAATAAAAGGCGGTCACAAATTTCTGAATCACAGAAAGTTCCAATCCTTTCTTCAAGAGCATAATGCAATTTATATAGATATACCTCTATGTACCGAAGTTCGATGGCTTAGCGCAGGGAAATGTTTAGAAAAATTCTTTGCAATAAGAAAAGAAATCTTCCTTTTCTTGCAAAAAATGTCTGTAAATTGTGATGAATTTAAATCTTTCCTCGAAGATCTAGATTTTCCTTCTGAACTAGCTGTTATTACAGATTTAATTTCCCATTTAAATAATTTAAATTTGAAGCTGCAAAAGGCCAACCAAAGTATATCAGAGTTAGTTAGTCATATCGATTCATTTCGTAGAAAATTAATATTACTTAAGAATCATTTAGAAAAGGATAGCTTTCATTTTTAACCATCTTGCCAGATTCTTTTTGAAGAATACGGCAAAGATTGTAATTTTAAACAACATCTTCATTTAATTAATTCTTTAATAATCCAATTTGATACGCGATTTAGTGATTGCGAAGTACTTAGAAAAGATTTAATTCTTTTTGAGAATCCTCTTATTGTTCAGATCGAAGAACAAAATTTAGAATTTCAGGCAGAACTTTGCGATTTGAAAAATGATCTGTCTCTTAAAACGCGGCCAGAAAAAGGTATTGAATTTTTTAAGATTCTAAATGTAGCAAATTATCCCGAACTTGTAAAATTTGGTCTTCGAATTTTTTCTATGTTTGGAACTACATATTTATGTGAATCTTCTATTTCGAAATTTAAATATACCAAAACGGACAAACGTTCTTGTTTGAGCGATGCATTATTATCTTCGTTGATGCGCTCTAGTTCGTCTAATATTCCCGTAGATCTTCCATCCCTTGTAAATTCACATAAACAGCTTAGAAAATCAAATTAATGTTTGCGATTGTTCTTTTCTCTCTTTTTTTTACTTTTCATCTTTTACAAAATTTTCCTTTTTATATATACATATGCGAACGAATTATTCTTCTTTAGTGGAATAGGCCTACTAGGGAAACCACTTTAAAAAAAACGCATTAACAATAGTACCTCATGGGTGATGTAGAAATCTATTGTTTTGTAATTATATTATAATCGTAATTTTATATTATAATTATATACGAGCATGTTTTTTGATCCTATTAATTATATGATTTTAATGTACGCGAAAATAAATTACATATATTTTAACGTTATAAATCGATATAATTGCAAAGCGGGTTGAGAGAAAGCTTTGAACAAAAATTTCTGAATTATATAAACATAATATATATTGATTTAATGTAAAAGAAAAAATATAGTAATATTTTATATCACTGAAATATAAAATATTAAAGAAAAAATTTTAATATTGAGAATTTTCGTGGTGCTTTTAGAAAAATATTGTCTTATTATTACATTTGGGCATTCTTACATCCGGACGCTCCTGTGACGAAGCGCCGCGTCCTTAGTTACGCGTATTTGGCGACTCGTTGCTAACGCGCGAGCGATGAGTGGGGGGCAATAGGCGTGAGTCGCGGAATCGGGCCGAAATGTGCAAATAAATCACAGCCACAGTATATCCAGTAGCGCAACTCTTTCGATTTTGTGTTGGCCAAAATGGAGTGCGCATGCGCGAAATAAGCGAGTTGCCCAGTAACGCCATCTAAACTTCTGTCTCACTCACTCTTACTTATTTCGGTCTCTCTCAGAGCTATTAAAATGCCTCAACACATTTAAATGCCTCTTTTAATGTCATGTGTACATTTGATGGCAGAAATTGGCGGCAATATATTGCATCTTGGCGCAATTTATTTATTGTTTTCAGTGCTGTGAATATTTACAGTGAGACAGAGTGACAGTGGAGAGTGATAAAGTGAAATTTGAAAATTGAAACTGAATTTTATATATACATACAGTGAAAGTAATCTGAGTCAAAGTGATTTATCCTTAGAGAATTGTTAATCTGTATAAATATAGAGGTTTTCAATTCTCTTTGAGAAGCACTTTGATCTTAGCTCTGTTTCAGGTATATTATTAGAATAGAAGCGAAAAGGATAAAAATTAATGTGGAGAAAATGAGTGCAAAAAGATGGTGCGCAGTGCCAGAATGCACTCAAAGATTTGATAATGTGAAGAAACATTTTTTTAGATTTCCAAAGGATCATGATAGGTTTGATACGCATTAATTAATTTTTAAATAAAACATTTTTAATAGTAAGTTGTGTTTAACGTCTCTTTATATTAATAAATTTCTACATATACAGGTGGTTACAATGGATACAAGCATGCGGAAGACTTGATTTACAACCAAAAGGACCTGCATATGCAAATAATAATTGTTATCTGTGCCATTTACATTTTGAAGAGAAATGGTATAATGTTAATATGGTCAGAACTCGTCTACACCCAGATGCTGTACCCATAAGATTTTTTGAACCAAATTTTAATATAA
Source organism: Lasius fuliginosus (assembly GCA_949152495.1). Lineage (NCBI taxonomy): Eukaryota > Metazoa > Arthropoda > Insecta > Hymenoptera > Formicidae > Lasius > Lasius fuliginosus. The sequence continues at coordinate 17,201,342 of OX424449.1, read as the reverse complement.
GGTATGTTTTTATATAATATTTTAGATTATTCTATACTTAAAGTAGTTCAGTTTTTATAATACAAATACTGTGACATTTAATAATATATTTTGAAAAAAAATTATTTTACAGCAATATAGTAGTGGCATCACAATCAGAGGAAGATAATGTGTAAGTAATACTTATATAATATTACAATAAAATATATACATATTTATCATAATACAAAAATTATACATATATTATTTTTTTACAGAAATATTGCCAATATAAATAATACAGAGGAAAAAGAAGAAATTGAAGTGGACAACCAACAACAAGAAGAAATAAATAAGTAAGAAAACTTTCAATAAATTTTAATTTGATATTAATAAGTTACTGTTACTATGTATTTTTACTGGGATCTTTATTTTAAAAATTACTATTATATTATAGCTTATTCATATATAATCAGAGTTTTAAAATAATTGACCAAACTAGCTTCAAAAGATTTATTAAAAATTCACGACGTTTCGATCATGTGGTTGTGGTCCTTATCAAGTGAATATATTAAAAATACATATATACAATTAGAAGAGGTTGTTTTTAACAAATTAGAATAATTTTTAAGAAGAAGATAGTCACAAATAAACGTTGATAGACAATTAATATTCAACCGTGTCACATTTCATATACGAGGGTAGTTCGAAAAGTTCTCGGCCTGACACAGAAATAGTGCCACAACACTTTAATTGCTATAATTTCTAACAAGTTTGATTCTACAGAGGACATACCACAAAGTTTCAAACAGATTCGTTCGACAGTTTGTTTGTTGTGCTTGAGTAAAACGGGCAAGGTTTGATACTTCTCGAAAAATGGATAAAATCGAATGTCGCGCAGTCATAAAATATTTTGTTTTAAAAGGACTAACACCAACAGAAATAAAAAACGAGCTGGATTCTACTTTGGGAGACTCTTCTCCATCATTTTCAACAGTGAAGAAATGGACTGCTAAATTTAAACGTGGTCGTTCATCCATCTTTGACGATGAACGTTCAGGCCGCCCAAAAACCGCCACGGCTGAGGAAATCATCGAAAAAATCCACGATAGCGTGTTAAATGATCGACGAGTGAAAGTGCGTGAGCTTTCTAACATTGCAAACATTTCACTAGATCGTGTTCACAACATCTTACACGAACATTTGCATATGAGAAAGCTCTCAGCGCGATGGGTGCCGCGTTTGCTGACGGTAGATCAGAAACGCATTTGAATGAACATTTCCGAAGAGTGTTTGGACATGTTTAAACGCAATTCAACTGAGTTTTTGAGACGATTTATTACGGTCGATGAAACATGGATTCATCATTACACGCCGGAGACGAAACAACAAACCAAACAATGGGTGGAAGCAGGTGGAAGTGCTCCAAAGAAGGCAAAAACAGTTCCGTCAGCCGGAAAGGTGATGGCGACTGTTTTTTGGGATACGCAAGGTGTGGTGCTCGTAGACTATTTAGAAAAAGGCAAAACCATCAATGAAGAGTATTATGCAGCACTGCTGGAACAACTGAAAGATGCTATTAAGACCAAACGTCCTCATTTGGCAAAGAAAAAAGTGCTTTTCCATTATGACAATGCACCCGCTCACACGTCTTCAATTGCAGTTGCAAAACTTCATGAATTGCGTTTCGAATTGCTACCACACGCACCGTACTCACCGGATTTAGCCTCCAGTGACTTTTTTTGTTCCCGAACATGAAGAAATGGCTCGCTGGAAAAAAATTCACGTCAAATGCGGAGGTCATCGTTGAGACGAATGCTTATTTTAAAGAGTTAGGCAAATCATATTATACTGAGGGTATAAAGAAATTAGAATATCGTTGGTCTAAATGTAATAAGTTTGAAGGGGACTATGTTGAAAAATAAAAAAGAATTTTGCCGAAAATCATGTGTTTTCTTTGTCAGGCCGAGAACTTTTCGAACTACCCTCGTAAGTTGAGTTACAGATTAAAAAGTTAAGACGAGCCAGCAACATGTCACAACTAAGGATCGTCAGTTTCTGTTTAAAATTAAGATAAAGATATTTAGACGACCTTTATTATTTTGTCATATATACTATTCAAACATTCGGACTTGGTTAGTGGAATGTGTGAGGAGTGCACGTGTGTGTGAGGAGTGCACGTGTGTGTGAGGAGCGGAGTGATAAAGCGTGAAACAGCCGAAGTCAGAAAGGTCAGGAAGAGAGGAGGTAGTAGGTAGGCTAGAGGGACGATATTAGAAAGGGCGGAGTTATTAAAGGAGGTAAGAAAGTTTATTAGTTAGGGGGAAAAGATAAGTAGAGTGGGCTGATAAAAGAGTGAGGTTAGGTGGAAAAAAGAAGGATAGATTAGAGAATAACATAGCGTTTTGGACAGGTGGCGTCAACAGGTGAGCGTTAGAGAAAGTAGTAAGAAAAGAAGCAGGAGAGCGGGTAAGGCAGGAAGTGATATAGACAACAGAAAAAGATGGAGGAGGAAGGTAGAAAGGGAAAGCATGAGATAAGAAAGATTAAGGGGAATATACAAGAAGAGAATGGCATGGAGAAGCCCGGAAAAGAGATCCTCTGCACACCAAGAGGAAGAGGGAGAAAAACAGGTGAAGAATTAAGAGCAAGAGAGAGGTCAAATTCGGCAAGTATACTGGATTATGTCAGGCGGGAAGAGGGTGTTGAGAATGAGTCAATTAAAATAAAAAGGAAAAGGGAGGAAAAAGAAAAGGAGACACAGGAAATTTTCGAGAGGAGCAACATGTTGGAGAGAACACCGCCAGGAGAGTGGATGGAGGAAAAGGACGGAGGAGAGGAAGCGGTGAAGAGGGAAGAGGACGGAGCGCTGATAGCAATCCTGAGAGAGATAAAAGAGGAGATGGCAGATATGAGAAAAGAGGTAAGAGAAATGAAAGAAAAGATGAATAATCTGGAAAATGGATGGAGGATAAGAGAAAAAAGAATGGAAGAGAGAATGGACGGATTAGAAGAGAGATTGTCGAAGATAGAACAAAAGGGAAGTAATAGAGAGGAAGAGGAAGAAGAGAGAACAGAAGAGCTGGTAGGAAAAATAATCGAAAAGGTAAAGAAGAAAGAAAGAATGACTGAAGGGCAAGCTTCAAGTAATATAATGGAAACAAGGGAGGAGGTAAGGAAGATAAAAAAGGCGATGAAAGACAAAGAAAGGAAGGAAAGAAGAAACAATTTAATAATAAAAGGTCTGAAAAAAGAAAAAAAGAATATTTATGAAACGACGAGAGAATTCCTGGAGAAGGAGTTCGGAGTAATAGAAGGAGTGAAGAGAATACAAGCGGTGAGGAAAGAGGGAAGAGAGATGATAATCGTGGAGATGAATAGCTGGGAAAAGAAGGAAGGGATAATGAAGATAAAGAAAAAGCTAGGGAGTAGGAGAATATATATTGATCACGATCTGACAATGGAAGAGAGGGATGTGCAGAGGAAATTAAGAGAACGAGCGAGAGAAGAGAAAATGGAAGGAAGAAGGATGAAGGTAGGATACAGGAAAATAGAAATACAAGGAAAGTTATACGTATGGAGCGAAGAAAGAAGCGGGATAATAGAGAAAAATTTTTAAGAGGCAGCCAAGAGATGAAGAGAAGTGAGAGGCTGGAGGTCGAGGAGAATAGGAAGGAAAAGAGAAGGGAAGAGAAGGGGTTGAATAGGGGTATAAGAGGTAGGGTGAAGATAGTCTTCTGGAATGTGCCAGGCTTGAGGAGGAAGGACAGAGAATTCTGGAATTTTATAGAAAGTTTTGATGTAATAGGAATGAGCGAAACGTGGATAGAGGAGAGAGGTTGGGAAATAATAAAGAGAAGTATATCGGAGCGTTTTAGCTGGAAATGTCAATACGCGATAAAAGAAAAAAAGAAAGGTAGGGCAAAAGGGGGGATAATTACAGGGATAAGGAAAGGGTTAAAAGAGATAAGCGGAGAGGAGGTAATTGATGTAAACGGAATACAGGAGAGGAGGTTAAGGATAGAGGGGAGAACATGGAGAATAATAACGCTGTATAACGATGGCAAGATGAAGGATAAGAGAAAGGAGTTGGAGGGAGAGATAAGGGAATTAGAAGAAGAAATGTTATGTATAGGGGGAGACTTCAACGCCAGAATAGGGAAGGAAGGGAAAAGATATGAGGAAAGTGAGGAAGAAGAAAGATGGAGAAACTCTAGGGACAAGGAAGTAAACAGGGAGGAGAAAGAGTTGTTGAGTCTAATAAAGGATAAGGGGTGGGAAGTGGGAAACAGGAATTTAAGAGGGGACGAGAGAGGAGAATTTACATATACAGGCGGCAGAGGGGATTCAGTAATAGATTATGTTATTGTAAATCAGGGAGCGTGAGATAGAATAGAAAAGCTAACGGTAGGGAAGAGGGTGGAATCAGATCATCAATCACTGGAGGTTGAAGTGAGAGGAGAATTTAGGAGGGAAACCGGGAGAGCACAAGAGGTTATAAAGGATATTACAATAGCATGAAGAGAGCATTGAAAAGTATAAGAAAAAGGAGAGAGAGATTACGATAGAAGAAAAAAAGGTAGAGGAGATGTGGAAGAGCTTAAAAGTAGGTATAGAGGAATGTATAGTAAGGAAAAGAATAAAAGTAAGAAGAAAGAAGATTGGAGAGAAGGACTGGTGGGATGCAGAATGCAAGAGGAGGAAGAAACAGGTGAAAAAGGCATATAGTAAATGGAGAGAGGGGAAGGAAGAAAAAGGAAGGTATCAGCTACTGAGGAGGGAGTTCAGAGAGTTATGTAGGAGAAAAGAAGAAGGGAGAAAGAAAAAGTTAGAAGAGGAGGTCAGAAACTGCAGAACAGAGACACAGATATGGAAAATTATAAATAAAGAAAGGAAAAGAGTAATATTGAGTCAGGAGAACAAAAATGGGGGAATGGAAAAACTATTTTCAGCTTTTACTTGATGAAAGCGAAAAAAACAATAGGGAAGTTGCAGAGAAAAGGAATCTGGACGGGGATCAGGAGGAGGAACTAAGGGATGAGGAAATAGAAAAACAGATAAAAAAGATGAAAAGGGAGAAAGCGGCAGGAGCAGATGGAATAGGAAGTGAGGTTTGGATATACAGTGAAGGCCAGATCAGGGGAAAGTTAAAGGAGTTGTGCAAATTGGTATGGAGCGGAAAAGGCTTCCCTGTGGAATGGAGAGAGGGGCTGATAGCGCCCATTTACAAGAAGGGGGAGGCTGGTGACGTCAGAAATTATAGAGGAGTTACGTTGCTGTGCACAGCTTATAAAGTATATGCAGCAATACTGACGGAAAGATTAAGACAAGAGATGGAGAAGTAAAGAATACTACCGGAAACACAAGCAGGGTTCAGAAAGAAGAGAGGCACTATGGATAACATATATATACTGCAACACGTAATTAGAAGAGAGGTGAGAAAAAAGGGAGGAAAAATGTACGGCTTCTTTATGGATCTTAAAGCGGCAGAGTGGACAGGAAAAGGTTATGGGAGGCGATGGAGAAAAGGGGAGTAAGAAGAGGATTGACAGAAAGGGTAAAGGAAATATATGAAAGTACGAAATGTGCAGTGAGGTCGCAAGGAAGGATATCGGAATGGTTCTGGACAGAGAAAGGCGTGAGACAAGGATGCCCGCTTAGTCCACTACTGTTCTCGATTCTGATAGCGGATTTGGAGGAAGAGATGAAGAAAGGACAAGTAGGAGGGGTTTTGGTAGGGAAGGAAAGGATTTGGACACTGGCTTATGCAGATGATTTAGTTATCCTGGTAAAAAGTGAAGAAGGAATGGAAGAGATGTTAAAAAGAATGGAGATATTTTTGAAGAGGGAAAAGTTACAGCTGAATACCGAAAAATCTAAAATGGTCTGCTTTAAGAAGGGAGGAGGTAGGAGGAGACAGAGGGAGTGGAAATGGGAGGGAGAGAAGATCGAAGAGGTAACAGATCTTAAGTACCTGGGCTACGTAATAAAGAGGAATGGGGAAAACGATGGCCAAATTAAGGAGCTAAAAAAGAAAGCGAACATGGTAATAGGTCAGGTGTGGGGGATAGGGGAGCGCAGGTTTAGAGATGATTTTAGGAGAAGGATGTTATGTTTAGGTATTTAGTATTAGGAATAGTTATGTATGGGGCAGAAGTTTGGGGATGGAGGGAAGGAAAGGAACTGGAAGGGATACAAAAGAAGTATGTTAAATGGTCCCTGAACCTCGACTTCTGTACGCCGGATTATATAATTTATAAGGAAACAAATGTAGAGAGTATAAAAACAATAGCTGGAAGAAGAGCAGTTAAATTTGAGGAGAAGGCGTTAAAAGACGGAGACAGGAAACTAATAATAGAATGCATAAAGGAAAGGGAGAAAAGGGGAATGAGGGAAGGAGAGGAGGATGAAAGGGAAAGTTTTTATAGGCAGAACGGGTTTAGCTCTGAGGGAATTAAGCAGTTAAGAGAGGGAGATATGGACGTGTTGGGATAATAAGAGAGAGAGAAAGAGAGAGGTTAGGGCAGTGGGTGGAGGGTTAAATAAGGAACTCGAAATACAATGTGCGGTATAAGGAGATCGTAACGCTGGGACTACCGGAATATCTGAGGAAAAAAGGGAGGGAAGGAAGTCAGAAGTTAATAGCAAGGTGGAGGTGCGGGAACGAGGAGGAGAGAAACAGATACTGGAAAGATGGAGTGGAAAAAAGGTGCCGAATCTGCGAGGAGGAGGAAGGAACGATTGAGCACATAAGGAGTCATGTAGACAGCACGAATATTAGAGTAAAGGATATCTTAAGCGAGGAAGGAAGGAAGGACGTAGTGATTTGGATGGAAGCGGTTAGGAAGAGAAGGGAGGAGAGGGCGAGTGGAATAGGGAAGGTGTGAGAGAGAATGAGAGTGTGTGCGGTTAAGTACTTTGTGTAAACCAAGTCCCTTGGCTTTAGGCCTTTTGGCTAACCAATAAAGATTATCTATCTACTATTCAAACATTCAGTGTCCTTTTGTGAGTTGATCGTGTTGTCAAATTTTTTAATAAAGAACATCTCTGCTAACTCTCTCTTTCTTACATGTTTCTCGCTATGTAAAATATTATAAGTTTTCCAATCAAAATCATGTGCAAATTCCGATCTATGCTTACTAATGACAGAAGATGAGATGAAGGATGCAATTTAATATTCTTGCAATGTTCTTTGACACGTGTGCTGAGGTGTCGTTTAGTCTGGCCTATATATGAGGCATTACAATCATTGCATTTTATTTGGTAAACCACATTCGTATTTCGGTCTTTAGTTAGTACGTCTTTGCCACACTTTATTATAGTATTAAGTTTTTTAGGTAGACTATAAACCACTCTCAAGCCACTATTTTTTTAGGAATAAGCAACATTGTCAGTAACATCTTTGACGTATTGGTAACGAAATATATGGAATTTTATCGGATGGTTCCCAATTAATGGTGTTACTTGTATTATTATTATATTTCAAAAAATTGATTCTCTTATGTATAAACCTCTTCTAATTGTATATATGTACTTTTAGTATATTCACTTGATAAGGACCACAACCACATGGTCGAAACGTCGTGAATTTTTAATAAATCTTTTGAAGCTAGTTTGGTCAATTATTTTAAAACTCTGATTAGTTATCCACTAGCGACTGAATAATTAATTAATTGAGATATTTTTTATTCATATATATTACTTTGTTACAGAAATACAGATGAAACAGTTGTACAGATAAATAACAGTAAATCTGTACAAACAATAGAACAACTGATTCAAGAAGGAAATGATAACAGGTACTTAATAATAAAATGTATATATATATATATTTATTTATTACAATTATTACTAGTAAACAAAAAGTAACACACACACACAATATTAATAATGTTATAATTTCTCATTCAATATTGAAACTATCACATATATTCCTGCTATATTGTAACTACATATGTATAGTTTACTTAAAAATTATAACATTGATATTATATAGCTGACGCTAATTACAATATTTTAATATTATTTATAACAGGAAAATTTCAATTAGCGTAAGTAATATAATATCAATGTAATAATTTTTCAGTAAACAATATATGTAATTGCAATGTAGCAAGAATGTATGTAACAGTTACAACATTGAATGAGAAATTATAACATTATAACACACACACATGTAATATATTTATAATATTATAACATTAATAATATTATAATATTATATTATAATATTATTAATATGTGTTACTGTAATTTTGTTTACTGCTAATAATTATATTTTCCTTACATATAGACGTATATTGGCAAAGTTTATCTTGTTGAAAGAAATATTTTAAATTTTCATATATTTTTTTATTATTAATTAAGATTATACTTTTCTTGTCAATTTTTTTTTATTTTCTTAATATCTGATATATTTAAAAATATTGCAGGAAAGCATCCAGTAATAAATTTAGCACATCCCACATATCATCGGAGAACAGTCCAAGAAAAAGGAAGTTGCGCGCAAAAATTCTAAAATTGAAAGCGCAAAATAAAACATTAAGGGAAACAATAAGAAGACTAAGAAAATAAAAAGAAGAAAAGAAGAGAAAAACTACATCAATAGAAAAAGAGGGTAACGAACATACAACTTTGCAAGAGTTAGGCCGTAAGTTATTACCAGCAAATTTTGCTAAATTATTATCGGCACAGATTGACGCTCAAATTAAAAGCAAACGGGGTAGAAGATACGATCCCGAATTTAAATGGTTTGCGTTGTCGTTGTATTTTTTAAGTCCACAGAATTATAAAGAATTAAAAAAGTCACTTACGTTGCCTTCAATTCGTTCTTTACATGCATTCACGGAAAAGTGGGAAATTTTGCCTGGAATTAATGACAAAATATTTGATGCTTTAGCAATAAAATTAAATTCATTGCCGCTTATAGAACGCCACTGCATATTATGTGCAGATGAAATGAGTTTGAAATCTCATTTATTTTATAATGTGTCGCGAGATGAAATTATTGGTTTTGAGGATACAGGCAATTATAAATCACCAGTACCTGCAAAAAGTGCTTTAGTAATAATGGCACGTAGCATTGCAGGTAATTGGAAAGTCCCCGTTTGCTTTTGTTTTGTAGAAAATGCATGTTCAAGCAAGTTTTTGAAAGAACTTATTTTTAATATAATAAGGAAATTAACTAATAATAGTATTAAAGTGCATGCGTTGGTTACTGACATGAGGTCAAATTTTATACAATTATCTCGTGAGTTAGGTATTAGTACGGATAATTCCACATTTTTTGTCGGAAATGAAAAGGTATTTTATATATTTGATACTCCGCATTTAATAAAAGCTACACGAAATAATTTATTGAAATATAATTTTCAAGTAGGTGGAAATAAAATAGCTTCATGGACGCATATTGTAGAGTTTTATAACAGAGATAATAGACAATGGATAAAAGTAGTCCCTAAATTATCTAGTTATCATATCGAACCAAATAATTTTGCAAGAATGAAAGTTAAATATGTAGTCCAAGTATTTAACAATCATGTAGCTGCGGGTATGTGTACGCAAATGTCTTCCGGTTTTCTTCCAAGTGAAGCAATTGGAACTATAGATGTAATTGATCATTTTGATAAATTGTTTGATGTATTAAATTCATCGTCTATAGTTAATCCAAAAGAATATGGAAAAGTTTTTAACGGAAGCGAAAAACAAATTCAATTTTTAAAAGATATGTTACATTTTATAGAAAGTATTAAAGTAATTGATAAAAATGGTTCTTCTGTAAGCGTTAAATGCATGAAATGCTGGCAGATCACGATTAAAAGTGTACAACAATTATGGGAAATATTAAAATCTTATGATTTCTCGTTTCTTCGAACACGTAGATTGAATCAAGATTGTATTAAAAATTTTTTCGATTCTATTTGGCAGCAAGGCGGTAATTGTTTAAATCGTACGCCAATACAGTTTGCACGTGCTTTTAAAAAACTTTTTGCTTTAAAATTTTTAGAACATTTAGATTCATTAAATTGTGAACAGGATACAGATGAAATGTTAAATTTATATGAATCATCGTGTAATGAATCTGCATCACTTTCCTCATCAGTAGATAAAGTAATTTTAAATATTCCCACTCATGATTATTACACATTGGATCTGTCAGAGGAAAATGCATTTAAATATGTATGCGGATTTTTAATTAAAAAGTACACAGAAATGCACTCATGCGAAACGTGCGCAGTTTATATAAAAGAAAAAGAAGCAATTATAGATAACACAACATTATATTGTTCTTTTCGTGTTTACTCAAATGAAGAAAATGTTTTTGGAAATTTAAATATTCCGAGTGATAATTTTTGTGAATATATTCATAAATTGGAAGAAATCTTTGTAAAGAACTTTGAAATTAATTGTTATAAAAAAAATTTTGGGGCTTATTTATACCAACTTGCACAAGAAATAATTTTTGAACCACCATGTCCAGATTTTCCACTTGAGTTTCTTATAAAATTGTTTTTACGCATGCGTATTTATTATACATTATCACAACATAATAAAACATGTAAAAAAAGTTCAAGAAAGAACAGAAAACTTTTAAATATTTTACACTTATAAATGTTTTTTTAAATAGTTTTAAATATTACATGCATGATGTTTCTGCGACCTTTTATATATTGTGTGTTTATTATTAATATATGTATTGTTTTTTATTGCGTGTGTTCTACGTTTCTAATGCTTTAATGTCTTATGCGTTTAAGTTCTTATTAATATTGTGTGTGTTGAGTGTATCTTTATTACTAATTTCTAACTTTTCTTATTAATACGTTTGCAATACATTTACTTTTATTATATATGTATTTTTTGTGTGCATTAATAATTTATGCATTAATAAAATAAGTATTAATTTTTATAAAATTTTTTTATATAGATTGCGACAATTCTCACGTAAATTTGGAATAATTAGTAAGTATACAAAGCGATAATTAAAATTAATTTTCTCATATTTTTATAAAAAATATTTTATATAATAGATTCTTATACATATGTATTTTTACTATGTATTTTTACTATGTATGATATTATTAATTATTATATGAAAATCTCTTTTGCTCTTCTGATGTTCTTTCTTGCTCGTACCGAGGTGGATCGAGTAGCTGAGGTACGGATAAGTAAAGAATTTGGAAGAAAAAATAGAGATATTAGGTATATACAAATTTTATATCCTCCCCCACCCCCCTTCATATATCTCATATTAACATTAAACAAAAATATATGATATTAATAAATATGATTTTATGAAAATATTGCATTAATTTCCTTGTTATTTTTATTACCGTGCAATTAAATTATTATTTATATATGTATATATTTTGTATAATATTATTTTATTATTTTGATACATAATTAATAATACATAACTAATACAATTAATTTTTTTATAACAATATATATAATTAATAATTTTCATTTTTTTTGTCGTTGCCTATTTTAACATTACATTTTATTATTATATATAGCATTATTAATGATACGCTTTACAAATTTTTATTCATTTTGTAACGTATTATTATAATAATTTATAATTCTTTTGTATTTTGTATTAGTTTTATTCAATTATATTATTCTGACGTTTAAGTAATGATTATGAGTTAGAAAGAGAATGAGTTAGAAAGAGAACAAACAAGAGTGAGTGAGAGAAAAGTTTAGATGGCGTTACCGGGCAACTCGCTTATTTCGCGCATGCGCACTCCGTTTTGGCCAACACTAACTTCAAAGGTGCCGACAGAGAGTTGCGCTACTGGATATACTGTGTCACAGCACTGTTTTAGCGTGTCAACGAAGCGGTACGGCGGGCGGTAAATAAGGAGCGGCGGAGGATATATGCCAGTCGTTTTTCGTATCCATCATCGGCGTACGTAACGCCAGCAGCGTTGGTTCCGTCGACGTACATAATGCCAACACCATCAGCACCGCCGACGTACGTAACGCCAACAGCACCAATATCAAGAGACACGGTAGTGTCTCGCGCCAAGTATCGCGCAGCAGCAGCAAGGCACTCCGTGTATCTTTACGCGAGCCGGCCAGTTGAGAGTACTCAAGATTATTAGACCTCAATAACCGCTGAACGGATTGAGTTCTTACTAGGCTCAATCGATAGCTTAGGTTTAAATTACATAAAGAAAGTGTCTTTATTTTCGCTCTACATATTCTATAAGCAGAGGTATTACGACGTAAAGTCTAGATGTGGAAATTTTCATCATTTAAGAAACGTGGTGGTCGGCGTCATCGTCCAATGTACGATTGCGACTTTCGACACGAGATTGCACCACTGCCTAGAGTGCTTAAAGTATAAATGTGTATATATGTGTTGTTGAGTGAGTGAGTGAGTTTGTGTGTATCATAATAAGAAAGAGAGTGAAATAGTATGCATGTGAGAGAGAGAGAGAGAGAGAGAGTGTGTGTGAGAGAGAGAAAGAGTGTGAGAGAGAGAGAGAGAGAGAGAGAGAGTCGTGCGTGTGTGTGTGTGTGTATATGTGAAGATGCATGCGTGTGTGTGCCTGTGTGTGAAGACATGATTGTATATTACAAACTGTATTAATTGTATATAATATATATAATAAATATAATATACATAATAAATATAATATATATAATAAACATGTTATTAAATGAACATTAAGATGAGAAGTGACGGTAATGTCGAATGTTGAATACTCGTAATATAACCTCGTAATATAACCTCGAAAACTTTCGCAAAGAATATGTTAGTCTCATTTGAAAAAATTCAAAGATTTACGATTAAATAATTGTAGACGCGTCAATTATCGAATCGAATGACAATAAAATGCAGCAGGGAGTTAGTGTTTTCGGGGCTACTATCTAATAATATAAATAAAATTTTATGATTTATAAAACATTATGCATATTTATTTTTAGTTTTGTACAGCAAAAATACACAGCAAAAATAAGCATAATATTTATAGAAATGGCCATTTATTACAAGAAGAAAGATTCTCGTTGCAAGTTTTTTGATAATTAAACCAATTGTTTTGTTACTTATGCACATTGGTATATTGCATAATGAGCATAATTATTTTATTATTATAATAATGTAGTAATTATATTATGGGTAATGTTACAACATATATTCATATTTATTATATGATACGTTCAAAATCATAATATAAGTAGCAAGGAGACAATTCCTCCTCGTGAAAAAAATAAGTGAAATATATAAAATAATACCTTTTCGTACAAGGTTTTGTTTTTCCGAGAAAAATATGGCATTAAAGATAAGAAAAATTAATATATAACGTATGTATGGTTTAACATATTTAGTTTCTTTATGCACTTTTGAATGACCTTGTATCATATGTCAAATCTTAACTATTTTGCACTTTTGGCGATCACAGTTGACTTCTGATAATTAATATATTGATACATATATTATAACTATTTTGCACCTTTGGCGATTTAATAATAAAATGACTTTAATTATTTCATACAAGATGTCTCGAAAAAAGATGCAATTTAGTTACAAAATTACAAATTTAATTCACTAATTATGCTTTTCAATTAAAGCCATAAGATATATGTGCATTTTTCATAGACGTCTTGTTTGTATATTATACATAACTAACAATATATGTAACTACAATAGTAAACTTACTGCTATGTTTAATGGCAAAAATACAATTTATTCTGCCGTTATAGAGATACTTATCGATAACAATCACTTAAAAAATATCTGTTTCGATATCGCTGATAACAACTTCAGCAAATTAAAATAAAATGCAATTGGTCTGATAAGAACTGTTATAAATTCTCTCTGCTATTTAACATGAATGTAATTTATGAAATATATATATATATATATAACTATACATATATATATATATATAAAATTTAAAAACTAAACAGGTGATAAAGAATTTGAAATTTAAAAAATTTAAAAAATTTAAAAACTTACTCATTTATAAAACTCGTAAAAGCTATCGGCTTTAACACTACTGATAATACTATCGGTATTTACGTGAGTCTTTTGAGTTTTATAAAAATCTATGTTAAGAAAACTATAATATGTACTTTTTCATATACAGGATGTGAGTGAAAAGACATATGGAGCACACCATCGGATACAGGACAACAATCTAAATCTCGAAAAATCCTGAGCCATTTATTGATCTGAGCTTTCTTTTTGTTTGTATACAGTGTTAAAATTAGGTAATTAGTGCCTGTTTACAGCGGAAAACGGGGAAGGTAGGGCGTAGAGTCGGAAAGTAGCGAGACGAAGTGGAGCTGACAAACTACGCGGTGGGAGGAAAACGATGGTGAGCAGCGAACGGGTATAGCAGTCATCTATCCCTCTCTCTCTCTCTTTCTCTCTCTCTCCCTCTTTCCCCCCTTTCTTACTCTCTCTCTATCTCTCTCTCTCTATCTATCTATCTATCTATCTATCTATCTATCTATCTATCTTTCTTTCTCTCTCGAGAGAAAGGGAGAGGGATGGAGAGAGAGAGGAAGGGAGAGAAAGGAAGGGAGAGAGGGAGAGAGAGGAAGGGAGAGAGAGGAAGGAAGAGAGAGATAGATGGATAGAGATAAATAGATAAGGAGGGGAGGAAGAGCAAGCAAAAAAGAAAAAGGGAGGAAGAGAAAGAAAATGAGTGAATGAGTACGTGAGAAGAAACGAGCCGGCAAGAGAGAGGGGGAGGGGGAAGAGGGAGAGAGAAAGGGAGAGATAGATAGATATAGATAGATAGGTAGATAGATAGCGAGAGGCAGAGGGGGGAGAGAGAGAGCGAGCAAAGGAGAAAAAGAGAGGAAGAAAAAGAAAATGAGTGAATAAGCAAGTGAGAAAAAGCGAGCCGGCGAGAGAGAGGGAGAAAGGAAGGGAGAGAGAAAGAGAGGAAGGGAGGGAGGGAGAGATGAGAGAGAGAGATAGAGAGATAGATAGAGAAAGAAATAGGTAGATAGAGAAATAGAAAGAGAGAGAGAGATAGAGATAAATAGATAGATAGATAGATAGATAGATAGATAGATAGATAGATAGATAGAGAGAGAGAGAGAGAGAGAGAGAGAGAGAGAGAGCTAGAAAGAGATAGATAGGAATAGAGAGAGAGAGAGAGAGGGAAAAAGGGAGGAGGAAGGGAGAGGGAAAGAGAAAGAGAGAGAGAGAGGGATAGAGAGATAGATAGCGAGAGAGAGAGAGATAGAAAGAGAGAAAGGGAGGAGGGAGGGAGAGGGAAAGAGAAAGAGAGAGAGAGAGAGGGATAGGTAACTGCTATACCCGTTCGCTGCTCACCGTCGTTTTCCGCGTAGTTTGTCAGCTTCACTCCGTCTCGCTACTTTCCGACTCTACGCCCTACCTTCCCTGCTTTTCACTGTAAACAGGCATTAATTACCTAATTTTAACACTGTATACAAGCAAAAAGAAAGCTAATTGGAGTGTTGTTGTTTTGTCCGATGGTGTGTTCCATGTTTTAAAAAAATCTGCTGATGAGGTGCCGGCTGCTTCATCTCAGTCTCTATCGTAGCTGTCTTCTGTAACTTCATCTCAGTCTCTATCGTAGCTGTCTTCTATAATAGTTTAATAATAATGTTAATATTAATGTTCTTCCTTAATTTACGTTAAATTGATATTTGAAATATGTCTCTTGAAACTCACTACATTTTTATGTTAATAATTGATGATCGTTCCTTGCCCCATCCGCGACCTCGAGATGGGTACCGCCCTCTGCCTGCTCTCTTCCAACGGGCTTGTCTTTCTTTTACTGCAACAAAAAGATCTGTTAATGTTTCCGTTTTTTTTATTACGTGGGTGATTAAAATATAAACAAAAATTTGTTTCTATTAATTTTATTTACAACACAATCGAAATCTATTATAATACATACTTTTCAATATAATCCTTCTTGACTGTAATGCACTTGTTCAATCGTTGTGGAAGTTGATTAATTCCATTTTCAAAAAAGTTTTTTGGCTTTGTCAAATCAGCTCTACACAGCTTGAGTGACCTCGTCATTATTGTTTACACGCTGTCTTCTTTCTCAAAATGATTTTTACTCTCAGTAATTTTTACATTATAACCTGTAATATATCGATCGAAATTAAATAATCGTTAAACGTTTATAAACATTTATGATTATATGTGGAATCGTGTGATACACATAATATACTTGCTACTAAAAGAGAAGAAAGAAAGAAAAATTTCAAGGAAAATATCTATATTAAAAGGTATCTATATTTAAAATATATATTACTTCTTATATAAATTAAGTCTTTGATCTTCAGGAATATTACTTCTTACTTCTTATGTAAATTAAGTTTTTAAGCTTCAGGAAGAATCTTCAGGAAGTTGAGTTTGAACATGATTATTAAAATATTATTTTTTTAGGTCTTTGGTTATTTTTGGTGCGGAGAGCAAAATTTCAACGTGATTATTGATGGTTATTTTTGGTGCGGAGAGCAAAATTTCAATGTGATTATTGATGGTTATTTTTGGTGCGGAGAGAAAAATTTCAACGTGATTATTGAGGTATGTCATAATTTTTTTCTTTTTGCAATGTTACATTTTTTTTATTGATGTGATACTATTGTGATATTATTTGATACTATCTCAGTAAACAGTAAAGATATATCCACACAAACTTGCATAGGTGCATAAGCATTGGTCCATATATGTATGCATAAGGAAATAGACCAATCCATTTCCTTATGCATACATATATGGACCAATTAATTTTCTTATGCATATGTTTCTGCGCTATGCAAATTTGTCTGGATATACCTTAAGTAGCAGTAACATAACATCAATGTTATAATTTTTTAATTCGACAATGTAACTGTTACGTACAAGGTAACTGTTACGTAAATGTTATAATTTTCCCATTCGACAATGTAACTGTTACGTATAAGGTATGTTACATTGCTGAGAAGTGGAAAATTATAACATTGATGTTATGTTATTGTTACTTACAATAGTGTTCACTGGAATGTGATACTATTTTTTATATTAACAATAATAGAAAATATTATAAATTATATACTATCACCCAACATTTTTTATGAATATCTTGTTATTTTTTTATTTTCCAGAAAATTGAATTTAAACATGATTATTAATACTATGGCAATAATATAATTGTTAAATAATCATTTTTAAAATAATATAAAAATAAGAACTGTATAGATTTCGTTAAGCTAGCAATGCAACAATATATAAATGATAATTATGACATAATATTTTAAAATCATGTCATTTTAATCGATACATTTGAATATCGTTCAAAACATTATTAATTAAAAAAATATGTTAGATAAAAGTTATTTGGTTTGGTTTCGAATATATTAGCACGATTCTTTTCCAGGTAAAGATTTCGAGGGGAATCGCTGAATACGATGGTAGCAGTTTTATCCGTCTAAACTCGTGGGAAAGTGGTCAAAATTCGCTATAAAGAGGTCGAAATAAGTCACACATGATGAAAATATGGACTTGACCTTGAATTACTTTTTCAAGGTCAGGTCAAGGTCATCGGTGTTTTCTTAAATAGGACCACCCCAATTTTTTTATATATTTTATACTTTAATTTTATATAAACTATGAAATATCGTAAAATATTAATTTTTCGATTATTTTACCTTAATACTTTTATGTACAAAATAATGCAAGGAAAAAATTAATGTAAAGAAAACACATAATTATATTAAAGAAAAAGTATGTAATTTGCACCTTCAAATAACTCTTCAAGGTCAAACCAATGGTACTCTCTTATGGCCCCCTCGAAATTATACAACTTTTGTATGAAACATTTTTGTCTTAAACTTATGGATTTTGAGAGATTTCAGTGCGTAGATTAAAATGGCCTACCTTGTATATGTTATGCAATATTATATTTATGCAATATTATACATATATATATTTTATTTTATTATAGCTGTGTATATTATATATACAGAGTGTCCAAGACCACTCGTACACCCCTTTTAAAATGAAAATAAATGGCTTTTATCAAAAATCGCGAACATTATTTAAGTAAATTAAGTACACTCTATCGAATGGTGATATTTTCAACTTTTGATTCCGACCGGAAATACGCCATCCGGACCGGAAGTTGAATTTTTTGAGGGGAACATGGTACTTTTTATTACAGATTCGAATTGTACGTAAAAAAATAAGAAACTTTTGTATCAAACATTTTTTCTGAAAGTGTTTCTGTCAACTTTAAAATTGACCTTAATAATAAATGTGATGAAATAATGAACTTCAAGTGTTCCTGTGGCATAACTATTGACAAGGATGTGTGTGCTTGCATGTACGGTACCTGATGAACGTTCGCACACACATTTCTGAGTGAGTGAGATGTATGTTCAAGCAAAATGTTCAAAGTGAGCACCGTTCTCTACGATGCAAGCGTCTACTCTATTTTGGAAGGAATTGGTTGCTCGAAGAATCTCATCATCGCCTAAGGATCGAATTGCTTCACTTATCCTATGAATCATATCATCTCTTGTAATTGGACGTTCACGGTACACCAAATCTTTTACCCTTCCCCATAAATAATAATCAAGGATGGTGAGGTCCGGTGGATAATTGATTGGACCGTATTTGCCAATCCACTTGTTGGGAATCATAGTACTTAGTACTGCACAACTACTGGGCAACTCTCGATTTATGCGACGGACATCCATCTTGTTGGAACCACATGTCCAGGCACCTCATTCAGGCAACGTTTTTTCACGTTTGGCTAAACGAATACAAAACGAAGGTGTCATTCAGCCTCACCATAACAGGGGTAGACAGATCCACCGTCCAATTAGGGATGAAAGAGCAGCGGAAATTCTTGAATCGGCAGAATTAAATCCTCGTGATTCCTTAAGACGCCGAGAAAAAAATTCTGGTGTTAGTCGTAGCAGTATCTGGCGCATTTTCAGACAAAACAAGTTTTACCCTTACAGAATGTCTCTTCATCAAGCATTGAATAACAATGATTTTTACCAGAGACTTGCATTTTGCAATTGGATAAGACAATAACCACCTAATTTTCATTACAAAATTTTGTTTTCTGATGAATGTACATTTAAAAGTGATAAATCTGTCAATACTTGGAACTGTCGGTATTGGTCACAGGTTAATCCTCACTGGTTGACAGAAATAGACTATCAACATGTATGGAAAATCAATGTTTGGTGTGGTATTATTGGAAGTCGCATCATAGGTCCTATTTTCTTTCAAGAAACTTTAAGTGCTGCTAGATACTCAGCCTTGATAGAGACAGATCTTCCTGTCTTGTTAGAAACTCTTCCTCTGCGATTGCGCCTGGACATGTGGTTCCAACAAGATGGATGTCCGTCGCATAAATAGAGAGTTGCCCGTACAGTACTAAGTACTATGTTTCCCAACAAGTGGATTGGCAAATACGGTCCAATCAATTATCCACCGGACCTCACCATCCTTGATTATTATTTATGGGGAAGGGTAAAAGATTTGGTGTAACGTGAACGTCCAATTACAAGAGATGATATGATTCATAGGATAAGTGAAGCAATTCGATCCTTAGGCGATGATGAGATTCTTCGAGCAACCAATTCCTTCCAAAATAGAGTAGATGCTTGCATCGTAGAGAACGGTGCTCACTTTGAACATTTTGCTTGAACATACATCTCACTCACTCAGAAATGTGTGTGCGAACGTTCATCAGGTACCGTACATGCAAGCACACACACATCCTTGTCAATAGTTATGCCACAGGAACACTTGAAATTCATTATTTCATCACATTTATAATTAAGGTCAATTTTAAAATTGACAGAAACACTTTCAGAAAAAACGTTTGATACAAAAGTTTCTTATTTTTTCACGTAAAATTCGAATCTGTAATAAAAAGTACCATGTTCCCCTCAAAAAATTCAACTTCCGGTCCGGATGGCGTATTTCCGGTCGGAATCAAAAGTTGAAAATATCATCATTCGATAGAGTGTACTTGATTTACTTAAATAATGTTCGCGATTTTTGATAAACGTCATTTATTTTCATTTTAAAAGGGGTATAAGGGTGGTCTGGGACACCCTGTTTATTTTATTTTATTATAGCTGTGTATAATATGATGATTATGACATATATTTACTTTATAATTATGCTTTAACACACGTTATAATTTGACATATATTTTATATATATTATAATTATGTATCAAATAATAAAAAAATAATGATATGTCTTATTTTAATTGATGGAATATTTTTCAAAACATTATTAATTCATTATTTAGTATCGAGGACATTTTATAAATATTATTTTCTAAATGAAAACACTTCAAAGATTTTAAGATTTTTCTATAATTAACTGAATATAAAATAATATTTATTTTATATCGCAAGTATTAAAATTATTATTAAATTATTGCAATTTAAATTATTACTACATATAAGTACAAATAAATTATTATAATTAATAAAATAATCATTTTTCGATGATTTTATTTTTTAAATTGACTTAAAGGGAGTAGATATACCTTTAAACCTGCAAAAATAGAGGTACAATAAATCGCTTGTAATAAATTACTCGACAAATATAAATGAATTTATTGTTTAGTACTAGTTTCTACATGTTTACGAAAAAAATGAGATACTTAAAGTTGCAAAAGAGTTTATTTACTAAGATATACAATGTAATTAAAAAAACATTTTTTTTGTTTGCCATTCCTACACACAAAATTTCGAGATGCGACTAACGGCATTCTTTTCTTAAATTATTCCTTTATTGATTGAACCTTTGAAATAGAAGCAAAAACATATATTGACAAAATGGCGGTAAAAACAGATTTTTTCTAATATATTGGTCGAATAATTTGTTGCAAGCGATTTATCGCACCGACTGCAGGTTCAAAGGTATCTAGTCTCCTTTAATTAAGAAAACATATGGTTCTATTTAAAAAAATGTGGAAATTTTAAATAGGAAAAAGAATTTAACAAAATTGTCCTGATACGAAATTCCTTCGAAATAGTGCTTTCGAAGATATTCGAGTGTAATTTCTCTTTTTGTTTCATATGTTTGCTTATGATTAGATATGTTTATTGTCTATCCCCTCAGGGTTTACAAGGCGCTTTTTCAAGGAGCGTACCCAAACCTTTTACACACAATATTCCCCTCTCCCCCGCGACCTGGCCATTAACGACCTTTACATACTACAAACCCCCCTCCCCTCTCCACGGGACTCTTCCACCAAACCCTCCTTGCCCTTTTCCATCGTCCTTCTTTCCCCTCTGCTTTCCTCATCTTTCTATCCTTCTCCTTCCTTGCATCATTCCATCCCTTTTGCCTCTCCATCCTTCCTCTCCCTCTTCCTGCCTCACCTACCCTCTTCTTCTTTACATATTCTCTCTCCTTACATGTCCCTCTATCCTGGCTTGTCAGAAATCTGAAACATATAAAGCCATACGCCCTCCCCTCTCGTTCCCTCGTCCCTTGTTCCTTCTGTCTCGGCATGTCTGTTCTCAGCATGTCTTTTCCTCTCATCTTCCTCCTTCTTCCTTCATCCTCTCTTCCGTACGTCTCGCTCCTTCTTTGCTCCTATAGCTTGGCCTTCCTGGATCTCTGTAACCTATTAAAAAGCCAACAAACGCCGAGACACCTTCCTCTCTTTCCCTCCATCTCCCTCCAACCTTTTCCTTAACTGCATTCCGTCTATCCCCTTTCATCCCTACTCTCCCTCGCCTTCTTCCCAAATCTCTTTCTCTTCATCCCATTTCCATTCCCTGTCCTCTATCCATAATCTTCTATTGTCAAAAACTACCCAATTCCCTTTACTCCTCTCTATCCTCGCCTTTTCTTTAATTCTCCATTTCATCTTCCTTTCTTCCCTCGTCAAATCTTCGTCCACATTCATCCTCCACCTCCCCCATACCTCCCCCTTTCTTCCCAATACTTCATCTCTATCCTCCTCTTTCTCCATTACGACTAGCAATATTTTCTTTCCCCTCTCACCGAATCTCTCCTCCACACCCCTTACCCCCACCTTTCTTCCCAAAACCATCTCCAATTTCCCCCTCAGACCTCCACATCTTTCCTCAAAGCTGTCCCCCTCTATCCCCCTCCATACTAGATTCCTCCTCCTCCTTTCCCTTCTTACCCGCTCCTCCCTTTTCCCTACCAGCCCCCTTGTTCCTTCACTCTCTTCTCTTCTCCTCTCCTCATCTATTCTACCCTTCACCCTCTTCCATACCTCTTTTATCGCATCTTCTTCCTCTTCCTCCTCCGTACAATTCGACCAGCTACCCTCTTCTCTCTCACCCCTCGATCCCCTGTCTTCCTCCATCTCGATAAACTCCCCTCTCCTACTTTCTTCCATCCTTCTTCTCTCCTCCCCCTTTTCCTTCTTCTCACGTCCCACCCCTTCGCCCCTCCATCTTTCCTTTACTTCCTTTTTCCTGCTCTCCCTCCTCTCATTTCCCTTCCCTTCCTCGATCTTATCACGCGTCGCTGCTCTCCTTCCCTTCCCCCTTTCACTTCCTCCCGCCTTCCCTTTGCCCCCTACCTCCTCTTCTTTCCTCGTGACGTCTTCTCTCTTCTTTTCCTTTACTCTCCTCTCCGTCTTCTCATCTTCGACTTCCTCCTCAATCCTCTCTTTCTCTTCGCTTTCCACCCCATTACTTTCCTCTTCATCTCTCTCCGTTATTCTTCGTCCTTTCGCTCTGAGTCTCTTCAGCTCCTTCGCAATTTCCACTGCTCTTTCCCCCTCACTCTTGCTCCACATCTCCATCCTCTTTCTTCCTTCCCCCTCACTTCCACAACTTTTCCTCTTCCCCCTCTCTCCTCTTCCTTTTCCGTACCATCTTCTCTCTTCCTCACGCCCTTGTCACCTGTCACCTCTCTCCTTCCTCTCCCCCCAACACTTTCGCCTGTCTTCTCTTTTTCCTCTGCTTCCTTTTCCCTTCGCCAAGCGCCTTCCCTTTTCCATTCCTTCTCTTCCTCCTCCTCCTTTGGAGCCCCTGTCTCGTCCTTCGTTCTCTCCTCTACCTCCTCACTCTCTAACCTATCACTTTCACTCCCTTTTCTTTCCCTTATTATCAGTCCTTTCTCTCTCAGCAACCTCAGCTCTTTTTCCACACCTCTCAGTCCTTTCCCTATTCCTCTTAATTCTTTCAGCACCTCGTCTTCCCAAGCCATTTTTATTTCTCTCTTAGCAAGTCACTATTTCGCAGCTATTGCTCTCCATGCACCACTGCGTATCCAACTAACCTATCACGGCACATGTATCGCGCACGTGGCTTGCCGGCTTTCCCGTGTCGCCACCACCTGTTGTCTCAGCGTCTCATTCCCGCTGCCGGCCGGTACGTACGAATACCTCTGACTCTTTCCTCCTTACCGATCACTTCCTTATCGATCATTCCTTAGTTCCTCTTTCTTCTGCTGCCTTCCTTGTCGCCACCATCTCCCTCTCTCCTCTCATTGCTCCAAGCACCTTAACTCCGAAATCCTGACTTCTTTTCACCTGTGAAACTCCTTTTGTCCTGCATCCCTATATTCTCCTCCATTTCCTCGAGTTCTTCCGGTTATCCTCTATCACCTCCTCTTCCCACACCTTTCTCCTTATCTTCCTTCACCTCTTCCTTTCCGTGAAACTTTCCACACGTCAACACACTACTACTCCCTATGACCGCCATTTTTCCAATCCCATATGTTTGCTTATATTTTGATCGATGTCATGAAATATGTCTTTCTTTGATATTTATTTTTGAACAGATTAAAAGATAAGAATCGAATCTCACACACACACACACACACACACAGTTTCAAAAAAAAAGTATATAAAAGTCGAAATACTATTTTAAAACGCTTTAAAAGTTTTGATAACATTTTTTAGTTTATTTATATATATCCAAGAGGATTATCTTATATAGCTTAAAATAAATTCCGAAAATTATTTATTTAAAAAATGTGTTCAATTTAAAAAAATATTTATATACAAGATTTTAATATTTTATTTTCAAATATACTTTTTCCTTTAAAATAACTTTCTGTATAGAATTATCCAAGACATTCGTGAATTGATTAGCGACTATTCGGCTAGGTAAGCGGAAGTTAATAAGGTAAGTAAAAATTAATTTTAATTTTAAAAATTTCATAAGTCTGCTGTGCGTCTGCAAGAAACGGTTGCTGTGCGCCGATTTAGAGCTGCTGTGCGCCTACAAAAACGGTTGCTGTGTGCCGATACAGAGCTGCTGTGCGCCTATAAAAACAGTTTCTGTGCGCCGATATAGAGTTGCTACGCGCCTACAAAAACTGTTGCTGTGCGCCGATACAGAGCTGCTGTGCGCCTATAAAAACGGTTGCTGTGCGCCGATTTAGAGCTG
This sequence comes from Lasius fuliginosus, assembly GCA_949152495.1. NCBI lineage: Eukaryota > Metazoa > Arthropoda > Insecta > Hymenoptera > Formicidae > Lasius > Lasius fuliginosus. The sequence goes on along the minus strand of OX424449.1, from coordinate 17,177,036 downwards.
CTGTGCGCCTACAAAAACGGTTGCTGTGCGCCAATATAGAGCTGCTGCGCGCCTATGAAAAACGGTTGCTGTGCGCCAATATAGAGCTATTGTGCGCTTATAAAGATCTGTTGTGCATCTGTAAAGAGCTGTTGTACAACATAACACTATATATATATATATATAATATATATATACAGAATGTCTGTCAAGAAACATATAGTTCTGTCGCCTAGAGACAAAGATATAATTGTTCGAGGCGAATGGTTAACTGATATGCACATGGAACATTTCAACCAACTTTTACAAAATTGTTCAGATTATAGACCTATCGAAACGTGGCGAGTGCAATGCCTTGATACAATTCAATCTGTGCGATAAAATAAAAAACATATACAAATATTACATAGTAATCTATTTCTAATCCATCAGATGGACATTGGGTATGTAGTTATTATGATATGAAAAACATATTTATTTATGATTCGTTAAATAATAAAAAATGCATAAGCATCATGACCAATTCTTGAGAAAATTATTTCCAACACATAATTTTGATAAAAGGTCTGTTAAGTTTCCTACTGTACAACGTAAACCGAATTATAATGATTGCGGTGTTTTCGCAATAGCCTTTGCGATTTCCTTGTTATTTAATATTAAACCGAATAAAATAAAATATGAACATAGTTTAATGCGTTCGCATTTAGTAAAAATTTTTGAATCAAATATAATAGAACATTTTCCACAAGACTCACAACATGATCTTCCTCAAAAAGTGCTTCCATTGGCAGTAATAAAAGCAAGAGAGGCTGAAGTGGCCGGTATACATATAATGCGTCAATGTGAGACGGATCAACAGAAATCAAATCGATTAAAAAAGGTTCGCGATCTATATCGGTCTAACCAACAATTATATAATAAAAATCAATTAACTTTAGCAGCTAAGGAAAATGCCCTGAAGGAATTTTTAGAAACCATAAATGATATTTATATTGAAGAAATAAAAAAAATGGAAAATCGGATTAAAAAGCAAAATTAATATCAAGAAAATTTAATAGATAATCGCGCTAAACAGCGGAAACGATATGCACAGGATTTGAAAAATAATCGCGCTAAAAAGCGACAGCGATATCAAAACAACTTAGAAATAAATCGCGCTAAAAAGAGACAACAATATAAACAGGATGTAGAAAATAATCGCGCGAAAAAACGATGCAAATATAATCAAAATATATAAAATAATCGTGCTAAAAAGCGAGATAAATATCAGCAGGATTCTGTAAAACAACGCGCACTGAGGCGCATATATTATTTGAACAACTTTCAGTATGAACAAGATAGACAAAAAAAATTAGATTCTGATCGAAAATGGCTTTATAATAAGCGATACTATGAGAAAATAAAATCTCTACAAACTGTAAATGCAAAATCTGTAATTGAAATTAAAAATCACGATACTATTTAAAAAATTACTAAAAAATATGAAAATATCTGGTCGAAGAACTCTATAAAAGTTCGTCATTCTTTGGAAATATATATTAAAGATATTGCAAAAAAACTCAATATTAAAGGCCATATGTAAAAACGATTAGAAGCCGAAAAGATTGTATGTTGGTGTATGTTTATTAGAAACAGTCATGTTCGTAATATATACAAAATGTTAGCTCTGATTAAAAAGAAATCAGAAGCGAATTTGACTCATGTCGCTAAATGTTCTATAATTGAAGACAAATTAGATGGGTTATGTGGTGAATCTAGACATACAGCCTCATCTGAAAATTATTTCATTGATTCTACATATCATAATGTTACTTCATCGGAACCTTTGAATATCAAAGAAAAAGTTCTGAATATATTACCATTAATAAAAAATGTAGCTTCATCGAAACCTTTGGTAATAAATACGAAAGGACAAGTTGTGAATATATTACCGTTAATATAATTACGAGCAAAAAAGTCGTGGTTGTGCAATACTTCATGTAAAATTGACAATCCATTTTTAATTGACCGTTATCAGAAGTTCCTCGAAACCGTAAATACATGTACTTTAAAGAATGTACCAAAATTGATACAACGTATTCATGAATGTACTATGAAAATTTCAAATGAGAAATTGGGCCATACGCGTAGCTGCCATATTGATTTAACACTTTGCAAAGGAATGTTTCTTCCAATTCAATTATTATCGCCTCATTTTCCACAAGTTAGAATTATTAAGCGTTTAATTTATTAACTTACAAATTTTTATCGAAAGATGGAAAATCTGGATAAGGCATTAACTGATGCTGATTTGAACACATTGAATGAAATGGTAACTGCTGCAGAAGAAAAAGCAGATATGTACAAACATCAACAGGCAGATACAATTTTGAGCGATGATGATATTATTTTTAAATATCATAAAGCGTTTAAGGCTTTGACTAAACGTTCAACAGACACACCACGGCATATTTGCGTATCTTGTGAGAAATTGTTATAAAAGAAATGTTTCTAAAGTCAATAGTCTTAAAGCACAAATAGACATTGGAATTTGAAAAAATTTAATGACACACGTACAACAAGAAAAAATTAATGCGGAATATATATGTAATTATTGTAGAGGGAAATTTCGTAAAGGCCTAATACCTGCATATTGCATCTCGAATAATCTCTTCACACAAAATGTGCCCGAAGTAATATCATCTCTTAACACATTTGAACTGTGGGCCGCTGCCCACGTTTTGTCGGAGGAGATGTTCGAAGGTCCGTGAGTGACAAAGATTTTGGTATAGACTTTGTTTATTTCTCGTTCTTTTTTACACTATGTACAGGCTGTGAATTATCTTTGGCTTAATTCGTGTGGCCCTGAAAAGGGCCGTTTGTTTCGGCGGTTGCTGGAAGACTAAACGGAAGCCCAGAAGGTGAGTGAGTCTTCCTCTACCTTGTCGTGTGGTACTGCCCGCTCACGCCACTGGATGGTAGGTTGCGTTCGCGTATACCTTGGCGTCCCCCACTTAGGACGGAAAGCCGGAGGAAGGCCTGGCATGTAACTGCTGGTGCTCTCCGCAGTGTCGTCGGCTGTCTCGGTCTGGGTGGCTGCTGATGGTAGCAGACTCTCCCAGTCGGAGGAATCCGACTGCGTCCCTCGTTCACACGTCGGGGCGCTGTAGCTGGATGTCTGCTTCTCTGCTGTGCGGATTGGAACCTCCCAGTCAGATACGTCGGACTGCGTGCCCTGCTCGTAGGTAGCCGGTGGGCAGTACTGTGTCCCCCTGTGAACCCTGCTGGTCGGGCAGGTTTGTGACGCGCACTCTAGCCGTCCGGTGGGCGAGGGAGGCAGCGGCGATAGGAGCGGTGGAATGCTCCACTGGTCCGTAGGAGAGGTATACCTCCAGAGCCGGATGTCCCAGGTGGAAAGGAAGTACCTTGGTGGACGTGTTAGTCGTGCAGGCGGCAGTTCGACCGGCTGTAGCAGGTTGACCTCCACTCCTGTAAGGCCAAACTCACTCGCTTCTCTGTAGCAGCCCTCGTCAGTGACCCTTCGGTCCCTCCTGTCCGCGATGCTGGCCCGGTTGAAGTGGGCGGCGGCAGTGGACGTCGGCGTACCTTGGTGGATGAACGCTGGCTCGCCAAGGTGCGATAGAGAGAAAAGCGTATACGGGCGGACCCCAGTTCCGTCCGTCGTCACGTACTCGAATGCTCAAGAGAAGGTCTCTATGCGAGGCTCAAGCCGTGACTGATGAACCGTGCGGCGCGCGGGTTTATATCCCCACCGTGAGTAAATCTTACTCGCGGATAAGGAGCTTTTCGCGGGAGCCTCGTAGCGGTTCCGCGCCGTACCGCGGCAGATCGCGAGCGCTTGCGGGAAAGCTGAGCCTGGCGTGTGGCTTGCTTCTAGGCGCTTTTGTGCGGTCGTATAGACCGCCACATGAACAAATTTTTATACAAAGAGCTAAAGCGTTTCAAACTGTCCTCAAAATGGGAACAGTTATTAATAAAAAATTGCCTCAAAGGCAAATGGTACAAAAAGTTAAAGGCAGAACATTTCATTTGCCACTTCCGTTACAGGAGACATTCAATAAATTATGTCATGATTCTGACCCAATAAATCATAATCACGAAATATATATTTTAGTTAGAGGTATTCCGACAAAATTAAAGATTATTTGGGAATAGATAGTTGATGTTAAAAAAGTATTTGACGCTTTAACGTGGTTAAAGCACAATAATGCTTTATACTCTCATATTATATTGCCAAATAATCACAATGATATAAGTTTGGCAAAATTATAAAATTCAGAATTCCACATGGAAGAGACAGAAAATAATGCCGAAGGGACATTGGATGAAGAGGCAATGAAGAGGAATTATTAAATGATCCAATAGAAGAGATAAAAAATGATACAGAAGTTATATTAGAGGGTCAACAGAGAGCAATATTAACTCAAGTTACTGATAAAAATGATGGCTATTACGAACAATATACTATCTATCCCTTATACGAAAAGAAAGCAAATAAAACTTCGACAGCCTTATACCAAATGTTAAAAATTCAGGACTTGCCTTTGGATAATCGTGAACAATATTTAGATTTAATGTGTTTTCCAGATTTATATCCTTTTGGTATTAATGGACAACATGAGACTAGACAAGTCAAACTTTTTGATCATGAATTTATTAAATGTCGTTTGACATCTAAACATCCACAATACAGATTAAATCAACAATACTTATTTTATTTATTGAACGATGCAAATATGCGTCAATTAAGTCGCGGAATTTTTCATAATATGAATGTAACTAATCCGCGAGTTCGTTATACAGCTGCAGAATATTTAGATGCAATGTCAAAAGAATTATTGGAATCTAATCTGAGTACAATATTTTCGATACTTCGAAATACGGAGCAATAGTAGCGTAAGCCGAGAAGTGATTTAAATTGTATGACGCAGCATTATGGGCCTGCGACATGGTTTTTAACACTAAGTCCGAGTGAATGGTTATGGGAAGATCTAGGTGAATATATTCGCGAAGTAAATGGATGGCACGACACTTCGTTAAACGTTAGCGTACTTGTTGCTAAAGATCCTGTATCAACATCGAGATTTCTCGATAATAAATTTCGGGCAATGCTTGATTTTATTAGTTCCAAAGATCATCCTATTGGAGAAGTAACGCATTATTTCTGGCGTCGAGAATACCAAGGTATACAACATTTTCACTTATTAATTTGGATTAAAAATGCACCGATTTTTGGTGAATCTACTATTGAAGAAGTCTCCAAATTTATTTTACAACATATAAGTTGCAAAATGCCGAATCAAAGTATTTCGCCATTATTGTACAGGCGTGTTAATACGCATCAGCGACATATACACAACGATTATTGTCTTCGCTCCAAAAAAGTAGGACGTAAAGTTACACGTCGGTGTCGTTTTGGATTTCCTCGTCCCGTTACTGAAACTTTGAATATAAGATGTGGCAACTTCGATAACCGGTAGAAAACAATTGAAACATAAAAGTAGACTTTATGATTTTCCTCGAACGGATAATGAAGTTAAATGATTATAATCCTGTTCTTCTTACTGCATTGGAAGGTAATATGGATATACAATTTATTGGTGAAAAGTCATCGCTGCTTACCTGGTACATTACTAAATATTTGAATAAAGCGGAGAAAAGTGAGTTGTCTGATTCTATTCTTAACAGTAAGAATAGAATAGATAAAAACAAATCATTAGCGAGTTATCTTTGGAATATTGCTTTGCGATTCACGAATAATAGAGAATGTGGAGCTCTAGAAGCTGCTGATACACTGTTAGGTATTCCTTTATACGGAACTGATCGAAATACAACTATTAGATGATTAGATGTTAATCAGATACGATATCGAAAAATAAAAAGCCGCAAAGAAATTGAAGCCTTTGATGCTGAATCTACTGATATATTTTATCCATCTTTGATAGATAATCATTATCCACATAGACCAAACGAACTAGAAAATATGTCTCTTTATGAATTTGCACAGTGATACGATATCTCGAAGATAAAACCGCAAAATGAAGATATTGAATATTATAAAATAAGTAATGATTACTATCTTAAACGGCGACAACGTGGATATCTTATTAGTCATTATAGATATGATGTTAATACACAGCCGGAAAATTATTTCTTTTCATTGTTGCTTATGTTTAAACCATGGCGAAAATTAGAAGATCTTAGAAACGAATGCGATACTTATGCTGAATCTTTTCACAAGATAAAACTGCATCTTGTAGAAGCATTGCAATATCATGAAAGATTAGAAGAATTGCAAAAAGCATTTGAAACTGCGAGACAATTAGTTCAGCAATGTTTAGATGACGACTTACAAAAACAACAGTCTCAGGATGATCCTGAAAATCCAATAGGTGTTTAAAATATAGAAGCTGGTGAAGCAATGCAAGATTTTAAAGATCTTGGTAATAAAGTAATTCGAGAAATTGATGTACCTGAAATGATAGCAAAATTAAATACGGATCAAAAACGAGTATTCGATAAGGTTATCAATACTGTAGAGTCGGATAAATCAATATTACGATTATATGTTAGCGGAGAAGGTGGTACTGGAAAAAGTTTCTTAATCAAGACTATTAAATGCTGGATAAAACAAAATCTCAACAAAGATACTGCTGTAGCAGCACCTACTGGTATAGCAGCATTTAATATAGATGGGTTGACAGTGCATAGATTGCTTCAATTACCCGTTGAACATGGTCATACTCCTAAGTATAAACAACTATCTGATCATGTATTGAAAGTTTTACGAGCAGATCTTAAAGATGTTATTCTTTTTGTAATTGATGAAGTGTCAATGATATCTAATTTGACTTTAATGTATATACATCTTCGATTGTCTGAAATATTTGACACTAATGATTGCGATGGTTGGTTTGGTCGAAAGCACATTCTTTTATTCGGAGACTTGCTTCAATTACCTCCTGTACACGAAGATTCTATCTTTATGCATTTATCAGATGAAAAAATTGCTAAACATTCCTTAAGTGCTGTTAATTTATGAACTACATTATTTGACTATGATGAATTGACGATCAATATGCGTCAGCAAGGAGATGACTCTTACCGTGAATTACTGTCGAAAATTCGTATCGGTTTATTAACAAAATCTGATAGTAAGATTCTCGAAAATAGAAAAATATTTTTTAAAAGTGATTCTTTCGAATTTAGATTAAATGAGTTATGTAATTTTATTAATAATTTACCATCGGACACTGTTTGTTTATTGCCTACTCATAATATGTGTGATGTTCTTAATGATGCAATGTTAAGTCGCATTGTTTCCAAAGAAATATTATTAATTGCTGAAGATACGATTGAATGTATTCGTATGTAAAGAAGAAAGTATTAAAAACATTGTCAAATAACGATGATGATAATTCTAGAACAGCTGGACTTTCAAAACAAATCACAATTAAAATTGGAGCAAAAGTTATGATTCGACGTAATATCGATGCTAGTTTAGGTCTTGTAAACGGTAGAATTGCTAAAGTGATTTCAATTGTACAAGATACATCTACTGATTACGTAGAAAAGATTAAACTTCTTTTACCGTCAGGTTCAGAATATGCAATTGAAAGAGTAAGTGTTAAATTTGAGGTGATGGATAGAGCGTATGTTATCAGATAACAATTTCCATTATCTCTGAGTTACGGAATCACTATTCATAAAAATCAAGGATTGAGTTTGCAAAGTGCGACATCGGTAACTCTGTATTTAGTTGTGGTCAAACTTATGTTGCATTGTCACGAGTAACATCTCTAGAAGGATTACATTTAATTAATTACGATCCTTCATCAGTAGTAGCTAGCGAAGAAGCTATTATTGAATATAATCGTCTAAAACAGACACACAATCCAAAAGCAGAAATGATTACCATGTCAAAAGAACGCCATCGCAAAATGAAAGATGTTTCATGGGCGTTGCCAAAAGTAGTTGCTTCTGTTCAAAAATCAAGTTCAGATGAAGAAGTTCGACAAAGTACTGCTTGGGTCATACATGGTTTCCAAAATACAGACGAAGTTTCATGCTACGCAAATGCAGTATTGCAATGTTTACTGCATTTAAATGTCATTAGGCAGCAGTTGTTTACTTGCGATAAATCAAATGTTTTACGTATATTAATGCATCGATATGAAAATGGAATGCGTAATCTAAATACATATGCAATACGGCAATGTTTAGGAGAATATTTTTCGAATACCGCAAAACGAAATGCATCTGATTTTCTTACGACTCTTTGCGAAAAATATGATTGTATAAGAAATTTGATAGAACATCAAGTAACTTCTACTAAGCGGTGCAAAACTTGTGGTAACACAAAAACTACTGTTGCTAATAATATTGCTATTTCAATTCCTGTTAATAATTTGAAAAAAAAGTTATAATCTTAATGATTTATTAAATATTACGTTTTCACATTGGCATCAATCACACAATAAATCATGTGAACATTGTACTGGAAATATAATGTTTAAAAATGAAATAACATTGACAAGAGAGATAGTTGTTATTCATTTAATATTTTCATCACAGGATGATAAATTAATGAAAGCAGCACACAAATTTAATTTATGTGCTGTCCCAACAACTAAAGTATTAATAGCTAGACAATTGTATAAGACGATGGATGCTATACTTCATCATGGTTCATGTATTAATGAAGGTCATTATATAAGTATATGTAGAGATGGAGTATCTAATATTTGGGTCGAAGCTGATGATGCACAAGTTAAAAGAAGGCAGTGGCCTAGAGGTGCTAAAGATGTTTATATAATATTTTTACAAAAGATGGCTAATAAATAATATATATTGGATATTATAAAATAAAGAGGTAGTTATATAAAAAAATTCTTCATCAAACTTGTGATTAATACTTAATCATTGAATAATTGTATTTCGATCAACCCCTTTATAAAAGAATGTCTCGTAATGTATCAGTAATTTTGTGAACATGCTTCATATTCTGCATTATTCGTAAACTGCGAAAAAAATATTTATATAAATCGCCAATAATTCGCTTTATTTATATATTTAATAATGAACTAGATAAGCAGCAGCGATTATTCATAAATGGATTTAGAAGCATAGATTGTATATTTCATCGTATTGAATAATCAATGTATATTTCTAATGCTTGTAATTATCCGTTATTCTTACAATAAGAGTAGCAAAGAAGTTTGAAGGATCTGGATATCTATAGTAAGCAAAGAGAGAGGACCGTCGTATTTTAATGAAATATGACGGGGGTGATGGCGGATTCTTTGCTTATTTATTTAAAGATGTTTGACATATAGTACAAAAAAGAATGATATAATCCCTAAAAACTTACCTTTTTAAAAAAAGGTAAAAAAAGGCGCCAAGTACACGCGCCATGTGAAAAAGTGTTACACAATTTGAATATCTATAGTAAGCAAAGAGGACCGTCGTATTTTAATGAAATATGACGGGGGTGGTGGCGGATTCTTTGCTTATTTATTTAAAAATGTTTAACATATACTACAAAAGAAATGATATAATCCCTAAAAACTTACCTTTTTAAAAAAAGGTAAAAAAAGGCGCCAAGTACACGCGCCATAGTATTTGTGAAAAACTTTTATATGTATTTACAAAATAGTGTTATTTTAACTGTAAAAAATACTGTAAAAAGCTATCTTCAAAATAGTGTTATAACTGTAAAAAAACTACTGTAAAAAGTTATCCTCAAAATAGTGTTATTATAAACCATAAAAAATATTTTACGAATTTTAATATTGTGTAAAACATCCTAATGATATAAAAAAACTGCGCCAACTAAAAATAAAAGCTTATAAAAATATTTTAACCAAAAAAAGTTGTACAAAATATGTAGTTGTTTTAATTTCCTACAAAAATATTGATATCAAAAAATTGCGCCAACTAAATAAAAATTTGTTATAAAATTTATTTTATTTCCAATGTTAAGAAAAATTATATTTAATACATTGCAATATAATTAAAGTAGTAGGGCGTATAGCTAAAATAGTTATTTTATAATTAACTAAGTGCACAATTAAAATTTACCAATAACCATATATATTCTAAAAAGTTTAATAAAAAAAGATTATATAAAGACAATATATAAGACATTATATAAGACAAAAAACAAATTAAAAATTTATACAAAAATTAAAAATTAAAAATTTTTACAAATTAAAAATTAAAAACATGCGAAAATTAAAAATTTATACAAAATAAAAAAATTAAAAAACATTTTGTTAAAAAAACGGCGCTGCTAAACTAATCAATATACTAATGACATTAATTAACGTATTTCGTACGCATACACATATACATTGAGTTAATGCAGTTATTGATGTAATTAAATTAAATTAATTATTTGTTACTTTAAGATACATTGCAGTTATTAATCTTGAAAAAAGCAGCGCCAAGTTTTTATTTTTTGATTTTGTATAAATTTTTAATTTTCGCATGTTTTTAATTTTTAATTTGTAAAAATTTTTAATTTTTAATTTTTGTATAAATTTTTAATTTGTTTTTTGTCTTATATAATGTCTTATATATTGTCTTTATATAATCTTTTTTTTATTAAACTTTTTAGAATATATATGGTTATTGGTAAATTATAATTGTGCACTTAGTTAATTATAAAATAACTATTTTAGCTATACGCCCTACTACTTTAATTATATTGCAATGTATTAAATATAATTTTTCTTAACATTGGAAATAAAATAAATTTTATAACAAATTTTTATTTAGTTGGCGCAATTTTTTGATATCAATATTTTTGTAGGAAATTAAAACAACTACATATTTTGTACAACTTTTTTGGTTAAAATATTTTTATAAGCTTTTATTTTTAGTTGGCGCAGTTTTTTTATATCATTATTTTTGTAGGATGTTTTACACAATATTAAAATTCGTAAAATATTTTTTATGGTTTATAATAACACTATTTTGAGGATAACTTTTTACAGTAGTTTTTTTACAGTTATAACACTATTTTGAAGATAGCTTTTTACAGTAGTTTTTTACAGTTAAAATAACACTATTTTGTAAATACATATAAAAATTTTTCACAAATACTATGGCGCGTGTACTTTATGTATTACCGGCATCTGCTCCGGGGTACAGGGCACCAGGATACGGGGCGCCGGGATACGGGGCGCCGGGATACGGGACGCCGGGATACGCGGCGCCGGGATACGGAGCGCCAGGATACGGGGCGCCGGAATACGGAGCGCCGGGATACGGGGCGTCAGGATACGCGCCGCTATCACCAAGATTCTGTAATTATTTATTTTTATGTATTTATATAAAATTTTTTTTCGAATGTGTTATATGTTATTTTTTAGAAGCAAGAACAAAGAAAGGAAATTATTTGATAATTTACAAGAAGCATTATTTTATATCTAAAAAAGATCGTCGATTTATTTTTATATTATTTAAATAAAAATATTTATTTCCTTTGTTGAATATTTATTTCTAAAAATTAAAAATAAATATTTAAAAATTAAAAATAAATATTGTTCCATTTGAAAGAAAGCTGAATTGATGTAACAGTAAACTAATATGCTTATAAGTTGTGCTGTGTAAAAATTCAATAAATATAATTTCCAGAAATTATTAAAGAACTTTTGATATGGCATTACATATGAATTCAGATCATCATATATTATTTTTTTTTAAATTATATCACATAATATAATACTTGGAGCTATACGTAATATATGAAAACTTGTTTGAGCCTAATACTTGGAGCTATACGTAATATATGAAAACTTGTTTGAGCCTAATACTTGGAGCTGTACGTAATATATGAAAACTTGTGTGAGCCTTACATTCATTTACCGATGTGCTATTATAAGTTGTTATCTGAGCGTTTATTTAATAAAAAAATGTATAAGTTATATGTATTCTTTATTTTATAAAAATGTATGTAATACGCAATACATGGTCTGTCCAAAAGGTATCGGGACTGATTTTTTCTAGCCAAGGGGAAGGGGTGGAGGATGGTCTTCATGGGCAGGGACGTTGGTGGGGTCATGTCAGGTATACGACGCGACCTGGCTCAATTGCCTCTGAGCCTTTGCAGAGTGTGAATTGCGCCCGGAGTGAGCAGTTGTTTTGTGGTGTCGTCAGGAATCAAGATGCAGCGAACGATTGAACAGCGGTATGCGATCAAGTTTCGTGTGAAACTGAAAAAATCCGGTGCAGAGACTTGCCATGATCCGTAAAGCCTACGGGGAGGATGCCATGTCCAAAAAGTTCTTTCACTTTTGCCACATTTTCCTCATTTCGGCTTGTTGATGGACGTCCTGCGCATTGCTCGTCCTCGACGTCCTCCCTTCCTTCTTTAAACTTCTTGTGCCACTCGGAAACTCGTGTTTTGGATTGTTCAATCGTCCGCTGTTCAATCGTTCGCTGCATCTTGATTCCTGACGACACCACAAAACAACTGCTCACTCCGGGCGCGATCCACACTCTGCAAAGGCTCAGAGGCAATTGAGCCAGGTCGCATCGTATACCTGACATCCCCCACCAACGTCCCTGCCCATGGAGACCACCCTCCACCCCTTCCCCTTGGCTAGAAAAAAATCAGTCCCAATACTTTTTGGACAGACCATGTATATATGTATGACACCATTATATATAGAGATCTTTTTCCTCCTTCCCTTTCTCCTACCCAAGATTATATAGCCTTAGTGAAAAATCAAGCTTGTGAAATTAGTGTTGTGGCTAAATAGTAATATGACTATTGATAATTAATAATAAAAGAAAATAAAAGAAAATGAGAAAGATCGAGAGAGAATAAGAATGATTGAAAGAGAATGAAAGACAGAATGAAAGAGAATGAATGACAGAATAAGATAGAATGGCATAGAATAGAAGAAAATGAAAGAGAATAAGAAAGAATAAAAGGAATGAGAAAATATGACAGAAAATCAGAGAGAATGAGAACGAATAAGAGAATGAGAGAGCTTGAGAGAGAATGAGATAATGAGAAAGAGAGAATGAATTATTCTCATCCTTTCTCAATCTTTCTTGTTCTGTTTCATTTTTTAATCACATAATCTGTTATTATATCAATCAAGTCACATTACATTTTCAGCTACATTACTATTCTCACAAGTTTAATTTTTCACTGAGGCAATACATATCTAAGGTTATAAGTTGCGATATTCATTGTCTCTCTCTGATGCGCGATTCTCGCTTCTTCTCTAACAAAAAAATTGCTGCACTCTACCGCGATGCATGTGAAGTAAATTTGCAGCTTTTTGCACTCTGCTTTACCGATACTTTGTGCACATTTGTGAACATACGGACCGAAATTTTCGGGCAGGTGCCACTTTTTAATTAGATTATTAGGCTCAGTTTTTATAGTTCAACAATGTTGTACTGTGCAGTCCGCAATTGGCAGGACTATTGTTTTATGCATAAAAGCTACAAAACTTTTATACAAAGCTAATGTTTTCACAAGTTGACAGCTCTAGACGCCATGTTTATTTGAGAGTTGATAAATAGAAATGTAATTTTATACTTTTTTTCTTTTTTTTTTCCTTTTTCGACTCCTGCCGTTTCCGTTTTCATGTACCAAGCGACGCGGTAGCGTCGCGACGCCAAGTATATAAAAATTTCTTTATAGCTTTTCGAAGTTGCCTATATACAGGGGCTGCTGCGCTACCAAGTAGCTTATCCGGAATTTTACCTCAAGTTAAACTTTCGATTAAGATATTTCTTGAACTAAAGCTGTAATAAAAAATCTAACGGCACTTTTATCATATAATGCGGATACAAGCTTTCGATTGCGACCAGTTTCAATAAGATTGATGCAGTCAATCCTGAGAAATGATTTTATTCATATATCAACGTATGTTCACAAGAACGTGACTTTTCGTTCTTCAGTTCCAGATTCAGTACGTACTCACGTACGTATGCTCGCACGCACACATGCAAAGCGATTTTGTCCCTCAAGGCGCATTTGCAGCGCTCATATACGATTTTATTCGCTTGAGTGTGCAAATACGCCTTAAGAGACAAAATCATATGTGGATGTGTGAAGATAATGTTTATATTTTATACGCGCGGGGTATAATACGAGAAGAAAGGTAATAAAATAATTAACGGTTATGAGAATATCGCGGAACAGTGCAACACTAGGGAAAAGAAGTGATAAAGTGACATAAAATTATTAATGGTTAAGAGTATCGCAAAATAGTGCAAGGACAAGGAAGAGAAGTGATGTTATATTGAATAGTTAGGTTATATTAGCGAAACTGAGCGAATGCTTTTACATTTAAGTGAATCTGTGCATTATCAATTAACATATTTCTCATAAATGAATTGTTGGAAAATAATTATTATAGAAGCATTGGAATATTTGGAAATTTTGGCTGGCCATGTTTTCGATAATGATAAGCAGGTAATTATACGCACGAACGCGCATTCATATATAATGTTTATTTATATATTGTATATAAAAATGTAATTAATGCATAATTAATATTTTTAGATTATCTTATAAATGGCTAAGCAATGAGTTGCATGTTTATGTTAATGTAGTAAAATAAATCTTGTAATTCTACCAAAAATATAAAAACAACAACATTGAATACAAATTTTATTAATTGACAGTATAAATAATAAAATGATAAAATCATATTGTACTTCTATAGTGTCCACAAACATTTTGCGGATCAGGAAATACTAGCCACTTTTGGTTCTGGAAATGTGAATGTTTATATAATTGTAATTAATGCATAATTAATATTTTTAGGTCACTTACGATTGACTAAGCAATGAGTTGCATGTTTATGTTAATTCTATCAAATATATTACATATACAGTTGAATTAAAAACATCGGAGTTAGAGTCTGAAATAAAAATATTCTCCATTAGTTAAAGAAGAGATATAAGGTAATAATTTTGTTTATAAATTACATAATAAAGGTTACTTATTTTCTTGGACTATATACTTTAAGGACAAGATTTAGGGCCATTGCACAAGCTTTTCTGTAACATGTTACGTTATGTTAAGTACTGACTGTAAACTTAGATTCGCATGTTACCTTAATCTTCAGTCAACGCACAAAGAGAATCCTAACATAGCAAAAATATTACTACGTTATGATTTTCTTTGTGCGTTGACTGAAGTTTAAGATTACATACAAATCTAAGTTTACGGTTAGTATTTACAATTAATGTAACATAATATATTACGCAAAAGCTTGTGCAGTGGCTCTTAGTTTATTTATAATGGTTGAACTTATTTTTTTCAGCAATGAGAAACGTCAACGTGGAAATTGATGATTTATTCGGATGGAGCTGTCTTTTGCAATATAATGTTATCGGAGAGCATTAGAATATCTGTCATCGACAAAAGTAGTTCAAATTTGAATCAAAATGAGGAGGAAGAGTCAGTTAATGATGTTGAATTGCAGATTTTATTGGAGGATTATATAAAAGTTCATAATAATTTGGCAGCTGTATTGATTAAAGATGCTTACGATGCAGTTTTAGAAAATATAAAACATTTTAAGGTGTCAACCACAAAACGAGAAACCAATATTTAGGAAAGGTATTGCAAAAGTCTTAATCTTTAATTTGCTATTTATATATATTCTTGATTTATATTTTACATATGGAAAATTCAAATATATGTGTATATGTATTGTGCATAGGAACAATATTGAGATTCAAAGGGGAATATGAAAAAGCTTATGCAATCTCTATCTTTCTCTCTCCACTGAAATTTAAAAATTAAATCGAGAAATGAAGATATTTACTACAGAATTAATGACCTTAAAGGATAACATTGCTAAAGACATAGAAAACGAAAAGCACTTGTATCGTAAAATGTTAGGTGTAGTTCAAGATACCAAAAATCTATCAAAGAATATAAAAGCAGATAATAAAAGTATTATTAAGTACA